>CM033649.1:89618023-90030169 GCA_019512145.1 Engystomops pustulosus
ATCTCATAGCTATCTATCTACATATCTATCATTAACGCTATCATCTATCTATCTATCTATCTACTCTACTATCTATCCATCATCTATCTTCTATCTATATCTATTATCTACTACTCAATCATTATCTATCTTCATATCTATGATCTATCTATTATCTATCTATTATCTTCATATCTATGCTAATCATATTTATCTATCTACATCTATTATCTATCTCGATCATCTATCTACTTTCTATTCTACTTCTATCTCATATTTCTATATCTATCTATCTCATATCTATTCTATCATCTATCTAGCTATCTCATATCTATCTTATTTATAATCTATCTACTCATATCGTTCTATCTATCCCAATTCATCTATTCTAAAGCTGATTTACTCATATCTATCTATCTATCTATCTATCTATCTCGAATTATCTTCAATCTATATACTCTATCTCACTATCTAGCTATCTATCTATCTCATATTATCTATCTCATATCTATCGATCTATCTATATATCTCATATCTATCTATCTCAGATCATATCGATCACGTAATCTTCTATTAATATATTCATATTTATCACTATCTATCTATCTATCTATATATTTATTATCATCCTATACTCTATCTCTGAAAGGTTTGCTGATTTATCTCATATCTATCGATCTATCTATCTATCTATCTATCTACGAGCTATCACTATCTATCTATTATCTATCTCATATTCTATCTCATAGCGAGTCGAATCTATCTATCCAGATCTTTTAGCTATCTATCTTCATATCCCTATCTATCTACTATCTATCTATTCTATCTATCTATCTATCTACTATCTATCATCTTCTCTTAAAGGTGCTGATTTATCTCATATATATCTATTATCATCTATATATCTTTATCTATCTCATATACTTCTCATATCTATCTAATCTTATTTCATATCTATCGATCTATTCTATCTCATATTATTATCTCATATAGATCTATTCATATCTATCTATCTATCTTCTATCTATTATCTATCTCTTAAAGGTGGTGATTTATCTCATATCTATCTATATCTATTATCTATATCAGATCATATCATCGATCTATTATCATATCTATCTATCTATCTATCTAATCTCAGATCTTCTATCTCCATATCTATCTATATATCTATCATCTATCATCGATCTATCTCATATTATCTATCAGTATTATCTATCTATCTATCTCATATCTATCTATCTATATATCTAATCTATCTATCTATCTATTCTTAAAGGTGCTGATGTTCTCATATCATTATATATCTACTATCTAGATATTTCTATCTATCTCATATCTATTCATATCTATCTAGCTATCTCATATCTATCATCTCATATACTATCTATCTATCTCAATAGTTATCCTTTTTCGATCCTTCTGATAACTATCTGTCTCATAGATATTTATCCGATCCCTAATTCCCGTCCCAGTCAGACCACATCTCTAATAATGCCTCATAATTTAACCCTTTCCCGATCCGGGAGACCCTCACCTGCTAACAGGCAAACACCCAGGTCCTCCTGAAGATTCTCCATAAAACCGATTAACCTTTAAAAAAAAACGATTTGCGGCAGAAAGAGTAGTAAAAACGGTTTTAACGAAGGTCCTGGTTGGGCACTTGTGCAGCTATTTGTAATCCACATATCAAGAGATTTATGGATGTCTGCCGTGGCAATGCCTTCAACAAGAAAGTTTTTTTCCATTTTGTTCCATAAAGAATATTATTTTTCTGCAGCCAATTTTCTCTGTTAGTCACTAATTGGCTACATAAATCTACAGTGTTGAGAATGAGGAATGTCTCGGTGTCTAGAGTGAATCTTCACCGTATTCCAATTCATTAAGATTCATTGTTGCAGGATCGGTTTGGAGGGAAATGACAGCATAAATCGACCTTCAACATAATGACCCTAATCAGTTGGGAATTGCTGGAAATTGTCAGGATGAAATGTCCTTGTATAGTTGGCACTGTACAATGTCATGTGTTCTTTATGAGTGGGACGCATCCTCCGCAGGCACTGGATTTACGAAAAAAGAGTGTTAAAATCCTGATTCCATTAAACCATGAGATCCATACAAGGTCTGTAGATTTAGCCTCCTGGCCCTGTACTTCATGTGTAATGCTTAAGGAGCTGGATTTAATGCACATTGCGTGACACCTGAGCGCAAAAAAAAAAAAAAAAAAAAAAAATTAAGAAGCAATAGGCACCTGATTTACAGTCGCAACGTTAGCCGCTTCAACAAATATCCAGATCACGGCGAAACAGACCAAAACATCAGCGGTGTATTAAGTCCAGAAAATGCTGGTGTCGGAAACTGTAGAGGAGAGCCGGTTTATTTCTATAAAGGCGGTATAAGGAGAAAGAAGTGTCGGTATTTAACCTGAAAGGAGATTGATCTTTTGTGTATACAGACACATTGGGGTCATTTAAGGCCCGATTCGCGGTTTTCCCGACGTGTTACCGATATTTACGATTGCGCTGATTTCTGATGAATTGCGATTTGGCGAAACGCGGATCGGATTGTGGCGATCGGCACTGGCATGCACGCAACGGAAAATGGGGGGCGTGGGCGAACGAAAAACCCGGACGATTCGGAAAAACCGCCGCAGGTAGACAAAAATGTTGTAGCGAAATTGACACTTTCCTTCACCAGGTATAGCGGTGAATTTAAGGGCATTCCAGGCGCCTCCGGGGAACTTCAGGCAGCAGCACCACCTGGTGGACGGCGGAGGCAGTCTACCTTAGTGAATCCGGAGGGATCCGAACCCACCGCGGAGAACACGCCGCTGGATCGCAAAAGGACCCCGGGTTGGGTAAGTAATTGCCCCATGGATTAAAAATGGGTCAATCTGTGGGTTTTAATTGTTTTTTAGAAATATTCATGGCCCATAGTACCCCAACCAAGAAAATCCTGCGTGTTGGGAGGAAAGTTGGAGTGAGAGTAGCTCAACAAATGTTGGTGGATAAGATATCTTCATATTACGGGGTTATGGTGTCAATCCGAGACCAGTAGATTATGGTACAACTAGGGAGCCAAAGTTACTCCCAACCCTAAAATCACTCCTCTCCCAAGGCATTGCTTCATGTGTATGAAGTTGGATTGATAGTTGGGGTTGGAAGCAATAGTCGGCCTCAACAATGTTTGGTGGATAGCTATCTCATATCTAATAGGGAGTATGGATGGTCAGTCCTAGACCAATTAGGATATTGGATACAGTATAAGGAGTCCCAAAGCTATCCACAGTCCAAAGTATACTCCTTAACCCAGGCAATGCTGCTGTATAGAGTTGGGAGTGAAAAGGGGCAACTTTGAGAAAGATCTTTAAAAATATATTTGTTTTAAAATAGTAGAACCTGAAAGTTGAGGAATCTGCCGAAACATCAAGCGCCATGAGTATAATAGTCCCCGGCCTATATTTGCAATGTTATTATATTTCATATTGAGGACACTCATAACCTTGAGACAATGTCATTTTTATTTCAAAGCCAATGAAACTTTCTTTAGAAGGACAAATAATCATGGGGTTCGCTCTCATGGCTATCTATATATCTATTAGGTCCCTTTTTGACCTTGGTAGACTGGTATAATCTTCATGGACTAGACTTACCATGGAGGTTCTAGACAAGAACTTTGGTTTACTGGTATAATATTCATGGACTAGACTTACCATGGCAGAGTTTCTAGACCAGACTTTGTTAGACTGTATAATCTTCATGACCAGACAGACTTATCCTGACGGGGTTCTAAGACTGGCCTTGGTTTTACTGGTATATTTATGGACTGACTTACTATGGCAAAGTTTCAAGACAAACTTTGGTTTATGGTATAATCTTCATGGCATAGTTTTAGACAGAACCTTTAGTAGGACGGTTATAATCTTCATGACTAGAACTTAATGATTCAAATCCTCAACCTCATTAACTTTCAAAAATGTTTATGTAATTGACTCCTGTGTTGGACTTTTAGGAGAAATATCCTAGACCAGTTGTGGCGAGCCTATGGCACGGGTTGCCAAAGTGGCACTCGAGCCCTTTCTTGGGCACTCAGGCTCATCGCCCCAGCACACCAGACAGGACTCAAAAATCTTCCTGCGTTTCAAGCAATTGAAAATGATGCTTTCAGTCAATTTTGATACCTTACTCGCTACTTGGGATGTAGGAGAGGGAGAATGAATAGATAGGGCCGAATTCGAATTATCTTTGAGGGACCTTTGCTTTGCCCCTACAGGTCTACGAAGGACACTGTGAAAAAGAATCGAAATTATGCAATTTTCCATATTTTACTTTGTTGCGGTCATAGGAGGCAATATGATGTGAAGAACAGAGAGCAGTTAGTTACTGCTTTAATTTTTTTTGGCAAATTCATGATTAAATAATGAGGGGTTTTAGGTGTTCTTTTTTGGGGGGCACTCGGCCGCTAAAAGGTCGCATCATGTCCTAGGACTAAATCATCTAAAATGATGGTACACCTTAAATCTTAGAGTCATGAACTGATTACCCACTATTTTACACACATTTACCAAAAAGTTGACCTCTATGTGTGTTGTACACATCAAGACGTTGATTAACACTTGTGTTCCAGATGTCACATTCATACGTCATCCCGTGTGTTATCTAGTCTGGGTTAAAGACCTTAATTCTGTCCGTTATGTAAGAAACATAGCCCTCTACATTGTAAAACCTAAGCGTTTCTCAATTTGCTTAAAAGTTTTGTTTGCGTGACAATATTCCAGAAACAGAAAACAAAAAAAACAAACATTAAGTTATATGGATACATTTTCAGAAGGTTTTTATCCGGTGGAAGCTTGGTCTTTTCGATTAAATATTATTTCATGATCTAAGGGTGAACGTTAAGTTGTCAGTGTTTTATTTGTAAACACATCTTGTTCTATATTTTCTTTTTTTTTATTGGCATGGGGCCCCCGATGGTAACCAATTTTTTTATCGATGTAATCTTTCTCTCTGGTACAAGGACGAAGTTAGAGTAGGACCTGAACAGACCAAGACCAAGTTTTTACTAATCTGACAGCTTTTGGTGAACCTTTCTCTGCTTGTACTACGTAGATTAAAGATTTATAACTGCTTAATCAAATGGCTAGAGACGCAGCAACTGTCTCGTCGGACTCCTTTTCACATTGACTAGTGAAGGCTCAATAGACGTTAGATTAAGTGCAGCAGAATTCAGTTAATAATTCCGAGTTGACCAAACAGTGTGAAAGAAAGAACAATTCTTTTGCATCCTCTTCATCTGGTTGGCTTAGTCTTAGTTTTATTGTTTTTTTTTTTGCGTCATTAATATCATACCTTCCAATCGAAGTCTCTTATTGACCGAACCAAGGTGGTGGATGATGTGATAGCCAAGTGGTTTTTCTTCTTTTCTTTTGATTCTTTGGAGATTTGCTGAATCACTGACCAAGGCTATCTGCTTGGGTATGACATTGGGCAATTGTTTGTATGATCGTGGGAATTGAATAGACCAGCTATTTTTTCATTAATTTTTTTATTGTGTAATTAATTTTAGGAGGGCTATTTCAACTACGCAATGATGGATGGTGAAAATTGTTAGGTGTGCTTAGGTAGTAGGGCCGTAGAACTCCCTAATGTTCTCATCACACTCTTCAGTTATTCTGGTGCTGCAACATGGTGAAGCATTTCAAAATATGCATGGACTGCCGGAGCCATGTGCCAAAGTTATGACAAAAGATTATGTGCACGGCAGGGTTATCCAAGACAGGTTGTAAAAACATAGGGGTATAGTTTGCGGCCTGGTTTCGGGCATGTGGAGATGGGAGGGTGCGAGGGTGCTCATCCCTGACAATTCCATAGGAGCGGGGGCCGCCATGCCAAAACCACATTCAGGTGGGGAATAGGATCTACTCTATATTGCAGAGTGGCGCCCAACTAAGTCAACAATACTGGAGGGGAACACTGGTGGCTCATTTATTAAGGGTCGGAACGCCGCCGCACTGTCGTTGGTGTTTAAGACGGAATTTGACAAACCGTCAAATTTAAAAAAGGAGTGTGTCGCAAGATCAAGCACTCTATGCAATAGGGAAGAAGCAGGTGAACTCCGTGGATCTTGGGGCAGAAGCGACAGATCAAGGTAACTCGGGCATAATGTAATGTGCCTCCACTTGTTCCATATGGGCACATATATTGGCACTATCTAGAGAACCCATCCCCCAATAATGTCCCTCTTGCAAGGGTCTATTCTACAATGATCCTGGTGATTTTTTCATTCCTTTTTGTTACAAAGGGTACATTGCTTCCTAAAAACTCAACCAAAAATTATCCCAAACAGCCCATCTTATAATAGATGTAGGCCCATTGGAAGCTCCATCCTGTTCTAGTACTTTGGGTAAGGAAAGCATGGGGTTTTTTTTTTTTCATATGTTAACGGAGGGCTGATATATTAGTAGATAAACCAGAATTAGTTATGGTAGAAACCAATAGGTCGGCCATTTTGAACCAAGTATTTCGATCATCTCCAACTTGTCTTTCACAAGGGAGAATAAACATCAAGTTGTCCGTAGTCACACATATTCATGAGATTTGATACCCATGGGTGACTCTTGTGTTATGTTTAGATATGATTTAGATTTTTAGTCTATTGTGTCCCTATCCAAGTGGACAGTCTAGATAACCTCATCCAAACCCTGAAGTTCCTAATAATGTGCAACTGAATTATAAAAATCATAAGAAGTTAATTCTAAAATTTCCTACGGTCTTCACTGTTCAAACTCCACAATTCACCCCCTCTTAGAATTAGAAATCCATGCCAGTTTTAATGTTTCCCTCATGAGGTACCTGTAGTGTATTTTGTCTCCTGTTTAGGTGGGAATTCTGTAACCGTTTGCCTCATTAGTTCTGCTCACGAGAAAGTAAGGTGACCCGAAAAACTCCAATTTCTGAAGCTAATTAGGCTGTTTACAGAATAATAATTGACCACCAAATCACAGGATGGTATCAACACCCCTGTAAAAATCAGCTTCAGATAACATGTGATGGGATTTTTTCCTGAGGAGATTCTGATTAGGTGGAAGTGTTGATGAATCTGTTCTACACAATCCTCCTCTAGTCACTTTATCTATGCTTATACACACCCAATTCCATGTTCCTTGGAAGATTAACCACTACGAGAGATTCTGGTAACAAGACTGACTCCCCCTCATGGCGAAACTTCGTCCATATGTGTATAGGCGTTAAGACTTCTTTGGAACACTTTTTGGCCACAGAGTATTGAAGGATCTTTCAAGAGGTTGTCCATATAGATCCCTTATCCCTTAACCCAATGATCCGGAACATGGGGGACCACAGTCTGAATGCGGTGTGCATGCCGAACCTGCTATATCAAACGAATCCGTGTAATCCCAAAATCAAAACCGCCATCTGTAGATGGTCTACTATGATACATCAACTTTAAGATAAACACCTTCCATCTCATAAAACCACACAAAAGGGATCCTACATAAAGAGATATAGTTGTTCTACAGGTAAAAGCTGACCATCATTGTTCAGGGAGACCGACGGTTTTTCCAGGGGAATGTCAGCGCTAATATCGTTTATTATCCCCAGCCAACGGGAGCAAACTTGTAGCTACCTCCTATCACAGAAAACCCATTCTTGGGATAGATGCATCCACATCTTTGAAGACTTCTTTTGAATGCAGAAACGGGAAAAAATATCCAAAACTACGATCTAGGTAATGAATATCAAATTCAGCCAGAAAAGATAAAACATCTGGTAGACAGACAAGGGGGACATTTTACTTACCCCATCCGGAGGATCCCAGAAGTGCATTGTCGTTGTTAATGGCCTGTGCCGCAATTCACTACAGATCGTGCGCCGACACCCGATATCGACATGTGACGTTCACCTCCCCGCTCAGGTCCCGCAGGAAGTTCACCTCTTGTTCTGGTGCCAGGTAAGGTGGTTAAGCTTGATCTTGCGACAATTTTAAAGTTTCAATCCCGCACTCAGTCCTAATACAGGCAGATCGTCGTACGCCCGCCCCCCCGATTTGTCTTTCTTGTAAAGCAGCGCAGCGTTGCACAACACTCCGATTGTACACACAATGGCAGCGCGACAACCGTTTAAAGTTCTTGTCACAGTGGCGTAAAACCCAAAACGTCATAATAGTCCGACTAAAGTCGCTGCTGTAATAAGCCAAGAATGAGCAGTTGAGAAAGACTTCCTCCCTACATGTTTTTGACACCCCTTGTCCTTATCATGCGTTTCAAAAAGTCGCTGTGTAGCTGTTGGTCTTGTTTCCTGATATTCTTCTTCTTCGTTCTGCATTACACTCGCATCCCGGATACTTGCATTTTTCGCTTTGACCTATATTTTTTTTATATCCTGTGTATGTTACCTTCAACATTGGCAGTCCCAAAACAACCCAATTTTAAAATTGTTATTAGATTTTGTAAACTTACTTTTATCATATACATTATTTTGAACTTTTCAATGTTTTTTTTCTTTATTTTAAAATTCGGGAATTTCTAATTGTAATGCAGTACAATACACACAAAAAGGGAGGGGGAATAACGTGAAACAATGGTTATTTACCTGATCTGTTAACTTATGCCCTTTAAACAACAAAATAGAGGAGTTTTGAAGTCAGTGTTGGCTTTGTTTTGCAATCCGGGGGATTATATCTATTTTCCCCCACCTGAAAAGACCAGAGACGCACTTTCTGTTGTGCTTGGTGGTAGAATAGGTGTAAAGTTCAGGGTCCCCTGCTTGACCCAACCCAAGCTTAGCCATTAATATTTTAACAGCTGAGCCTTAAGACAAGCTGCCAACAAATAAATGTGCCCTTGAAGAGGGGCCTTGGTGAACAGTCATGGGTGGGCTTCTATGGCTTTATTTTGCCCTGTGCCCTATACCGGACTTACATCCAAACACGACTTCCCTAGATTGTCACAATTGGATGTGGTGAAATTATTGGGTGACCAAAGTGTTTTAAGTATAGATATCTCCCAATACACATTGGATGAGTCATTCAAGTCCGCCCAGTTCTCACCCAACAATTAGATCTGGCTAGGGGAGGGCAACCCCAAGGGCATGTATGGAAACGGCTCGTAATGACTTTCATTGTGACCTCCTGACCACGTAAGCATTATAGCTCGAAAGTCTCCCTAATCTTCTCATGTTCCAATGGTGAATATTTTTACCACAGTGAAAAATCAGACGACCATAGCCACCATGAAGTCATTAAGCAGTGAGCCTTCTCTATGTCCTAGGCAGCCATAGTGGTGGCGACAAAAATCTTCTAGCAAAAAACCCAACACATCAGACAGTGGCAAGCCATTTTCCGACTCTCAAAAGTTGGCAATTCTCAAGAGTCTGACGAGGGCATTGGTCCAGTTGTGCATAAGTCCCCCAAATGTTGTTTGATAGAAAACTAGTTTATTATTTTTCTAATGACAGTTCTTCCCTTATCCTTTTGGCCAAGAACCATTCTGTCTTGTGGTAGGAATTGAAGACATTTTAGAAACCGCTTGAGATTGTGGCTAGGGTCTCCCTGTCCCTTGGATTGAGCTACTGTCCTTTGCCATTTTGTATCGTCGTGAGCCACAACTACAAGTTCACTTGGTGGAAAATTTGATGACATTGATATGAACCCAACTATGGCTAGCCATAAGGTTATCAAAATAGTAGACTTGACGAGAGGCCATTCACCATGGAAGGAAGAACCTATATGTATATTAATGGCCGAAAAGGAGGCAGAAAAAAAATCATACTGGAAAATTACACAGTACCACAGTAATTTGTTCTCAATTGTTCCATGTTGGTGGCCAGATTTCGTCAACTTTTTGCAAGTTGTATTTTCCATCTTTATGCACCTTGTCTTTGTGGTCCAGAAGATGACTGGATTAAAACCTATGCCTGGTTATGTTCCCTGACCTCAGTCCACCATGTCCATATGGGTTGGTAGTCACTTTGATGGTTTCCACAAGGTTTTGATTGAGCAGATGACACAGAATAACTAACTAACATATAGTTTCATTGGAGTATGCATACCGACAACCAGTGTTATCCACACACATTTTACTGGGACAACAGGACTCCTTGGCTAGATTTGTGGCATAAATTTTGCAGTGGCCTGGCTGGAGGGGGAAGTCACCAAAGGGGCATCACTAATAGGAATTTGGGCTATGTCCAATCCATGCTGCTTGGATAGACCCCTAGCAAGCCCAAAGAAAGACTCACCAAAGAAAGCACCGGAAAAACAGAGGCATTGAACGAGTGGTCATAACCTTGAATATTCTTTTATGATGCACCTACACTTACCACCCCCATCGCAACCCATACACCATTTGGCATCTTTCTCAGTTAAAGGGAACATTTGCCCTTAAGAACAAAGAAATTCGTCTATGTCCGAAATCCTAAAATACCGATCTTTATTCACCCACCATCCAGAAAAAGTTGGAGCACCCCTTTAACACATTAGGAGGTCGACCGTGCCTTCTAAACGTTCGAACTAGGGTCACTTTCAATCTTATGTCTGTATGGCCTACCTTAACAGAGATTGGCCCCTTTTCATTATGGATAGTTCATCTTTGATATACAGTTTTGGAGGTGTGTCATGCCCTCACAATTAACTGGACACAACCAGTTTCCCGTAGCCAGGCGGCACTTGAGGAGCGGATAATTGTGCCCTATGCTTAAAACTCTGCTCAGTTTCCGGCTATTGGAATTGGGCCTTCATGTATGATTAGAGATGAGCATACCCAATGTTGCTTTCGGGTTTGGGTGGACAACCAAGACTACGCCTATTGGCGGCGCAAACACACCAGATCCAGCAATTGACAACCCATATCAAGTAGTCGCATGGCTCTGTATTAGCCACACAACCATTCCAAACCTTTTGCCAATCATAGCCATGGAACTTGCTAGTGGGAGTTGTCAGTATGCCAGATGATTCAGCCTATTTGATGCTTATACCGAAATAACGTGTCCATGTCATGCTGGAACCAACCCGTGAAAATCGGAGCAACCGTTGACATCTCTCATCTCGAAAGTCCTAGTGGGTCTGCTAACTTTATAACTTTATGATCATCCTGATTCATAGTGGCCCTAAAAGTCCGCAGAAGGCCCCTCATTTAAAGTTTGACCTTGGGGCCTGATCATTTACCATAAGATTCTATTAGATCCTGTTGATAGTAGGTCCTACATTTTTATTTATTTGGAAAGCCATGGGATCGGAATAGTTAAGAGAAGGAATATAAACTCTCTGATTAATCTGATGATTCTAGCGCAACTTTGTCCAACATATCCACCCCACGTGACCATTTAAGACTCCCCTTTTTAGCTCTGTTTGTTGCAAACTTTATTGTGCGTGTAATCTGGGTAATCTCTATGTACAATATTTAGTTTATTGAGCGTCCTGAAGGAAATATTTGCAGCAAACTGTTGCGGTAAGCCACCGATCCTAGGAAAACATTGACTTTTACTTTTTCACATACAGAAATTTCCAGGTTTTTAATACCTCGCCATCCCGGCCATTGTTCATATGAAGATACAGAGTGGTAGCAATTATACATTGTGAAGCCTTTTTCATATCTTGGCGCCATTACAGCAGGATCTTAGCATTTTAGTGCAAAATGAGCTCTTAGCCGTATGATTAATAGCCGAGAATGAGCCTAGTACCGGGGTCACAAAGTCACTTCCATTACAAAATAAGGGTTGGGCAATAAATAACAGCATCCATCTATTGGCCAATAAAGCAGGAATGATCTGCTTCACTTCTAACTTACTCTTCTTGTAGACAAACCCTGATATTATGTTCTCGCAAACAACTGCAGACTACAGTGACCTTGCCAAGACTGCCGCCGTTATTTTGTGGACCCGTTACTTCCAACACCCTGATTTATACCATATATGTGGAATCTGCATACTGTTACATAGGTAACAATCATTTATGCATGTTAAACATGGGTAGACTTGCAACTGGAGACTATTGAGGTGTTTTATGCAACCAAAGTGATGTGCACATTGGATATTGTGAAATGTGTCAATTGCAATTTATTTAATAAGTGGGGCCATCACATGGGTCCATGGGATTATAAGTGACCTATGGATGTGAGGGCTATACAAATTGGCTCCGCATATTATCATGACTATGCTTGTGTATAGGGATGATGGAGGTCTATGACTCCATGAGCGATGTTGTAGACACCCATTGATCCGTTTTGCTGTACTCTGCTCCAGTTTTGCTGTAATCCAGTTGTCTTCTATTGGATTTCAGTTGTCCCCTCACAAGAAATTAGCCACTCAGTGGGGAACATTTACTTACCCTCCGGAGTCGCGATTCCCGCGGCGCGTTGTCTTGACGAGGAGTTTCGGTTCTGACTAAGGTTGTGGCCCGATATCCAGCAGGTGTCGCTGCTGTGCCGAGGTCCGCCGGAGTTCACCTTTTCTTCCTGTGCCATGTGAGTGCATGATCTGGTGAACAAATCTGCATATTTTTTTAAATTCTGCGGTTATCGAATCCGTTATCCCACACCCACCCCCATTTCTGTCGCATCAAAGCCAGCGCCGATGCGCACAATACGATATCCGTGCACCAAAATCTCAGGGCAATTTAGGGCAATTGGAATATTCGGGAAACCCGACGAAAGTGCGGCGTTCGGACCCTTAGTAAATGAGCCCAAGTATGTTTGAGGGTACGAGAGGGACGTTCTCATAATCACGGAGGTCCTAGAGGTTGGGGACACACTGAGCCTTGACCCACTTTTCCTCACCCCGGATGCCTCTTTAATGTATTGGTGAAAGACAATATTTGTAATTAGATTTTATTAAGTTTTGCTACATATAATTCTGCGCGCTGCTATGTTTTAGGCTACATGCGCAGTATGTTGTTAATGGAGTGTCTCATTACATTCTATACAGCAATTCTCAGTTTCGTGTTTATTTGATGTAGTGTTCGCGCGTGCCATTTTCACAAGTCCGTATCTGTGTGTCCACATCCCAACAATTTTTTTTTAGCGTTCCCTAGTCTGCCCTATTTCGGCCTGTGCCTTCCATAAAAATCTATAAAGCGTTAAAAATACGGGTGCCATCTATGTGAATCTGGCATTTTGAGCGGTGATGTAGGTAACATACAAATGCAAGTGACTGAAACAAGCACAAGACATTGATTTTCCTGCTTACCGTGTTGCTGTTATAGGTAGTACGTTGACAATCGACGATATTTACATTGGTACGAAAGTATTCAGCCCTTACATTTTCACATTCTGTTTCATTGCCATTGAAAACACCATACATTTAGGAAATACATAGGATAAACATAAAAAACATAGGATTTTTTGCTTACTTCTTAATTAAAAAGGAAAACTGAATATTACTTGGTAAGAAGTATTCAGCCCCTTTGCTGATGACATCATTATTTAACTCACGTGTCTGCCTCATTTCCTTCTGATCCTCCTCTGAAGATGTTACTACCTCCTCATATCGGGGTCCACGGTGTTTTATATATTAACTGTTGGACTTCATTTAGGAACGGCTGCACACCTGCCATATAGAAAGGGCATGTCAGAGCACATACCCATCATGAGTCTAAGTGAACTGCCCAAGAGCTCAGAGTACCAGAATTGTGCAGGTACAGATCTGGCCCAAGGTTACAAAGAATTTGCAGTCACTCAAGGTTTCTAAGAGCACACTTGGCCTCCATAATTCCTAATGGAAGAAAGTTTGGGACGTCCACAAACTCTTCATCCAGCTGGCCATCCAACTGCATCCACAATAAGTAACTGTGAGAGAGCGGGCCTTGGTGAGAGAGGTTTTCTTCAAAAAAAGAAAGATCCAAGATCCTATGGCAGAGCTCCGACGATGCAAGAAGGGAGATGGGGAAAGTGTGGAAGCCTCTCCCTCTAGACATATGAAAGCACGCATTCAGTGGTAAAATACCTTATTAGAGAGGGTTTTACAAGTTAGTCGGCAGTTTTCGGACCCATAGTTTCACGATGAGGTAATAGTGAATCTTTACATTTTAGTTGGCACTGAAGCTCTCGTCTCTGAGCTATTAGATGCGAAACAATCTATGCTGCAGAACGGCTATTACTAGGTCGCAGCCTTTGTGGATTTAAATAACTTTAGGAATACGCGCTATTCAGATTTATAAGGGGATTGTGTTGCACATTGATTGGATTTTGGCCGAGGTTGTTGCTGTGCTTCAATGCGACAGACATTGGGGGGCGGGGTGGCGTGCCGTCAGACCGACCGATGATTTCTGAGTGAGCGCGGAATTTTAAAGATTAAAATTGTGTCGCATCACATGCACTTACATGCACCAGGAAGAAGAAGGTGAACTCCGGGACCTGATGGGGAAGCGACACTGGCAGGATTCGGGCGCACGCTAGTTAGTGATCGCGGCAAAGTTCATTCTTTCGGACATGCACAGCATGAATCATGCAGGACAGTAAAATAAATAGTCCCCATAGTGTAGTCCTCCACATGGGTTTGTAATGATTTAGGAAAAAGGTTTATTAACAAGGTTTGTTCATAATTTCATTGTAAAAGCTGCGATCAAATTATATTGAAAATATTGATATTTTGGACAGCTATTACTTCCGTGACCGAACTTACATGATATTTTCGTCTTTCCAAAAAAAAAAGTATTTCTCTCAGTGTAAGTATGTAGGGTGTGGCGGAGCGGTCTTTGAAGTGCTGCAGCAGCGTCCTCCTGTGATACAACTTGGGTTCTAGTAGTGAAAGCTAAATATAAACGAAAAAAAGCGGAGGGGAGCAGGACCTCCAGGAAAAGCCGGAGGAAGAAATGTAACACCCCTCCGCCACTCCAGCCCACTCTCCTATAAGATGGACGGCGAGGTGAGAAGCCTCGTCAGCTTTTCATGTGGAAGCTTTGTCAGGTTCACTCCAGCCGTTTCTGATCTCAGGATTTGAACAAACACAGCGGCTAAACAAACAAGGAGGATTCGAGGAACTCGCTGCCCCAGACCAGCCTGCAGTCTTCATCATCAGCCAAGTTGTTTGCAACCAGATTTAAGACTAACAAATCCCTTTTATCCTGCATCTCTGTGGCTCCGTGTAAGGTTTGGGCTGCGTGATTTCTGCTCGGAATTCAGAAAAATTATTCAACTCAGCTTGGAGCTGATAAGAAGGGTTTCGATAGGACAAATAATGTACCATGTAGCTGGTGGTTTCTGAATCCTATCATAAGACGTGTTGGCCTTTAGGACACTGGGAGGATCGTCCTTGTAAAAATAAGATCTGCAGAACTCTTGTCATTGCCGAGATATGAGCTCAACATATGGAAACATTTTACTAAGAGCAGGGCAGTTTGTACATGCAGGTCTTGGTCTGCATGTGAGTTAAAAAACTATGCAGCTTGCAGTTTTTTTTTCTGTTGTCCGTGAAAAAAAAAGAAACCGGATGTGTGAACAGACCCATAGGAATCAATGGGGTCAGTATGCTATCTGGAAACAAAACAAATGGATAGCACGGGCCTCAAAATTCCCCGTCTGAATGAGTTGAAGTTCATATCCCATATGCAGGTGAGTATTTTGGGTTGCACCTTGGTTTGTGCGTTTGAGGTCCAGTGCACCTTCTCTTGCATATAGATGAAAAATCACGATTTCTCTGCATTCAGAACCACAGATTTTTTTAGGCAGGACACAAAGTGCACCAAGTTTATGGCCACACTGGTTACACCAAGACTAAGTTGCATATGGATTGAAAGAAAAGATTTTCTCTGTATTCAGACCAACCAGATTTTCTTTTAAGCAGGAAAAATAATAGGGCACGCCCCAGTGACACCAAAATACAATTTGCCATATGGATAAAATGAAGATTTCTTGGATGCACACCTCAGATTATCCCAGACCTTCTATGATTCAAGGACATGGTCAACTAGAGGAATTGTTTAGTTTTCTTTTGTTGGGTGGGGGGGGGGTGAGGGTGTCCACCCATGGATCCCAAGGGAACTTTCCGAGGTGGACTAATTTTTTGACCAGTCTCCATCACGTGAACTCCTATCAAGGGCTTAACACGTTTTAATTGTGGAGTCGGGATACTGGACTAAGATTATGTCCTTATAATAATAATAATTCTTTAGTTAGAGCTCCCTTCTTTTCCCGACACACAGATTACGAGCGCCGCACAAAGCATGACAAACCGACGTCCCGTCCCCATTGGGGATTGGGGCTCACAATATAATAACCTACAGTATGTTTTTGGGAGAGGGGTGGTAGGAAACCGGAAGACCCGAGAAAACCCAAGCAAGCACAGAGAACATACAACTCTTACAGAGTGTTGACCTGGGAGAGACTGAACCCAGCTCCAGCGCTGGTGAAGGCGAAGGCCACCCACTGAAGCAACAGTGGCTGCCGACATACAAAAAGTTCACATTGTAACAAAATGATCTGGATTGGTCTCTTTTCAGACAAATATAAATGAAAAAAATGGCTCTCTTCTACATTCCAATTCCGTGAGAATTAGCCATGCATTTTGCAGATGACTATTGGCTGTTACCTTAAATCTTGAGAAGTTTGACGTTAGGACCCCTCTCTTGGGTAGACTCCTGAATCGGCAGACAGCGGATGGAAGACAGGAGCAGTTGCATTCGCTAGGTAAAACGTTCACACATGCGGCACCAATGGAGTTGTTTTATTACTGTGTCGCCGGTGCATAAGTTTTCGGCATTTACCTTTCTGATCCAGCATTGTGCGCAAAATGTGGGCGTTTGTTGTTTTCCCAGAGATGTCTGATAAATATTCTACCCAAAAATATGGGAGAAATAAAAAACACAAATCGTTTGTCCAATTCAGAAAAGTCTTGTTGACAGAGCAGCCAGTTCTGTATGGTACAACTACTGTTCTGTTTGCATTGTATTTCAATTAGTAAATGAAAAACTAATGTTAGAAATTGGATACAGATTACTGTATGGGTTTTCAGTAACCTTTGTGTTCTAATGGGTCTCCATGGTATACAGGACTACAGAAAAAGCCCCTCCTAATTTCCAAATTACTTACAGACATGAAAAAAAATTAGGCAGTGGGCGGAGCAGACTACATAAGGGTTTTGGTGTAGTCTGTTTACCATGACTGCATTATATATATCAAGATGAATTGCCAGAGTGCTTTGTTTTCAGTAATAAAAGTTTCACAAATTCTAAGATCCAGCAGCCCAATGCTCGTCACCTCCTATGTCGGACTTGTCTACACTCATATCATAATAATTTTTATTGTGATCTTATTTATTTTCCTAAACAATTGGACCTGTCTGTGAAATTCTAATTACTGATAAATCCCTGATACGTACCATATGGGGATTATATACGTTCCCCCCCAATAAACGGACATGGGTGCACGGCTCTGTACGGGAAGCGGTTACGGTGTTGCAGCAACATGTGCGAACCATTCCGTTCCATAGCCAAGAGAAGATAGGCATGTCTCTCTTCCCTGAATATGGCGCCGTGCCCCATGTTCGGTATGGGAGGGTTGGGGGGAAGGTGGCGCTCACCCCCTCCTCCTCTCCCCTGTGCCGACGTGTGCCCGCCATACTAGGTACAGGGGCGCGTATTAGTGTGCATATAGTCATAAGGGAGATCCGGGGCAGGATTCATATAAGGTATAGCCCCGAGCCTTTTTAGGGCTAATCCTTTAGTACCACATAACATTTCTCATTGTATCCCCTAATATGCAAATTTCCTGGGTGCATGGAAATAGCTCCGCCGTGAGCTCGGTACTCCACCCCCAGTAGCCTCTTTGATCTTCCTACAACGAAACTCTCAGCGCGCAGTTCATACCTAGCTCGCCGTTCTAATATGCAAAGACAGAGTTCTGCGACATGCCAGTAGCTCCGGCTCGGGCCGAGACCGAGAAGCTGTCAGCTGCATCTGATAGACTATTATGCAGAGCGCAGGTGCGCGATCTTCGCAGATGCTGTGCGTTTTGCAACTAAGGGAAGATCAAGAAGATTGGTAGGAGATCAAAGCAGGTACTGGCGTGGAATTGAGTAGGTGGAGCTCAGGAATTTGCATATATGGGAGATCATTACGTAAGAAACGTTACGGGGGGGGGGCTAAAGGATTAGCCTAAAAAAAGGACTTCGTGGCTATACCTGAGAGAACCTGCAACTCGCATCTACCTTAATAGGAGATCGTTGATGGTTTAGTTCCCTTTAATAGATCAGTGTTTGAGGGCCCTCTTTGGACCAGTTATGGTCAACCATTAAGCACCATGAGCCATGAATGCCCAAAAAATTCTACTTTTTCAATGGGCTCTAAAAGCAATAGGATTTTTTTTTTAATCTATAAACCCAGACTGTTTGTAAAAACAGAAGAGTGTATCTGGAATTCTGTGAGTAAAATACCGATGAATAGTTGATTGAAATAAGAGACCGTTTTGTATGTGTTTTCCTCAACGTCTCTTAGGTCTTGTTGCTAACCAAGTTGGCTCTAGATCATTGAGGTGCAGACTTATAGCTTAATCTCCGTACAAGGACATATCCATGATTGTTTTTGGTGTCACCAGTGATACGTTTATTCAATCTTTCCTCCTCAACTCTATCAAGGAGATCTACAAACAACCGGTTGACTAGCAACCTTTTCATAATCAGGGAGATTGCAGTCATAACTTGCCTTGATGCGATGAGTGGATAGAACAGGTTTTCTTTCATGTGATATCTCTGGATACATAATAAAAACGGGGGACCTTGACCGGGTCATTCAAAGTGACATGGGTCTCCCATCATAGTTACACTTGGGTTTAATGGTGATACCGATTCGGTCTTCATGTTACCACTAGAGATGAGCGAAAACACTAAAATGGGATTCGGGTACTCGTTATTCGAGACGAACTTTCCCGATGCTCGAGTGCTGCTCGAATAACGAACCCAATTGAAGTCAATGGAGCTCGGAGCATTTTTCAAGGGGCCAAGGCTTGAACAGGGAAGCTTGTCCAAACACATGGGAACCTCAGAAAGGGTTGGAAACCCACGGAACTGACAGGCAACAGCAGGGGCGCAGGCATGGATGCTCTGAGGCTGCCTAATCGCACCATTATGCCAAAATTATCGGGCTACTAGCATGGCCCATGACAGACAGAGTGACAGAATGAAGCGAGATAGCATAAAAACACCAATAATTGACCCTGACCCACTATAGGGGCCGGGCATGCAGAGGCAGCGGCAGCAGGCTTAGAGAGTGTCATGGCGAAATACCTAAGATAGATAGATATGAGATAGATAGATAGATAGATAGATATTAGATAGATAGATAGATAGATAGATAGATAGATAGATAGATAGATAGATAGATAGATAGATAGATAGAAGATTATCTATCTATCTATCATATCTATTATCCTATCTTTATCTAATGCTTTCTCCTACTATCTTCTTCGGATCTCACCTATCATCTATCATCTATCTATAATCTATTATCTATCTATCTACTATCTATTATCTATTCTATCTATCTTCACTATCGATCTATCTCATATCTATCTATCTATCTTATCTTCATACTATCTCATATCTCAATCTATTTATCTATCTCACATCTATTATCTATCTCGATATCTATCTATTTCTTCTATTCTATCTTCTATCTCATATCTTCTCATATCTATCTATCTCATATCTATCTATCAATCTATCTGCTATCTCATATCTATCTTTATTATAATCTACTATCATATCGTTTCTATCTACTCCTGATATCATTCTTAAAGGTCTGATTCTATTCTATCTATGCTATCTATCTATCTATGCTATCTCGATATCTTGATCATATTCTATCTATATCTACTATCTATCTATCTCATATTATCTATCTCAATTTGATCTATCTATATATCATATCTATCTATCTCAGATCATATCGATCACGTAATCTTCTATTAATATATTCATATTTATCACTATCTATCTATCTATCTATATATTTATTATCATCCTATACTCTATCTCTGAAAGGTTTGCTGATTTATCTCATATCTATCGATCTATCTATCTATCTATCTATCTACGAGCTATCACTATCTATCTATTATCTATCTCATATTCTATCTCATAGCGAGTCGAATCTATCTATCCAGATCTTTTAGCTATCTATCTTCATATCCCTATCTATCTACTATCTATCTATTCTATCTATCTATCTATCTACTATCTATCATCTTCTCTTAAAGGTGCTGATTTATCTCATATATATCTATTATCATCTATATATCTTTATCTATCTCATATACTTCTCATATCTATCTAATCTTATTTCATATCTATCGATCTATTCTATCTCATATTATTATCTCATATAGATCTATTCATATCTATCTATCTATCTTCTATCTATTATCTATCTCTTAAAGGTGGTGATTTATCTCATATCTATCTATATCTATTATCTATATCAGATCATATCATCGATCTATTATCATATCTATCTATCTATCTATCTAATCTCAGATCTTCTATCTCCATATCTATCTATATATCTATCATCTATCATCGATCTATCTCATATTATCTATCAGTATTATCTATCTATCTATCTCATATCTATCTATCTATATATCTAATCTATCTATCTATCTATTCTTAAAGGTGCTGATGTTCTCATATCATTATATATCTACTATCTAGATATTTCTATCTATCTCATATCTATTCATATCTATCTAGCTATCTCATATCTATCATCTCATATACTATCTATCTATCTCAATAGTTATCCTTTTTCGATCCTTCTGATAACTATCTGTCTCATAGATATTTATCCGATCCCTAATTCCCGTCCCAGTCAGACCACATCTCTAATAATGCCTCATAATTTAACCCTTTCCCGATCCGGGAGACCCTCACCTGCTAACAGGCAAACACCCAGGTCCTCCTGAAGATTCTCCATAAAACCGATTAACCTTTAAAAAAAAACGATTTGCGGCAGAAAGAGTAGTAAAAACGGTTTTAACGAAGGTCCTGGTTGGGCACTTGTGCAGCTATTTGTAATCCACATATCAAGAGATTTATGGATGTCTGCCGTGGCAATGCCTTCAACAAGAAAGTTTTTTTCCATTTTGTTCCATAAAGAATATTATTTTTCTGCAGCCAATTTTCTCTGTTAGTCACTAATTGGCTACATAAATCTACAGTGTTGAGAATGAGGAATGTCTCGGTGTCTAGAGTGAATCTTCACCGTATTCCAATTCATTAAGATTCATTGTTGCAGGATCGGTTTGGAGGGAAATGACAGCATAAATCGACCTTCAACATAATGACCCTAATCAGTTGGGAATTGCTGGAAATTGTCAGGATGAAATGTCCTTGTATAGTTGGCACTGTACAATGTCATGTGTTCTTTATGAGTGGGACGCATCCTCCGCAGGCACTGGATTTACGAAAAAAGAGTGTTAAAATCCTGATTCCATTAAACCATGAGATCCATACAAGGTCTGTAGATTTAGCCTCCTGGCCCTGTACTTCATGTGTAATGCTTAAGGAGCTGGATTTAATGCACATTGCGTGACACCTGAGCGCAAAAAAAAAAAAAAAAAAAAAAAATTAAGAAGCAATAGGCACCTGATTTACAGTCGCAACGTTAGCCGCTTCAACAAATATCCAGATCACGGCGAAACAGACCAAAACATCAGCGGTGTATTAAGTCCAGAAAATGCTGGTGTCGGAAACTGTAGAGGAGAGCCGGTTTATTTCTATAAAGGCGGTATAAGGAGAAAGAAGTGTCGGTATTTAACCTGAAAGGAGATTGATCTTTTGTGTATACAGACACATTGGGGTCATTTAAGGCCCGATTCGCGGTTTTCCCGACGTGTTACCGATATTTACGATTGCGCTGATTTCTGATGAATTGCGATTTGGCGAAACGCGGATCGGATTGTGGCGATCGGCACTGGCATGCACGCAACGGAAAATGGGGGGCGTGGGCGAACGAAAAACCCGGACGATTCGGAAAAACCGCCGCAGGTAGACAAAAATGTTGTAGCGAAATTGACACTTTCCTTCACCAGGTATAGCGGTGAATTTAAGGGCATTCCAGGCGCCTCCGGGGAACTTCAGGCAGCAGCACCACCTGGTGGACGGCGGAGGCAGTCTACCTTAGTGAATCCGGAGGGATCCGAACCCACCGCGGAGAACACGCCGCTGGATCGCAAAAGGACCCCGGGTTGGGTAAGTAATTGCCCCATGGATTAAAAATGGGTCAATCTGTGGGTTTTAATTGTTTTTTAGAAATATTCATGGCCCATAGTACCCCAACCAAGAAAATCCTGCGTGTTGGGAGGAAAGTTGGAGTGAGAGTAGCTCAACAAATGTTGGTGGATAAGATATCTTCATATTACGGGGTTATGGTGTCAATCCGAGACCAGTAGATTATGGTACAACTAGGGAGCCAAAGTTACTCCCAACCCTAAAATCACTCCTCTCCCAAGGCATTGCTTCATGTGTATGAAGTTGGATTGATAGTTGGGGTTGGAAGCAATAGTCGGCCTCAACAATGTTTGGTGGATAGCTATCTCATATCTAATAGGGAGTATGGATGGTCAGTCCTAGACCAATTAGGATATTGGATACAGTATAAGGAGTCCCAAAGCTATCCACAGTCCAAAGTATACTCCTTAACCCAGGCAATGCTGCTGTATAGAGTTGGGAGTGAAAAGGGGCAACTTTGAGAAAGATCTTTAAAAATATATTTGTTTTAAAATAGTAGAACCTGAAAGTTGAGGAATCTGCCGAAACATCAAGCGCCATGAGTATAATAGTCCCCGGCCTATATTTGCAATGTTATTATATTTCATATTGAGGACACTCATAACCTTGAGACAATGTCATTTTTATTTCAAAGCCAATGAAACTTTCTTTAGAAGGACAAATAATCATGGGGTTCGCTCTCATGGCTATCTATATATCTATTAGGTCCCTTTTTGACCTTGGTAGACTGGTATAATCTTCATGGACTAGACTTACCATGGAGGTTCTAGACAAGAACTTTGGTTTACTGGTATAATATTCATGGACTAGACTTACCATGGCAGAGTTTCTAGACCAGACTTTGTTAGACTGTATAATCTTCATGACCAGACAGACTTATCCTGACGGGGTTCTAAGACTGGCCTTGGTTTTACTGGTATATTTA
Organism: Engystomops pustulosus; assembly: GCA_019512145.1. Classification (NCBI taxonomy): domain Eukaryota; kingdom Metazoa; phylum Chordata; class Amphibia; order Anura; family Leptodactylidae; genus Engystomops; species Engystomops pustulosus. The sequence continues at coordinate 89,641,160 of CM033649.1, forward strand.
TGGACTGACTTACTATGGCAAAGTTTCAAGACAAACTTTGGTTTATGGTATAATCTTCATGGCATAGTTTTAGACAGAACCTTTAGTAGGACGGTTATAATCTTCATGACTAGAACTTAATGATTCAAATCCTCAACCTCATTAACTTTCAAAAATGTTTATGTAATTGACTCCTGTGTTGGACTTTTAGGAGAAATATCCTAGACCAGTTGTGGCGAGCCTATGGCACGGGTTGCCAAAGTGGCACTCGAGCCCTTTCTTGGGCACTCAGGCTCATCGCCCCAGCACACCAGACAGGACTCAAAAATCTTCCTGCGTTTCAAGCAATTGAAAATGATGCTTTCAGTCAATTTTGATACCTTACTCGCTACTTGGGATGTAGGAGAGGGAGAATGAATAGATAGGGCCGAATTCGAATTATCTTTGAGGGACCTTTGCTTTGCCCCTACAGGTCTACGAAGGACACTGTGAAAAAGAATCGAAATTATGCAATTTTCCATATTTTACTTTGTTGCGGTCATAGGAGGCAATATGATGTGAAGAACAGAGAGCAGTTAGTTACTGCTTTAATTTTTTTTGGCAAATTCATGATTAAATAATGAGGGGTTTTAGGTGTTCTTTTTTGGGGGGCACTCGGCCGCTAAAAGGTCGCATCATGTCCTAGGACTAAATCATCTAAAATGATGGTACACCTTAAATCTTAGAGTCATGAACTGATTACCCACTATTTTACACACATTTACCAAAAAGTTGACCTCTATGTGTGTTGTACACATCAAGACGTTGATTAACACTTGTGTTCCAGATGTCACATTCATACGTCATCCCGTGTGTTATCTAGTCTGGGTTAAAGACCTTAATTCTGTCCGTTATGTAAGAAACATAGCCCTCTACATTGTAAAACCTAAGCGTTTCTCAATTTGCTTAAAAGTTTTGTTTGCGTGACAATATTCCAGAAACAGAAAACAAAAAAAACAAACATTAAGTTATATGGATACATTTTCAGAAGGTTTTTATCCGGTGGAAGCTTGGTCTTTTCGATTAAATATTATTTCATGATCTAAGGGTGAACGTTAAGTTGTCAGTGTTTTATTTGTAAACACATCTTGTTCTATATTTTCTTTTTTTTTATTGGCATGGGGCCCCCGATGGTAACCAATTTTTTTATCGATGTAATCTTTCTCTCTGGTACAAGGACGAAGTTAGAGTAGGACCTGAACAGACCAAGACCAAGTTTTTACTAATCTGACAGCTTTTGGTGAACCTTTCTCTGCTTGTACTACGTAGATTAAAGATTTATAACTGCTTAATCAAATGGCTAGAGACGCAGCAACTGTCTCGTCGGACTCCTTTTCACATTGACTAGTGAAGGCTCAATAGACGTTAGATTAAGTGCAGCAGAATTCAGTTAATAATTCCGAGTTGACCAAACAGTGTGAAAGAAAGAACAATTCTTTTGCATCCTCTTCATCTGGTTGGCTTAGTCTTAGTTTTATTGTTTTTTTTTTTGCGTCATTAATATCATACCTTCCAATCGAAGTCTCTTATTGACCGAACCAAGGTGGTGGATGATGTGATAGCCAAGTGGTTTTTCTTCTTTTCTTTTGATTCTTTGGAGATTTGCTGAATCACTGACCAAGGCTATCTGCTTGGGTATGACATTGGGCAATTGTTTGTATGATCGTGGGAATTGAATAGACCAGCTATTTTTTCATTAATTTTTTTATTGTGTAATTAATTTTAGGAGGGCTATTTCAACTACGCAATGATGGATGGTGAAAATTGTTAGGTGTGCTTAGGTAGTAGGGCCGTAGAACTCCCTAATGTTCTCATCACACTCTTCAGTTATTCTGTGCTGCAACACTGTGAAGCATTTCAAAATATGCACCATGGACTGCCGGAGCCATGTGCCAAATTATGAATAAACGGTTATTGCAACGCAGGCGTTATCAAACAGGTTGTAAAACACTAGGGGTATAGGTTTGCGGTGGTTTCGGTCAATGTGGGATGGGAGGGTGGAGGGTGCTCATCCCTGCAATTTCCATAGGAGCGGGGGCGACCATGCAACCACAATTCAGGTGGGATAGGATCTACTCTATAATTTGCAGAGTGGACGCACCAACCTCAGTCACATTCTGTGAGGGGACACCTGAGGGCTCATTTTATTAGGGTCGCTACCGCAGTCACTTTGTTTGGTGTTTTGACGTCTGACATTTCGACCAAACCGTCAAATTTGAAAAAAAAGTTGTGTCGCAAAGATCAAGCACTCTATGCAATACGGGGAAAGAAGCAGGTGTAACTCCTGTGGATCTTGGGGCAGAAGCGACAGAATAGTAACTCGGGCATAATGTAAAGTGCCCCACTTGTTCCATATGGGCACACTATATTGTGACACTACTAACGATACCCATCCCCCAATATGTCCCTCTGTGCAAGGGTCTATTCTACAATGATGCCTTTTGATTTTTTCATTTCCTTTTTTTTAACAAAGGGTACATTGCTTCCTAAAAACTACCCAAAAATTATCCCCAAACAGCGCCATCTTATAATAGATGTCAGGCCATTGGACAGTCTCCATCCTGTTTCTAGTGTATTTGGTTAAGGAAAGTCTGTTTTTTTTTTTTTAATGTTAAGGAAGGGCTGATATATTTAGTAGATAAACAGAATTAGTTATGGTAGAAACCAATAGGTCGGCCATTTTCGACCAAGTATTTCGCTCATCTGCAATATGCCTTTCACAAGGGAGAATACAACATCATATTGTCCGTAGTCACACCATATTCATGAGATTTGATACCATGGGTGACTCTGTGTTCATGTTTTAGATCATCTTTTGATGTTTTATAGTCTATTGTGTCCACTATCCAGTGGACAGGTCTAGATAACCTCATCCAAACCCTGGAAGTTCTAAATAAATTTGCAATGAATTATAAAAATCATAAGAAGTTATTCTAAAATTTCCGTACGGTCTTCACGTTCAAACTCCACAACTCCCCCCTCTTAGATTAGAATCCATGCAGTTTAATGTTTCCCTATGAGGTACCTGTAGTGATTTGTCTCCTGTTTAGGGGATTCTGTAACGTTTGCCTCCATTAGTCTGCTCCGAGAAGTAAGGTGCCCGAAAAAACTCCTCAATTTGCTGAAGTAATTAGGCTGTTTAAGAATAAATAATTGACCACCAAATCACGGATGGTATCACACCCCTAAAAAATCATTTAGATAACATGTGATAGGGGATTTCTTTCCTGAGATTCTGATTAGGTGGAATGTGTGAAGCGTCTGTTCACAATCCTCCTCTAGGTCACTTTATCTAGGTTATCCACCCAATTCTATGTTCTTGGAAGATTAACCACTTACGAGAGATGTCTGGTAACAGTGACTCCCCCTCATGGCGAATATTCGTCCAATGTGTATAGGACGTTAAGACTTCTTTGGAACACTTTTTGGCCAGAGTTATTGAGGCATCTTATCAAGAGGTTGTCCATTATAGATCACTTATCCCTTAACCCAACTGAATCCGGAACATGGGGGCCAAAAGGTCTGGAATGCAGGTGTGCATGCCGAACCTGCTATATCAAGGAATCGCGTGTACACCCAAAATAAAACCGCCATCTGTAGCATGGTCTACTATGTACATCAACTTTAAGATAAACACCTTCCATCTCATAAAACCCCAAAGGGATCCTACATAAAGAGTAAGTTGTTCTACAGGCTAAAGCTGACCATCATTTTCAGGGAGACCGCTGGTTTTTCCAGGGGAATTCAGGTAATTCGTTTATTATCCCAGCCAAGGGAGTCAAACTTGTACTACCTCTAATCAAGAAAACCCATCTTGGGAGAGATGCATCCACATCTTTGAAGACTTCTTTTGATATGCAGAAACGGGAAAAATATCCAAACTACAGAATCTAGGTAATGAATATCAAATCAGCCAGAAAAGATTAAAAACATCGTAGCAGACAGGGGGACATTGTACTTACCCATCCGGAAGGAGTTCCAGAAATGCATTGGCTTGTATAATGCGACTGTGCCGCAAATTCACTAGCCAGATGTGCGCCGCACCCGAATCCGACTGTGACGCTTCCTCCTCCCCGCTCAGGTCCGCAGGAGTTCACCTCTTTTCCTGGTGCCAGGTAAGGGTGCGTTAAGCTTGATCTTGCGACAATTGAAAGTTTCAATCCGCACTTCAAGCCTAATACAGGCAGATCGTTCGACGTTGCCCGCCCACCCGATTTCTGTTGTTCGTAAAGCAGCGCAGCTTGCACCAACACTCCGATTGCTTACAACACAATGGCAGCGCAGACAACCTTAAATTCTGTCACAGTGGCGTAAAACCCAAAACGGCATAAGTCCGACTAAAGTGCTGCTTTAATAAGCCCAAAATGAGCAGTATTGAGAAGACTCTCCTCACCTACATGTTTTGTGACACCCCTTGTCCTTAGTCATGGTTTCCAAAAAGGACTGGTAGCTGTCTGGTCTTTGTTTTTCGATATTTCTTCTCTTGTTCTGCATTACACTCGCATCCCGGATCTTGCATTTTTCCTTTGACTCTATATTTTTTTATATCCTGTGTATGTGGTTTACCTTCAACATTGGCAGTCTCCAAAAACTAACCCTAATTTTAATTTGTTATTAGATTTTGTAAACTTATCTTTTATCATAATACATTTCTTTGACTTTCAATGTTTTTTTTCTTTATTTTAAAATTCGGGAATTTTAATTGTAATGCATTACAATACACACAAAAAGGGAGGGGGAATAACGTGAAACAATGGTTATTTACCTGATCTGTTAATTATGCCCTTTAAACAACAAAATGAGGAGTTTTGAAGTCATGTTGGACTTTGTTTGCAACTCCGGGGATTATAATCTATTTTCCCCTCCACCTTGAAAAAGACCAGAAGCACTTTCTTGTGCTTGGTAGGTAGATAGGTTAAAGTTACAGGGTCCGCCTGCTTGACCCAACCCAAGGCTGAGCCATTAATATGTTAACAGATTGAGCCTTAAGACAGCTGCCAACCAATAATGTAAGCCCTTGAAGAGGGGGCCTTGGTGAACACATGGGTGGGCTTCTATGGCTTTATTTTGCCTGTGCCCTTAGGGTCTTCACATCAACACGACTTCCCTAGATGTCACAATTGGATGTGGTGAAATTTATTGGGTGACCAAAGTGTTTTAATATTAGATATCCCCAATACACATTGGATGAGTTTCAAGTCGCGCCCAGTTCTCACCCACAATTAGGATCCTGGCTAGGGGAGGGCAACCAAGGGCATGTAATGGAAGGCTGTATGCTTTATTGTGACCTCCTGACGCACAGCATTATAGCTCGCAAATCTCCCTAAATCTTCTCATGGTTCCAATGAGTGAATATTTCTTACCACAGGAAAATGATCAGAGACCATAGCACAACCATGAAGTCATTAAGTCAGTGAGCCTTCTCTCAGTCCTACGCAGCCATAGTGGTGGGAAAAAATCTCTAGACAAAAAACCCAACCATCAGACATTGGCAAGCCATTTTTCCCGACTCTCAAAAGTTGGCACATTCTCAAGAAGTCTGACGAGGGCGATTGGTCCAGCATTGTGCATAGTCCCCCCAAATGTTGTTTGATAGAAACTAGTTTATTATTTTTCTAAATGAACAGTCTTCACCTTATCTTTTGGCCAGTGAACCCTTCTGTCTTTGTGGTTAGTGAATTGAAGACATTTTAGTAAACTGCTTGAGATTGTTGGCTAAGGGTTCTCCCTGTCCCTTGGATTGAGCTACTGTCTTTGCATTTTAGATCCTCGTGAGCCAAACTAGCAAGTTCACTGGTGGAAAATTTGATGACATTGATATGAACCCGCACTAGGCTGCCATACAGGTAGTCAAAGTAGTAGACTTAGACGGAGGCCATTCACCGGGAAGAAGAACCATATGATATATATAATTGGCTCGAAAAGGGGCATGAAAAAAAATCATACTGGAAATTACACAGTTCAACACAGTAATTTGTCTAATTCGTCATGTTGGTGGCCAGATTTCAAACTTTTGCAAGTTACTATTTTCCCTTTATTGCACTTGTCTTTGTGGTCCAGAAATGACTGGATAAAACCTTCATGCCTGGTTATGTTCCGACCCTCAGTCCACCATGTCCATTATGGGTTGTAGTCACTTGATGTTTCCACAAGGTTTTGATTTAGAGCAGATGACACAGAATAACTAACAACATATAGTTTCATTGGAGTATGCATACCGACAACCAGTGTTATACCAGCACAACATTTTACTGGGACAACAGGACTCCATTGGCTGATTTGTTGGATAAATTTTGCAGTAGGCCTGGGTGGAGGGGGAAGTCACAAAGGGCATCACTAATAGGATTTGGGCTATGTCCAATCCATGCTGCTTGGTAGACCCACTGCAAGCCAAAGAAGACTCACCAAAGAAAAAGAGCGGAAACAGAGGCATTGAACGAGTGGTCATAACCTTGAATATTCTTTTATGAAGCCTACACCTTACACCCCCATCGCAACCCATACAAATTTGCATCTTTCTCAGTAAGTGACATTTGCCTTAAGAAAAAAGAAATCGGACTATGTCGAAATCCTAAATACCGGTTATCTTTATTCCCCACCATCCAGAAAAAGTTGGAGCACCCCTTTAACACATTAGGAGTGTCGACCGTCCTTCTAAACCGGTTCAGAACAGGGTCACTTTCAATCTTATGTCTTGTAGGCTACCTTAAAGAGATGTGCCCCTTTTTCTATGGATAGTTCATCTTTGATATCACAGTTTTGAGGTTGTCATGCCTCAATTAATGGAACACAACCAGTTTCCCGTAGCCGGGGGCACTTGACGGAGCGATAATGGTGCCCTATGCCTTAAAATCCTGCTCTAGTTTCGGCTATTGCGAATTGGGCCTTCATTGTATGATAGAGATGAGCATACCCAATGTTTGCGTTTCGGTTTGGGTGGACAACCAAGACATACGCCATTTGGCACGGCGCAAAACACCAGATCCAGCATTGACAACCCATACAATGGTAGTGCATGGCTCTGATTAGCACGAAACATGTACAAACCTTTTGCCAATCATAGCCATGGACATACTTCTAGGGGTGTGTCAGTATGCCAGATGAATCAGCCTATTGTGCTTATCGGAAATAAGTGGTCCATGTCATGGACCAACCCGTGAAAACCGGAGCACACCGTGACATCTCTATCACATGAAAGTCCTAGTGGGTCTGCTAACTTTATAACTTTATGATCATCCTGATTCATAGTGGCCCTAAAAGTCCGAGAAGGCCCCTCATTTAAAGTTTGACCTTGGGGCCTGATCATTTACCATAAGATTCTATTAGATCCTGTTGATAGTAGGTCCTACATTTTTATTTATTTTGGAAAGCCATGGGATCGGAATAGTTAAGAGAAGGAATATAAACTCTCTGATTAATCTGATGATTCTAGCGCAACTTTGTCCAACATATCCACCCCACGTGACCATTTAAGACTCCCCTTTTTAGCTCTGTTTGTTGCAAACTTTATTGTGCGTGTAATCTGGGTAATCTCTATGTACAATATTTAGTTTATTGAGCGTCCTGAAGGAAATATTTGCAGCAAACTGTTGCGGTAAGCCTCCGATCCTAGGAAAACATTGACTTTTACTTTTTCACATACAGAAATTTCCAGGTTTTTAATACCTCGCCATCCCGGCCATTGTTCATATGAAGATACAGAGTGGTAGCAATTATACATTGTGAAGCCTTTTTCATTATCTTGGCGCCATTACAGCAGGATCTTAGCATTTTAGTGCAAAATGAGCTCTTAGCCGTATGATTAATAGCCGAGAATGAGCCTAGTACCGGGGTCACAAAGTCACATCCATTACAAAATAAGGGTTGGGCAATAAATAACAGCATCCATCTATTGGCCAATAAAGCAGGAATGATCTGCTTCACTTCTAACTTACTCTTCTTGTAGACAAACCCTGATATTATGTTCTCGCAAACAACTGCAGACTACAGTGACCTTGCCAAGACTGCCGCCGTTATTTTGTGGACCCGTTACTTCCAACACCCTGATTTATACCATATATGTGGAATCTGCATACTGTTACATAGGTAACAATCATTTATGCATGTTAAACATGGGTAGACTTGCAACTGGAGACTATTGAGGTGTTTTATGCAACCAAAGTGATGTGCACATTGGATATTGTGAAATGTGTCAATTGCAATTTATTTAATAAGTGGGGCCATCACATGGGTCCATGGGATTATAAGTGACCTATGGATGTGAGGGCTATACAAATTGGCTCCGCATATTATCATGACTATGCTTGTGTATAGGGATGATGGAGGTCTATGACTCCATGAGCGATGTTGTAGACACCCATTGATCCGTTTTGCTGTACTCTGCTCCAGTTTTGCTGTAATACCAGTTGTCTTCTATTGGATTTCAGTTCTCCCCTCACAAGAAATTAGCCACTCAGTGGGGAACATTTACTTACCCTCCGGAGTCGCGGATTCCCGCGGCGCGTTGTTTGACGAGGAGTTTCGGTTCTGACTAAGGTTGTGGCCCGATATCCAGCAGGTGTCGCTGCTGTGCCGAGGTCCGCCGGAGTTCACCTTTTCTTCCTGTGCCATGTGAGTGCTTGACTGGTGAACAAATCAGTATTTTTTTTAAATTCTGCGGTTATGCGAATCCGTTATCCCACACCCACCCCCATTTCTGTCGCATCAAAGCACAGCGCCGATGCGCACAATACGATATCCGTGCACCAAAATCTCAGGGCAATTTAGGGCAATTGGGAATATTCGGGAAACCCGACGAAAGTGCGGCGTTCGGACCCTTAGTAAATGAGCCCAAGTATGTTTGAGGGTACGAGAGGGACGTTCTCATAATCAGGAGGTCCTAGAGGTTGGGGACACACTGAGCCTTGACCCACTTTTCCTCACCCCGGATGCCTCTTTAATGTATTGGTGAAAGACAATATTTGTAATTAGATCTTTATTAAGTTTTGCTACATATAATTCTGCGCGCTGCTATGTTTTAGGCTACATGCGCAGTATGTTGTTAATGGAGTGTCTCATTCATTTCTATACAGCATGTCTCAGTTTCGTGTGTTATTTGACTGTAGTGATCCGCGCTGCCATTTTCACAAGTCCGTTCTGTGTGTCAACATCCACAACAATTTTTTTTTAGCGTTCCCATCCTGCCCCTATTGCGGCCTGTGCCTTCCATAAAAGTCTATAAAGCTGTTAAAAAATACGGGTGCATCTGATTGTGCATCTGGCTTTTGGAGCGGTGATGTTAGGTACTACAAATGCAAGTACTGAGAACAAGGCCAAGACATGATTTTCCGCTTACCGTGGTATGCTGTTTGTAAGTCGTTGAACAATCGATCGTATTTACATTGGTACGGAAAGTATCAGGACCCCTTACATTTTCACTCTTGTTTCATTGCCATGAAAAACACCATACATGTTTAGGAACATAGGTAAACATAAAAACATAGGATTTTTTGTCTTACTCTTAATTAAAAAGGGAAAACTGATAATATTACTTGGTAAAAGTATTCAGCCCCTTTGCTGTGACACTCATATTTAAATCACGTTCTGTCTCATTTCCTTCTGATCCTCCTTGAAGATGGTTATACCTTCATGGGGGTTCCACGCTGTTTTTATATTAACTGTTGGACTTCATTATAGGACGGCTGCACACCTCGCCTATATAGAAGCCGGTGCATGTCAGAGCACATACCATCAATGATGTCTATGAACTGCCCAAGAGCTCAGAGTACAGAATTGTGCAGGTACAGATCTGGCCAGGTTGACAAAGAATTTGCAGTCACTCAAGGTTCTCTAAGTAGCACACTTGGCCTCCATAATCCTAACTGGAAGAAGTTTGGGACGTCCACAAATTTCATCCAGTGGCCATCAATGACCACCAACTAAGTAACTGTGAGAGAGGGCCTTGGTGAGAGAGGTTTTTTTCTTAAAAGAAGAAGATCCCAAGATCACCTATGGCGAGCTCCGAGCGATGCAAGAAGGGAGATGGGAGAAAGTGTTGGAAGCCTCTCCTACCAGACATATGAAAGCCGCATTCAGTGGTAAAATACCTTATCGGTAGGCACGTTTTACATTATTAGTCGACAGGGTTTTCGATGCCATCAGTTTCACGTAAGCTGAATGTGCAAACTTACATTTGAGTTGAGACACCAGCAATCCCGTGTCTTACCGCTGTTTAGAGATGCGAAACAAGTCTTGCTGCAGATATACTGGGTTATACTAAGGTGCAGCAATTGCTTGTGGAATATACTTTTGGAATAGGTGGATTCTCAGATTTAGTAAGGGGATTGTGTTGCACATTGATGTGGATTTTGGCCGGCTGTGCTTGCGTTCAATGCGACGACATTGGGGGGGGGGTTGGGCGTGCCGTCAGACCGCCGATGATTCTGAGTGAGCGCGGAATTTTAAAGATTAAAATTGTGTCGCATCACATGCACTTACATGCACCAGGAAAAGAAGGTGAACTCCGTGGACCTGAGTGGGGAAGCGACACTGGTAGGATTCGGGCGCACGTAGTCTAGTGAGCGCGGCAAAGTTCATGTCTTTCGGACATGGCACAGCATGAATCATGCAGGACAGTAAAATAAATAGTCCCCATAGTGTTATCCCTCCACATGGGTTTGTAGATGATTAGGAAAAGGTTTATAACAAGGTTTGTTCTAATTTCATTGTAAAGTTGCGAAAGACTTATTTTGAAAATATTAATATTTTGTGACAGCTATACTTCCGGACCGATTACTATATATTTTCGTCTTTCCAAAAAAAAAGTCATTCTCTCAGTGTAAATGTAGGGTGTCGGAGCGGTCTTTGAAAGTGCTGCAGCAGCGTCCTCCTGGTGATACTAACACTTGGCGTTCTAGTAGTGAAGCTAAATATACGAAAATCGGGTGGGAGAGCCTCCAGGAAAGCCGGAGGAAGAAATGTAACAACCCCTCCGCCACCCAGCCCACTCTCCTAATAAGATGGACGGCGAGGTTGAGAACCTCGCAGCTTTTCATGTGGAAGTGCAGGATTCACTCCCAGCCGTTTCTGATCTTCAGGATCTTACTAATAGACACAGCGGCTAAACAAACAAGGAGGATTCGACTGGGAACTCGCTGCCCAGACCAGACCTGTCATCGTTACATCATCAAGCCAAGTTTTGTGCAAACCAGATTTATAGCTAACAATATCTCCTTTTATCCTCATATCTCCTGTCGCTCCGTGTAAGTTTGGGCTGCCTTGTGGGATTTCTGCTCGGAATATCAGAAAAATTATTCAACTCAGCCTTGGAGCGGTAAGAAGGTTCGCTAGGACAAATAATGTAACCATGTAGCTGGTTGGTTTCTGGAATCCATATCCATAAGACGTGCCTTGGTCGTCATTTAGGAACTGGAGGTGGTCCTTGTAAAAATAAGAACTGCAGAACTCTTGTATTGCCGAGATATGAGCTCAACATATGGAAACATTTTACTAAGAGCAGGGCAGTTTGTACATGCAGGTCTTGGTCTGCATGTGAGTTAAAAAACTATGCAGCTTGCAGTTTTTTTTTCTGTTGTCCGTGAAAAAAAAAGAAACCGGATGTGTGAACAGACCCATAGGAATCAATGGGGTCAGTATGCTATCTGGAAACAAAACAAATGGATAGCACGGGCCTCAAAATTCCCCGTCTGAATGAGTTGAAGTTCATATCCCATATGCAGGTGAGTATTTTGGGTTGCACCTTGGTTTGTGCGTTTGAGGTCCAGTGCACCTTCTCTTGCATATAGATGAAAAATCACGATTTCTCTGCATTCAGAACCACAGATTTTTTTAGGCAGGACACAAAGTGCACCAAGTTTATGGCCACACTGGTTACACCAAGACTAAGTTGCATATGGATTGAAAGAAAAGATTTTCTCTGTATTCAGACCAACCAGATTTTCTTTTAAGCAGGAAAAATAATAGGGCACGCCCCAGTGACACCAAAATACAATTTGCCATATGGATAAAATGAAGATTTCTTGGATGCACACCTCAGATTATCCCAGACCTTCTATGATTCAAGGACATGGTCAACTAGAGGAATTGTTTAGTTTTCTTTTGTTGGGTGGGGGGGGGGTGAGGGTGTCCACCCATGGATCCCAAGGGAACTTTCCGAGGTGGACTAATTTTTTGACCAGTCTCCATCACGTGAACTCCTATCAAGGGCTTAACACGTTTTAATTGTGGAGTCGGGATACTGGACTAAGATTATGTCCTTATAATAATAATAATTCTTTAGTTAGAGCTCCCTTCTTTTCCCGACACACAGATTACGAGCGCCGCACAAAGCATGACAAACCGACGTCCCGTCCCCATTGGGGATTGGGGCTCACAATATAATAACCTACAGTATGTTTTTGGGAGAGGGGTGGTAGGAAACCGGAAGACCCGAGAAAACCCAAGCAAGCACAGAGAACATACAACTCTTACAGAGTGTTGACCTGGGAGAGACTGAACCCAGCTCCAGCGCTGGTGAAGGCGAAGGCCACCCACTGAAGCAACAGTGGCTGCCGACATACAAAAAGTTCACATTGTAACAAAATGATCTGGATTGGTCTCTTTTCAGACAAATATAAATGAAAAAAATGGCTCTCTTCTACATTCCAATTCCGTGAGAATTAGCCATGCATTTTGCAGATGACTATTGGCTGTTACCTTAAATCTTGAGAAGTTTGACGTTAGGACCCCTCTCTTGGGTAGACTCCTGAATCGGCAGACAGCGGATGGAAGACAGGAGCAGTTGCATTCGCTAGGTAAAACGTTCACACATGCGGCACCAATGGAGTTGTTTTATTACTGTGTCGCCGGTGCATAAGTTTTCGGCATTTACCTTTCTGATCCAGCATTGTGCGCAAAATGTGGGCGTTTGTTGTTTTCCCAGAGATGTCTGATAAATATTCTACCCAAAAATATGGGAGAAATAAAAAACACAAATCGTTTGTCCAATTCAGAAAAGTCTTGTTGACAGAGCAGCCAGTTCTGTATGGTACAACTACTGTTCTGTTTGCATTGTATTTCAATTAGTAAATGAAAAACTAATGTTAGAAATTGGATACAGATTACTGTATGGGTTTTCAGTAACCTTTGTGTTCTAATGGGTCTCCATGGTATACAGGACTACAGAAAAAGCCCCTCCTAATTTCCAAATTACTTACAGACATGAAAAAAAATTAGGCAGTGGGCGGAGCAGACTACATAAGGGTTTTGGTGTAGTCTGTTTACCATGACTGCATTATATATATCAAGATGAATTGCCAGAGTGCTTTGTTTTCAGTAATAAAAGTTTCACAAATTCTAAGATCCAGCAGCCCAATGCTCGTCACCTCCTATGTCGGACTTGTCTACACTCATATCATAATAATTTTTATTGTGATCTTATTTATTTTCCTAAACAATTGGACCTGTCTGTGAAATTCTAATTACTGATAAATCCCTGATACGTACCATATGGGGATTATATACGTTCCCCCCCAATAAACGGACATGGGTGCACGGCTCTGTACGGGAAGCGGTTACGGTGTTGCAGCAACATGTGCGAACCATTCCGTTCCATAGCCAAGAGAAGATAGGCATGTCTCTCTTCCCTGAATATGGCGCCGTGCCCCATGTTCGGTATGGGAGGGTTGGGGGGAAGGTGGCGCTCACCCCCTCCTCCTCTCCCCTGTGCCGACGTGTGCCCGCCATACTAGGTACAGGGGCGCGTATTAGTGTGCATATAGTCATAAGGGAGATCCGGGGCAGGATTCATATAAGGTATAGCCCCGAGCCTTTTTAGGGCTAATCCTTTAGTACCACATAACATTTCTCATTGTATCCCCTAATATGCAAATTTCCTGGGTGCATGGAAATAGCTCCGCCGTGAGCTCGGTACTCCACCCCCAGTAGCCTCTTTGATCTTCCTACAACGAAACTCTCAGCGCGCAGTTCATACCTAGCTCGCCGTTCTAATATGCAAAGACAGAGTTCTGCGACATGCCAGTAGCTCCGGCTCGGGCCGAGACCGAGAAGCTGTCAGCTGCATCTGATAGACTATTATGCAGAGCGCAGGTGCGCGATCTTCGCAGATGCTGTGCGTTTTGCAACTAAGGGAAGATCAAGAAGATTGGTAGGAGATCAAAGCAGGTACTGGCGTGGAATTGAGTAGGTGGAGCTCAGGAATTTGCATATATGGGAGATCATTACGTAAGAAACGTTACGGGGGGGGGGCTAAAGGATTAGCCTAAAAAAAGGACTTCGTGGCTATACCTGAGAGAACCTGCAACTCGCATCTACCTTAATAGGAGATCGTTGATGGTTTAGTTCCCTTTAATAGATCAGTGTTTGAGGGCCCTCTTTGGACCAGTTATGGTCAACCATTAAGCACCATGAGCCATGAATGCCCAAAAAATTCTACTTTTTCAATGGGCTCTAAAAGCAATAGGATTTTTTTTTTAATCTATAAACCCAGACTGTTTGTAAAAACAGAAGAGTGTATCTGGAATTCTGTGAGTAAAATACCGATGAATAGTTGATTGAAATAAGAGACCGTTTTGTATGTGTTTTCCTCAACGTCTCTTAGGTCTTGTTGCTAACCAAGTTGGCTCTAGATCATTGAGGTGCAGACTTATAGCTTAATCTCCGTACAAGGACATATCCATGATTGTTTTTGGTGTCACCAGTGATACGTTTATTCAATCTTTCCTCCTCAACTCTATCAAGGAGATCTACAAACAACCGGTTGACTAGCAACCTTTTCATAATCAGGGAGATTGCAGTCATAACTTGCCTTGATGCGATGAGTGGATAGAACAGGTTTTCTTTCATGTGATATCTCTGGATACATAATAAAAACGGGGGACCTTGACCGGGTCATTCAAAGTGACATGGGTCTCCCATCATAGTTACACTTGGGTTTAATGGTGATACCGATTCGGTCTTCATGTTACCACTAGAGATGAGCGAAAACACTAAAATGGGATTCGGGTACTCGTTATTCGAGACGAACTTTCCCGATGCTCGAGTGCTGCTCGAATAACGAACCCAATTGAAGTCAATGGAGCTCGGAGCATTTTTCAAGGGGCCAAGGCTTGAACAGGGAAGCTTGTCCAAACACATGGGAACCTCAGAAAGGGTTGGAAACCCACGGAACTGACAGGCAACAGCAGGGGCGCAGGCATGGATGCTCTGAGGCTGCCTAATCGCACCATTATGCCAAAATTATCGGGCTACTAGCATGGCCCATGACAGACAGAGTGACAGAATGAAGCGAGATAGCATAAAAACACCAATAATTGACCCTGACCCACTATAGGGGCCGGGCATGCAGAGGCAGCGGCAGCAGGCTTAGAGAGTGTCATGGCGAAATACCTAGTGATAGATAGATAGATATGAGATAGATAGATAGATAGATAGATAGATACGTGATAGATAGATATGAGATAGATAGATATGAGATAAATCAGCACCTTTAAGAGGTTAAACGTTCCATAAAAAGCGCCGCTCTTGTCTATGGCCCTGTCTGGTACTGCAGCTCGGCACATTTCACAGCAATTTAGGTGACTTGCGATAACAGGCACAACATGACTGCCGAGTTGCAGTACCAGACAGGGCCATAGACAAGAGCGGCGCTTTTTATGACGTTTTTTAACTCTTAACGGTGTCTGATTTATCTCATTATCTATCTATTCTATCTATCATCCACGTACTCTATCTAGCTATCTATCTATCTTCTATCCATATCTACTATCTATTTATCTATCTATTATCTATCTATCATCAAGTATCATCATATCTATCTACTATCTCATTGCTATATTATCTATCACTATCTAGCCCTTAAGGCATTATATCCTATCTATCATCTATCTATCTATCTATCTATCTATCTATCATATCTATCTATCTACTATCTATCATCTATGATCTATAGCTATCTATCTACATATTATCATTAACGTCTATCATCTATCTATCATCATATCTATCTCATTATCTATCTATCACTCTATCCTATCTATCATCTTCCTACTAATCTATTATCATCTATCTCATATCTATTACTCATATCTATCTATCTATATCGATGCTATCTACTAATCTATCTATTATCATCATATCTATATCTAATTATCTACTACTCAGATCTATATCTATAGATCATCTATCTATCTTCTCTATTCTATCTCTCTATCCATATCTTTCTATCTATCTTCTATCTCAGTCTATCTCATATCTATCTATCTAGCTATCTCATCTATCTATTATCTACTCTAACTATACCCTCTATCTGTTTATCTATCCTATATCTATTCTAAGGTTCTGATCTAGCTTCTCATATCTATCTATCGTGATCTATCTATCTATCATCTCAATTATCTTATATCTATACTATCTATCTCACTATCTATCTATCTATCTATCATCATATTATCTATCTATCTCACTCCTATCTATTACTATCTATCTATCTATCGTATTCTATCATCTGATCATAATCTCTGATTATATCTATTATCTATCTATCTATCTATCTATTATTATCTATCTATCTATACCTATCTCTAAGTGCTATCTATCTCATATCTATCTATCTATCTATCTATCTATCTATCTATCAGCTATCTCCCTATCTATCTTATATCTATCTCATATCTATCTCATACGTCAATCTATCTATCATCTTAGTCTATCTATCTATCATATTCTCGCTATCTATCTACTATCTATCTATTCTATCTATCTATCTATCTATCTATCTATCATCTTCTCTTAATCTATTATCTCTATTATCTTATCATCTATATCTTCTATCTATCTCATATCTTTCTATCTATCTATATCTATCTATCTATCATCTATATCTATCTCATATTATCTATCTCATATACTATCTATTCATATCTATCTATCTACTATCTATCTATTATCTATCTCATCTAAATCTATCTATCTCATATCTATCTATATCTATTATCTATATCAATCTATCATCATCTATTATCATATCTATCTATCTATCTATCTATCTAGATCTTCTATCTCCATATCTATCTATATATCTATCATCTATCATCGATCTATCTCATATTATCTATCTATTATCTATCTATCTATCTCATATCTATCTATCTATACTATCTAATCTATCTATCTATCTATCTTTAAGGTTCTGATTATCCTCATATCATTCATACTATCTACTATCGTATTCTATCTCATATCGATATCTATTCATATCTATCTAGCTATCTCATTATCTATTCTATCTCATATCTATATCTATGCTCACAACACCTAGTTATCCTTTTTTCCATCCTTCTGATACTATCTGTCTCATAGATATTTATCCTTCCCTAATTCCCGTCCCAGTCAGACCACATCTCTAATAATGCCCATAATTTAACCCTTCCCGATCCGAAGCCCTCACACCTGCACCACAGGCAATACACCCGTCCCTCCTGAGATTCTCCATAAAAACCATAACCTTTAAAAAAAAACGATTGCGGCAGAAAGAGAGTAAAACGTTTTAACGGGAAGGTCCTGGTTGGGCACATTGTGCAGCACTTTGTCTATCCACATATCAAGAGACTATGGATGTCTGCCGTGGCATGCCTTCAACAAGAAAGTTTTTTTTTTTTTTCCATTGTGTTCCATAAAGAATATTATTTTTCTGCAGCCAATTTTCTCTGTTAGTCACTAATGGCTACATAAATCTCATGTTGGAGAATGAGGAATGTCTCGGTGTCTAGAGTGGAATCTTCACCGCTATTCCATTCATTAAGATTTCATTGTGCAGGATCGGTTTGAGGAGAATGACAGCATAAATCGACCTCAACACCTATGACCCCTAATCAGTTGGGAATTGCTGGAATGTCAGATGAAATGGTCCCTTGTATTAAGTTGCACTGTACAATGTCATTGTGCTTCTTTATGAAGTGGGACGCAATCCTCCGCACTCGCACTGTCTTTACGAAAAAGAGTGTTAAAATCCTGATTCCATTAAAACCTATGAATCCATACAAGGGTCCTGTAGTATTTAGCCTCCTGGCCTTACTTCTTGTACTGCTTACGGAGCTGATTTAATGCACATTTTAGAGTGACACCTGAGCGCAAAAAAAAAAAAAAAAAAAAATTAAGAAGCAATAGGCACCCTGATTACAGTTCGCAACGTTGCCGCTTCAACACAATCATCCCAGATCATCCTGCGAACAGACCAAAACATCAGCCGGTGTATTAGTCCGAAAATGCTGGTGTCGAAACTGTAGAGGAGAGACGGTTTATTTCTATACAAGAGCGGTATAAGGAGAAGTGTCGGTATTAACCTGAAGAGGATTGATTCTTTTGTGCTACAGACACATTGGGGTCATTCTAAGGCCCGATTCGCGGTTTTCCCGACGTGTTACCGCATATTACGATTGCGCTGATTTCTCGACTGAATTGCGATTTTGGCGCAACAGCGATCGGATTGTGGCGATCGGCCTGGCATGCACGCAACGGAAAATGGGGGGCGTGGCGAACGAAAACCCGGACGATTCGGAAAAACCGCCGCAGTTTAGACAAAAAAAGTTGTAGCGAAATTGACACTTCCTTCACAGTATAGCGGTGAATTTAAGGGCATTCCAGGCGCCTCCGGGAACTTCAGGCACCAGCGCCACCTGTGGACGGCGGAGGATCTACCTTAGTGAATCCCGGGGGACCCGACCCACCGCGGAGAACACGCCGCTGGATCGCAAGGAACCGGGTAAGTAATGTGCCCCATGGATTACAAATGGGTCAATCTGTGGGTTTTGATTGTTTTTTAGAAATATTTCATGGCCCATAGTACCCCAATCAAGCAAATCCTGCGTGTTGGGAGGAAGAGTTGGTAGTTGGTAGTAGCTCACAATGTTTTGGTGGATAAGATATCTCTTATCTAGGTTTATGGATGTCAATCCGAGACCAGTAGACTTATGTGTACATACTAGGGAGCCCAAAGTTACTCCACAACCCTAAAATCACTTCCTCTCACCAAGGCATTGCTTCATGTGTATGAAGTTGGATTGATAGTTGGGGTTGAAGTCAATATCGGCCTCAACAAATGTTTGGTGGATAGCTATGCTCCATATCTAATAGGAGCTATGGATGTCAGGTTCCTAGACAAGTTAGGATATTGGTACAGTTTAGGAGCCCAAGCTATCTCACAGTCCAAAGTATACTCCTTAACCCAGGCAATGCTCATGTATTGAAGTTGGGAGTGAAAAGGGGCACTTTGAGAAAGATCTTTAAAAATATATATTGTTTTAAAAGTAGAACCTGAAAGTTGAGGAATCTCGTAAACTCAAGCGCCAAGTATCATAGCCCACCGGCCTATATTTGCATTTTTTATTATATTCATATTGAGGACACTCAGAACCGTTGAGACAATGTCACTTTTTTATTTCAAACCAACTGAAACATTTCGTTTAGAAGACAAATAATCATGGGTTCGTCTCCATGGCTACTATATATCTATATAGGTCCCTTTTTGACCTTGGTAGACTGGTATATTATGCAGACTTCATGCCGGGTGGACGCGGTAGACGTTATCTTCATGTGTTACATGCAGTTTCAAGACGAGAACTTTGGTTACTGGTATATTTCATGGACTAGACTTACCATGGAAGTTTCTAGACCCAGCTTTGGTAGACTGTATAATCTCATGACGACTGACTTATCTAGACGGTGTTCTAAGACTGCGCACCTTGGTTTAGAACTGTATATTTATGGCTGACTTACCATGGCGAGTTTCAACGACCAAACTTTGGTTTATGGTACTAATCTCAGGCGATATTTTTAGACCAGAACTTTAGTAGGACTGTGTTAATCTTCATAGACTATACTCTCATGATCAATCCTCAACCTCATAAACTTGTCAAAAATTTATGTAATTGACTCCTCCTGTGTTGGACTTTTAGGAGAAATATCCTAGACCAGTTGTGGCGAGCCTATGGCACGGGTTGCCAAAGTGGCACTCGAGCCCTTTCTTGGGCACTCAGGCTCATCGCCCCAGCACACCAGACAGGACTCAAAAATCTTCCTGCGTTTCAAGCAATTGAAAATGATGCTTTCAGTCAATTTTGATACCTTACTCGCTACTTGGGATGTAGGAGAGGGAGAATGAATAGATAGGGCCGAATTCGAATTATCTTTGAGGGACCTTTGCTTTGCCCCTACAGGTCTACGAAGGACACTGTGAAAAAGAATCGAAATTATGCAATTTTCCATATTTTACTTTGTTGCGGTCATAGGAGGCAATATGATGTGAAGAACAGAGAGCAGTTAGTTACTGCTTTAATTTTTTTTGGCAAATTCATGATTAAATAATGAGGGGTTTTAGGTGTTCTTTTTTGGGGGGCACTCGGCCGCTAAAAGGTCGCATCATGTCCTAGGACTAAATCATCTAAAATGATGGTACACCTTAAATCTTAGAGTCATGAACTGATTACCCACTATTTTACACACATTTACCAAAAAGTTGACCTCTATGTGTGTTGTACACATCAAGACGTTGATTAACACTTGTGTTCCAGATGTCACATTCATACGTCATCCCGTGTGTTATCTAGTCTGGGTTAAAGACCTTAATTCTGTCCGTTATGTAAGAAACATAGCCCTCTACATTGTAAAACCTAAGCGTTTCTCAATTTGCTTAAAAGTTTTGTTTGCGTGACAATATTCCAGAAACAGAAAACAAAAAAAACAAACATTAAGTTATATGGATACATTTTCAGAAGGTTTTTATCCGGTGGAAGCTTGGTCTTTTCGATTAAATATTATTTCATGATCTAAGGGTGAACGTTAAGTTGTCAGTGTTTTATTTGTAAACACATCTTGTTCTATATTTTCTTTTTTTTTATTGGCATGGGGCCCCCGATGGTAACCAATTTTTTTATCGATGTAATCTTTCTCTCTGGTACAAGGACGAAGTTAGAGTAGGACCTGAACAGACCAAGACCAAGTTTTTACTAATCTGACAGCTTTTGGTGAACCTTTCTCTGCTTGTACTACGTAGATTAAAGATTTATAACTGCTTAATCAAATGGCTAGAGACGCAGCAACTGTCTCGTCGGACTCCTTTTCACATTGACTAGTGAAGGCTCAATAGACGTTAGATTAAGTGCAGCAGAATTCAGTTAATAATTCCGAGTTGACCAAACAGTGTGAAAGAAAGAACAATTCTTTTGCATCCTCTTCATCTGGTTGGCTTAGTCTTAGTTTTATTGTTTTTTTTTTTGCGTCATTAATATCATACCTTCCAATCGAAGTCTCTTATTGACCGAACCAAGGTGGTGGATGATGTGATAGCCAAGTGGTTTTTCTTCTTTTCTTTTGATTCTTTGGAGATTTGCTGAATCACTGACCAAGGCTATCTGCTTGGGTATGACATTGGGCAATTGTTTGTATGATCGTGGGAATTGAATAGACCAGCTATTTTTTCATTAATTTTTTTATTGTGTAATTAATTTTAGGAGGGCTATTTCAACTACGCAATGATGGATGGTGAAAATTGTTAGGTGTGCTTAGGTAGTAGGGCCGTAGAACTCCCTAATGTTCTCATCACACTCTTCAGTTATTCTGGTGCTGCAACATGGTGAAGCATTTCAAAATATGCATGGACTGCCGGAGCCATGTGCCAAAGTTATGACAAAAGATTATGTGCACGGCAGGGTTATCCAAGACAGGTTGTAAAAACATAGGGGTATAGTTTGCGGCCTGGTTTCGGGCATGTGGAGATGGGAGGGTGCGAGGGTGCTCATCCCTGACAATTCCATAGGAGCGGGGGCCGCCATGCCAAAACCACATTCAGGTGGGGAATAGGATCTACTCTATATTGCAGAGTGGCGCCCAACTAAGTCAACAATACTGGAGGGGAACACTGGTGGCTCATTTATTAAGGGTCGGAACGCCGCCGCACTGTCGTTGGTGTTTAAGACGGAATTTGACAAACCGTCAAATTTAAAAAAGGAGTGTGTCGCAAAGATCAAGCACTCTATGCATAGGGAAGAAAGAAGCAGGTGAACTCCGGTGGATCTTGGGGCAGAAGCGACAGATGAAGGAACTCGGGCATAACTGTAAGTGCCCCACTGTGTTCCATATGGGCACTATATATGGAACTACTAGACGATACCACATCCCCCAATATTGTCCCTCTGTGCAAGGGTCTATTCCAATGATCTGGGATTTTTTCATTCCTTTTTGTTACAAAGGGTACATTGCTTCCTAAACTCAAAAAAATATCCCCAAACAGCCCATCTTATAATAGATGTAGGCCATTGGAAGCTCCTCCTGTTCTAGGTACTTTGGGTAAGGAAAGCTTTTTTTTTTTTTTCATTGTAAGAGGGCTATATATAGAGATAAACCAGAATTAGTTATGTAGAAACCATAGGTCGGCCATTTTGAATCAAGTATGGTCGGACATCTCATATTTGTTTCAAAGGGAATAACATCATATTGTCCGTAGTCACACATATTCATGAGATTTGATACCCATGGGTGACTCTTGTGTTCTGTTTTTAGATCATGATTTAGTTTTTATAGTCTTTGTGTCCGCTATCCAGTGGACGTCTAGATAACCTCATCCAAACACCTGGAAGTTCTAAATAAATGTCGCAAATGAATTTATAAAAATCATAAGAAGTTATTCTAAAAAATTTCCGTACGTCTTCACGTTCAAACTCACAATCTCACCCCCTTTAGATTAGAAATCCAGCAAGTTAATGTTTCCCATGATGAGGTACCTGTAGTGTATTTGTTCCTGTTTAGGTGGGAAATTCTGTAACGTTGCCTCCATTAGGTCTGCTCCGAGAAAGTAAAGGTGACCCGAAAAAACTCCAGATTCTGACAGCTAATTAGGCTGTTTAAGAAAACTAATTGACCACCAAATCACAGGATGGTATCACCCCTGAAAAAATCATTAGATAAACATGTGATAGGGATTTTTCTGAGGAGATTCTGATTAGGTTGGAAGGTTGTTTGATGAAGCGTTTTCTACAAATCCTCCTCTAGGCACTTTATCATATCCAATTCCATGTTCTTGGGAAGATAACCACTACAGAGATGTCTGGTTAACAAGATGATCCCCCTCATGGCGAATTCGTCCATGTGTATAGGCGTTAAGACTTCTTTGGAACATTTTGGCCAAGAGTATTGAAGGTATCTTCAAGAGGTTGTCCATTATAGATCCACTTACCCTTACCCAATGAATCCGGAACATGGGGGCCAAAAGGTCTGGAATGCGGTGTGCATGCCGAACCTGCTATATCAAAGAATCGGTGTAACCCAAAAATAAAACCGCCATCTGTAGATAGGGCTACTATGTACATCAACTTTAAGATAACAACTTCCATCTCATAAAACCAACCAAAAGGGATCCTAACATAAAGAGCTAAGTTGTTTACAGGCTAAAGCTGACCATCATTTCAGGGGACCGACGGTTTTTCCAGGGGAATGTAGGTATTCTCTTCATTATCCCAGCAAGGGAGCAAACATTGTAGCACCTCCTAATCAAGAAACCCATCTTGGGAGTGAGATCCACATCTTTGAAGACTTCTTTTGAATGCAGAAACGGGGAAAAAATATCCAAAACTACAGATCTAGGTAAATGATATCAAATCAGCCAGAAAAGATTAAAAACATCTGGTAGAACAGACAAGGGGGGACATTTTACTTACCCATCCGGAGGAGTCCAAGAACTGCATTGTCGTGTTAATGCGCTGTGCCGCAATTCACTAGCCGATGTGCGGCCGACACGCCCGAATCTGACTGTGACGCTCCCCGCTCAGGTCCCGCAGGAAGTTCACCTCTTCTTCCTGGTGCCAGGTTAAGGGTGGTTAAGTGCTTGATCTTGCGACAATTTTAAAGTTAATCCGCACTCAGCCTAATCAGGCAGATCGTCGGACGGCCCGCCCCCCGATTTTCTGTTGCATGAAAGCAGCGCAAGCCTTGCACAACCTCGATTGTACAACACAATGGCAGCGCAGACAACCGTTAAATTCTGTCACAGTGGGTAAAACCCAAAATCGGCATTAAAGTCCGACTAAAGTGCGCCTGCGGACTTTAGTAATAAGCCCCAAGTTGAGCAGTATGAGAAAGCACTCTCCCTCATACATGTTTTGGACACCCTTGTCCTTAGTCATGCGTTTCCAAAAGTGATGGTAGCTGTAGGTCTTGGATATTTTCCTTGTTCTGCATTACAATCGCATCCCGGTTCTTGCATTTTTCCTTTGACGCTATATTTTTTATATCCTGTGTATGTGGCTTCACACATTGGAGTCTCCAAAAACTAACCCTAATTTTAATTTGTATTAGATTTTGTAAACTTATCTTTTATCATAAAAAATTATTTTACTTTTCAATGTTTTTTTCTTTATTTTAAAATTCGGGAATTTCATTGTAGGCAGTACAATACACAAAAAAGGGAGGGGGAATACGTGAAAAAATGGTTATTTACTGATTGTTAATTTCATGCCCTTTAAACAAAAAATAGAGGAGTTTTGAAGTCAGTTGTTGGGCTTTGTTTGCAATCCGGGATTATATCTATTTTCCCACCGTGAAAAAGACCAAGAAGCACTTTCTGTGTGCTCTGGCGTAGGGTAGAATAGGTTAAAGTTACAGGGTCCGCCTGCTTGACCCACCAAAGGCTTAGCCATTAATATTAACAGATGAGCCTTATGACAGCTGCAACAAATAATGTAAGCCCTTGAAGAGGGGGCCTTGGGAACAGCATGGGTGGGGCTTCTATGGCTTATTTGCCTGTGCCCTATAGGGTACTTTACATCCAAACACGACTTCCTAGATTGTCACAATTGGAGTGGTGAAATTATTGGTGACCAAAGTGTTTTAAGTAAGATATCCCCAATACACATTGTGATGAGTTCAAGTGCCCAGTTCTCACCCAACAATTAGGATCGGCTAGGGGAGGGCAAACCCCAAGG
Source organism: Engystomops pustulosus (assembly GCA_019512145.1). Classification (NCBI taxonomy): domain Eukaryota; kingdom Metazoa; phylum Chordata; class Amphibia; order Anura; family Leptodactylidae; genus Engystomops; species Engystomops pustulosus. Next base: position 89,666,146 of record CM033649.1, read on the forward strand.
GCATTGTAATGGAAACGGCTCGTATGATTTCTTGTGACCTCCTGACACGAGCATTATAGCTCGAAAGTCTCCCTAAATCTTCTCATTGTTCCAATGCGTGAATAATTTCTTACCACAGTGAAAATATCAGAAGACCATAGCACCCATGAAGTCATTAAGCAGTGAGCCTTCTCTCATTCTAGGCGGCAGCCATAGTGGTGGCCAAAAAATCTTCTAGAACCCAACACTCAGACAGTGGCAAGCCATTTTCCGACTCTCAAAAGTTGGCACATTCTCAAGCAGTCTGCGAGGGCGTTGGTCAGCTTGTGCATAGTCCCCCAAATGTTGTTTGATTAGAAAACTAGTTTATTATTTTTTCTAATGAAACAGTCTTCCTTAACTTTGCCAAGTACTTCTGTCTTGTGGTAGGAATTGAAGACATTTTTAGTAAACCGCTTGAGATTGTTGGCTAGGGTTCTCCCTGTCCTTGGATTGAGCTACTGTTCTTTGCCATTTTGGATCCGCGTGAGCCACACTAGCAAGTTCATGGTGGAAAATTTGATGACATTGATATGAACCCCACCTAGGGCTGCCATAAGTAGTAAAGTAGTAGCACTTGACGGAGAGGCCTTCACCAGGAAGGAAAGGAAGGAGACCTATATGATATATAAATGGGCCTCGAAAGGAGGCATGAAAAAAAATCATTAACTGGAAGAATTACACGTTCACACAGTAATTTGTTCTTCATTGGTCAATGTTGGTGGCCAGATTTCGAACTTTTGCAAGTTACCGTATTTTCCACTTTATGCAACTTGTCATTGTGGTCCAGAAGATGACTGGATTAAAAACCTTTGCCTGGTTATGTTCGACCTTCATTCCACCTGTCTCATATGGGTATGTAGTCACTAGATTGTTTCCACAAGGTTTTGTTTAAGCAGATGGACACAGACTAACTAAAACATATAGTTGTCATTGGAGTATGCATACCGACAACCAGCTGTATCCCACACATTTTACTGGGACAACAGGACTCCATTGGCTAGATTTGTTGGATAAATTTTGCAGTGGCCTGGGCGGAGGGGGGAAGTCACCCAAAAGGGCATCACTAATAGGCATTTGGGCTATGTCCAATCCATGCTTGCTTGGATAGACCCATGCAAGCCCAAAGAAAGACTCACCAAAGAAAAAAGCAGCGGAAAAACAGAGGCATTGAACGAGTGGTCATAAACCTTGAATATTCTTTTATGAAAGCCTAGACTTACCCCCATCGACAACCCATACAATTTGCATCTTTCTCAGTTAAAGGGACATTTGCACTTAAGAACAACGAATCGGCTATGTCGAAATCCTTAAAATACCGGATCTTTATTCACCCACCATCAGAAAAAGTTGGAGCAACCCCTTTAACACATTAGGAGGTCACCAGTGCTTCTAAAACGTCAGACAGGGTCATTTCAATCTTATGTCTGTAGGCCTACCTTAACGAGATTGGCCCCTTTTCTTATGGATAGTTCACTTTGATAACAGTTTTGAGGTTGTCATGCCTCACATTAACTGAACACAGTTCCGGTAGAGCCCAGGCGGCACTTGATGGAGCGGAATAGTGCCTATGCTTAAAACTCTGCTCATTTGCTTATTGGAATTGGGCCTTCATGTATGATGAGAGATGAGGCATACCCAATGTTTGCGTTCGGTTTGGGTGGACAACCAAGACATACGCCATTTGGCGGCGCAAAACAACCAATCCACAATTGACACCCATAGCAAGTAGTCATGGCTATGATTAGCCACGAAACATGAAACCGTTGCCAATCATAGCCATGGAAACTTCTAGGGGGTGTCAGTATGCCAGATGTCAGCTATTTGATGCTTATACGAAATTAGTCCATGTCATGGGAAGCCCAACGTGAAAATCGGAAGCAAAACCGTTGACATTTATCCAAGTCCTAGTGGGTGTCATGCTAACTTTATAACTTTATGATCCTCTGATTAATAGTGGCCCTAAAGTCCCGAGAAGGCAACCCCATTATAAAGTTGACCCCCCCTTTTTTTGGGCCCGATCATACCATAAGATCTATTAGATCCTGTTGATAGTAGGCCTCATTTTTAGTTATTTGGAAAGCCATGGGATCGGAATAGTTAAGAGAAGGACATAAAACTCTATGATTAATCTGATGATTCTAGCGGCAACTTTGTCCAACATATCCACCCCCACGCGTGACCAAGTTTAAACTCCCGCTTTTTTTAGCTCGGTTTGTTGCCAAACTTTATTGTGGTTAATCTGGGTAATCTCTATGACAATATTTAGTTTACTGAGCGCCTGAAGGAAATATTTGCAGCAAACTGTTGCGGAAGCCCCGTCCTAGGAAAACATTGACTTTTACTTTTTCACATACAGAAATTTCCAGGTTTTTAATACCTCGCCACCGGCATTGTTCATATGAAGATACAGAGTGGTAGGCAATTATACAATTGTGAAGCCTTTTCATATCTTGGCGCTTACAGCAGGATCTTAGCATTTTTAGTGCAAAATGAGCTCTTAGCCGTATGATTAATAGCCGAGAATGAGCCGAGTACCGGGGTCACAAAGGTCACTCCATTACCAAAATAAGGGCGGGCTAATAAATAAAAGAATCCACATAGTTGGCCAATAAAGCAGGAAGTGATCTGCCTTCACTTTAACTTACTCTTCTTGAGACAAACCCTGCTATTATGTTTCGCAAACAATGCCAGATACAGGTGACCTTGCCAAGATGGCCGCCGTTATTTTGTGGACCCGTTACTTCCAACCTTCTGATTTAGACCATATATGTGGAATCTGCATACTATTACATAGGGTGGTAAACAATCATTTATGCATTTAACATGGTAGACTTGCAGAACTGGAGATATGAGGTGTTTATGCAACCAAGTATGTGCACATTGGATATTGTGAAAATGTGTCAATTGCAATTTCTTTAATAAGTGGGGCCATCACATGGGTCCATGGATTCTAACGTGACCTATGGATGTCAGGGCTATACAAATTGGCTCCAGAATATCATGATATGCTGTGTATAGGGATGGATGGAGGTCTATGACTTCCATGAGCGATGTTGTAGGACACCATTGAATACGTTTTGCTGTACTATGCTCCAGTTTGCTGTAATCCAGTTGTCTCTCATTGGATTTCAGTTTCCCCTCACAAGAAGTAGCCACTCAGTGGGGAACGTTTACTTACCCGGTCCAGGAGTCGCGATTCCCGCGGCGCGTTGTTTGACGAGGAGTGTTGTCTGACTAAGGTTGTGAGCCAGATATCCAAGCAGGTGTCGCTGCTGTGCCGAGGTCCGCCGGAAGTTACACCTTTTCTTCCTGTGCCATGTGTGAGTGCTGACTGGTGAACAAATCGTTTTTTTAAATTCTGCGGTTATCGAATCCGTTATCCCACACCCCCCCACATTCTGTCGCATTCAAGCCAGCGCGATGCAGAACCTACGATATAGTGCACCAACAATACTCAGGGCAATTTAGGGCAAATTGCAATATTCGGGGAACCCGACGAAAAGTGCGGATGTTCGGACCCTTAGTAAATGAGCCACAGTATGTTTGGAGGGTTACGAGAGGGTACCATTCTCATATCAGGAGGTAAGGAGGTTGGGGACACACTGAGCCATTACCCACTTTTCCTCACCCCGGATGCCTCTTTAAGGTATTGTGAAAGGACAATATTTGTAATTAGATTTATTAAGTTTGCTACATATAATTCTGCAGCGCTGCTTGTTTTAGGCTACATGCGCAGGTATGTTGGTTAATGGAGTGTCTCATTAGATTATATACAGCATTTCATGTTTCAGTGTTTATTTACTGTAGTGTCGCGCTGCCATTTTCACAAGTCCGTTCTGTGTGTCCACATCCACAACAATTTTTTTTTAAGCGTTCCCCTTCTTGCCCCTATTGCGGCGTGCCTTCCAAAAAAGTCTATAAAGCTGTTAAAAAATACTGGGTGCATCTATTTGAAATCTGCTTTTTGGAGCGGTTGTGAGGTAACAACAAATCATAGTACTGAAACAAGGCCAATGACATTGATTTTCCGGCTTCCGTGGTTGCGTTATGTAAGTACGTTGGAACAAATCGATCGTCTTTACAGTTGGTACGGAAAGTATTCAGGCCCTTACATTTTCACTCTTGTTTCATTGCCATTGAAAAACCATACATGTTAGGAAAACATAGGATAAACATAAAAAACATAGGATTTTTTTTGTCTACTTCTTAATTAAAAAGGAAAAACTGAAATATTACTGGTAAGAAGTATTCAGCCCCTTTGCGATGACATCATTATTTAAATCACGTGGCTGCATTTCCTTCGATCCTCCTTGAGATGGTTATACCTTCATTGGGGTGTTCCAAGCGGTGTTTTATTAAACTGATTGGACTTCATTAGGACGGCTGCACACCTCAGCCTATATAAGACAGGCATGTCAGAGCACATACGAATCATGAGGTCTAAGGAACTGCCCAAGGAGCTCAGAGACAGAATTGTGGCAGGTACAGATCTGGCCCAAGGTTGACAAAAGAATTTGCAGCACTCAAGGGTTCCTAAGAGCACATTGGCCTCCATAATTCCGTAAATGGAAGAAAGTTTGGGACGTCCACAAATTTCATCCAGTGGCCATCCAACCAAATAAGTAACTGTGAGAGAAGGCCTTGGTGAGAGAGGAAAAGAAGAATCCAAGATCACCATGGCTGAGCTCCGAGATGCAAGAAGGGAGAGATGGGAGAAAGTGTTGGAAGCCTCTCCTAAGACATATGAAAGCAGCATTCAGTGTGTAAAATACCTTATTCGAGGTCTATGGGCACCTGTTTCATAAGTGATTATTCACGAACGTCAAAAATTTGGGATTTACGCCGCTGGGGAAAGGTATTTAGATTTAGAAGGGGATTGTGTTGCACATTGATGGGATTTTGGCGGAGGTTGTGCTGGCGATTCATGCGACAGAAATTGGGGGGCGGGGTTGGCGTGCCGTCAGACGACCGATGATTCTGAGTGAGCGCGGAAATTTAAGATTAAAATTGTGTCGCATCAAATGCACTTACATGCACCAGGAAGAAGAAGGTGAACTCCGGGGACCTGACGGGGAAGCGACACATGGTAGGATCTCGGCGCACGATCTAGTGAATCGCGGCAAAGTTCATGTCTTGTCGGACATGCACAGCAGGAATCATGCAGACAGGTAAAATAAATGAGCCCCATAGTGTAGTCCCCCCACATGGTTGTTTGTAGTGATTAGGAAAAAGGTTTATAACAAGGTTTGTTCTAATTTCATTGTTAAAAGTCTTGCGATTCAAGGACTTATTATTAAAAATTTTGAGAAAATATTTTGTGACAGCTGATACTTCCGGACCGAATTACTATATATGTTCGTCTTTCCAAAAAAAAAAGTCATTTCTCTCAGTGTAAGATGTAGGGTGTCGGCGGAGGCGGCTTTGAAATGCTGCAGCAGCGTCCTCCTGGTGAGTACAATTGGCGTTAGTAGTGAAGCTAAATATAAAAGAAAAAAAACGGCAGGGGAAGCCTCCAGGAAAGCCGGAGGAAGAATGTAACAACCCCTCCGCCACCCAGCTCCACTCTCCTAATAAGATGGACGGCGAGGTTGAGAAGCCTCGCAGCTTTTCATGTGGAAGTTTGGCAGGTTCACTCCAGCCGTTCTGATCTCAGGATTTTACTAAAACACAGCGGCTAAACAAACAAGGAGGATTCGAGAGAACTCGCTGCCCCAGCAGAACCTGCAGCTTACATCATCAAGCCAAGTTGTTGCAACCAGATTTAAGAAAACAATATCCCTTTATATCCTCATATCTTGTGCTCCGTGTAAGTTTGGGCTGCCTTGTGATTTCTGCTCGGAAGTATCAGAAAAATTAGTTCAACTCTAGCCTTGGAGCGTAGATAAGAAGGGTTCGGACTAGGACAAATAAAATGTAACCATTGTTAGCGGTTGGTTCTGGAGATCCATATCATAAGAACTGTTTGGTCCTTTAGGACCTGGAGGAGTCATTGGTAAAAATAAGACTGCAGAACTTCTTGTATTGCCGAGATATGAGCTCAACATATGGAAACATTTTACTAAGAGCAGGGCAGTTTGTACATGCAGGTCTTGGTCTGCATGTGAGTTAAAAAACTATGCAGCTTGCAGTTTTTTTTTCTGTTGTCCGTGAAAAAAAAAGAAACCGGATGTGTGAACAGACCCATAGGAATCAATGGGGTCAGTATGCTATCTGGAAACAAAACAAATGGATAGCACGGGCCTCAAAATTCCCCGTCTGAATGAGTTGAAGTTCATATCCCATATGCAGGTGAGTATTTTGGGTTGCACCTTGGTTTGTGCGTTTGAGGTCCAGTGCACCTTCTCTTGCATATAGATGAAAAATCACGATTTCTCTGCATTCAGAACCACAGATTTTTTTAGGCAGGACACAAAGTGCACCAAGTTTATGGCCACACTGGTTACACCAAGACTAAGTTGCATATGGATTGAAAGAAAAGATTTTCTCTGTATTCAGACCAACCAGATTTTCTTTTAAGCAGGAAAAATAATAGGGCACGCCCCAGTGACACCAAAATACAATTTGCCATATGGATAAAATGAAGATTTCTTGGATGCACACCTCAGATTATCCCAGACCTTCTATGATTCAAGGACATGGTCAACTAGAGGAATTGTTTAGTTTTCTTTTGTTGGGTGGGGGGGGGGTGAGGGTGTCCACCCATGGATCCCAAGGGAACTTTCCGAGGTGGACTAATTTTTTGACCAGTCTCCATCACGTGAACTCCTATCAAGGGCTTAACACGTTTTAATTGTGGAGTCGGGATACTGGACTAAGATTATGTCCTTATAATAATAATAATTCTTTAGTTAGAGCTCCCTTCTTTTCCCGACACACAGATTACGAGCGCCGCACAAAGCATGACAAACCGACGTCCCGTCCCCATTGGGGATTGGGGCTCACAATATAATAACCTACAGTATGTTTTTGGGAGAGGGGTGGTAGGAAACCGGAAGACCCGAGAAAACCCAAGCAAGCACAGAGAACATACAACTCTTACAGAGTGTTGACCTGGGAGAGACTGAACCCAGCTCCAGCGCTGGTGAAGGCGAAGGCCACCCACTGAAGCAACAGTGGCTGCCGACATACAAAAAGTTCACATTGTAACAAAATGATCTGGATTGGTCTCTTTTCAGACAAATATAAATGAAAAAAATGGCTCTCTTCTACATTCCAATTCCGTGAGAATTAGCCATGCATTTTGCAGATGACTATTGGCTGTTACCTTAAATCTTGAGAAGTTTGACGTTAGGACCCCTCTCTTGGGTAGACTCCTGAATCGGCAGACAGCGGATGGAAGACAGGAGCAGTTGCATTCGCTAGGTAAAACGTTCACACATGCGGCACCAATGGAGTTGTTTTATTACTGTGTCGCCGGTGCATAAGTTTTCGGCATTTACCTTTCTGATCCAGCATTGTGCGCAAAATGTGGGCGTTTGTTGTTTTCCCAGAGATGTCTGATAAATATTCTACCCAAAAATATGGGAGAAATAAAAAACACAAATCGTTTGTCCAATTCAGAAAAGTCTTGTTGACAGAGCAGCCAGTTCTGTATGGTACAACTACTGTTCTGTTTGCATTGTATTTCAATTAGTAAATGAAAAACTAATGTTAGAAATTGGATACAGATTACTGTATGGGTTTTCAGTAACCTTTGTGTTCTAATGGGTCTCCATGGTATACAGGACTACAGAAAAAGCCCCTCCTAATTTCCAAATTACTTACAGACATGAAAAAAAATTAGGCAGTGGGCGGAGCAGACTACATAAGGGTTTTGGTGTAGTCTGTTTACCATGACTGCATTATATATATCAAGATGAATTGCCAGAGTGCTTTGTTTTCAGTAATAAAAGTTTCACAAATTCTAAGATCCAGCAGCCCAATGCTCGTCACCTCCTATGTCGGACTTGTCTACACTCATATCATAATAATTTTTATTGTGATCTTATTTATTTTCCTAAACAATTGGACCTGTCTGTGAAATTCTAATTACTGATAAATCCCTGATACGTACCATATGGGGATTATATACGTTCCCCCCCAATAAACGGACATGGGTGCACGGCTCTGTACGGGAAGCGGTTACGGTGTTGCAGCAACATGTGCGAACCATTCCGTTCCATAGCCAAGAGAAGATAGGCATGTCTCTCTTCCCTGAATATGGCGCCGTGCCCCATGTTCGGTATGGGAGGGTTGGGGGGAAGGTGGCGCTCACCCCCTCCTCCTCTCCCCTGTGCCGACGTGTGCCCGCCATACTAGGTACAGGGGCGCGTATTAGTGTGCATATAGTCATAAGGGAGATCCGGGGCAGGATTCATATAAGGTATAGCCCCGAGCCTTTTTAGGGCTAATCCTTTAGTACCACATAACATTTCTCATTGTATCCCCTAATATGCAAATTTCCTGGGTGCATGGAAATAGCTCCGCCGTGAGCTCGGTACTCCACCCCCAGTAGCCTCTTTGATCTTCCTACAACGAAACTCTCAGCGCGCAGTTCATACCTAGCTCGCCGTTCTAATATGCAAAGACAGAGTTCTGCGACATGCCAGTAGCTCCGGCTCGGGCCGAGACCGAGAAGCTGTCAGCTGCATCTGATAGACTATTATGCAGAGCGCAGGTGCGCGATCTTCGCAGATGCTGTGCGTTTTGCAACTAAGGGAAGATCAAGAAGATTGGTAGGAGATCAAAGCAGGTACTGGCGTGGAATTGAGTAGGTGGAGCTCAGGAATTTGCATATATGGGAGATCATTACGTAAGAAACGTTACGGGGGGGGGGCTAAAGGATTAGCCTAAAAAAAGGACTTCGTGGCTATACCTGAGAGAACCTGCAACTCGCATCTACCTTAATAGGAGATCGTTGATGGTTTAGTTCCCTTTAATAGATCAGTGTTTGAGGGCCCTCTTTGGACCAGTTATGGTCAACCATTAAGCACCATGAGCCATGAATGCCCAAAAAATTCTACTTTTTCAATGGGCTCTAAAAGCAATAGGATTTTTTTTTTAATCTATAAACCCAGACTGTTTGTAAAAACAGAAGAGTGTATCTGGAATTCTGTGAGTAAAATACCGATGAATAGTTGATTGAAATAAGAGACCGTTTTGTATGTGTTTTCCTCAACGTCTCTTAGGTCTTGTTGCTAACCAAGTTGGCTCTAGATCATTGAGGTGCAGACTTATAGCTTAATCTCCGTACAAGGACATATCCATGATTGTTTTTGGTGTCACCAGTGATACGTTTATTCAATCTTTCCTCCTCAACTCTATCAAGGAGATCTACAAACAACCGGTTGACTAGCAACCTTTTCATAATCAGGGAGATTGCAGTCATAACTTGCCTTGATGCGATGAGTGGATAGAACAGGTTTTCTTTCATGTGATATCTCTGGATACATAATAAAAACGGGGGACCTTGACCGGGTCATTCAAAGTGACATGGGTCTCCCATCATAGTTACACTTGGGTTTAATGGTGATACCGATTCGGTCTTCATGTTACCACTAGAGATGAGCGAAAACACTAAAATGGGATTCGGGTACTCGTTATTCGAGACGAACTTTCCCGATGCTCGAGTGCTGCTCGAATAACGAACCCAATTGAAGTCAATGGAGCTCGGAGCATTTTTCAAGGGGCCAAGGCTTGAACAGGGAAGCTTGTCCAAACACATGGGAACCTCAGAAAGGGTTGGAAACCCACGGAACTGACAGGCAACAGCAGGGGCGCAGGCATGGATGCTCTGAGGCTGCCTAATCGCACCATTATGCCAAAATTATCGGGCTACTAGCATGGCCCATGACAGACAGAGTGACAGAATGAAGCGAGATAGCATAAAAACACCAATAATTGACCCTGACCCACTATAGGGGCCGGGCATGCAGAGGCAGCGGCAGCAGGCTTAGAGAGTGTCATGGCGAAATACCTACATTTCACAGCAATTTAGGTGACTTGCGATAACAGGCACAACATGACGAGGGTATCACTGTTTGGGGGGAAAAGAATTCTCCTATAGAATGTTACATAGATACAAGACTATAGATATTTAGTATTTCCTTATTCTATACATTCCCCTCCAGCTCTGCTCAGCGCCCGCTCTACAAACCGCTGGAAGCAGCTGCGCCAAATCTCAGCCGCACATTTCCCCGAGCCAATCTCTCAAGGTGCAGCACTCGAGACTAATGACGATGATTAAGATGCTAATTTTCCTTGAGATGAAGAAAAGGAAACACAAGATGGAAAAGCAAACACCACAATCCAATAGTAAAGTGATAAGATGCATCGGCACCTGTGCCAGGCTGAACCTCGTCCTGCCAAATGCCAACATAATACAACCTAATACAATATAGTATAAACCTATACAACCATATAGTAATAATTCTCTAGTATATAGCACACACAGATTACACAGCGCTGCACAGAGTTTGCCAAATCAGTCCCTGTCCCCAATGGGGCTCACAATCTAATCATCCTACCCGTATGTTTTGGAGTGTGGGAGGAAACCGGAGGACCCAGAGGAAACCCACTCAAACACAAAGAGAACATACAAACTCTTTGTAGATGTTGAACTGGGTGGGACTCGAACCCCGGGCCCCAGCGCTGCAAGGCAGAAGTGCTAACCACTGAGCCACCGTGCTGCCCTTATATAGTGATACAACACACATCCATCACACACATAGATGTGGTTTGGGGGCTGTTTTTGATACTCAAAATGTACCTGACAAGCGGATCCCACACTGATTGATTGGTCTGGATTGCTGGAAACAGACGGCTTCATCCACAGTATAGTGGGCATGCTGGGAAACTACAACTCTGCCCCTATACAAGTCAATGGGCGCTCAACCGCAGTGTCCCTGTACGGCCACTATACAGGGAAGGGAGCAATCTCTTTGCAGGTTTATTCCCTGCATAGCTTCCAGAACCAAAGACTGCCTTGAACAAGAAATCAGTATTGGTTCTGGGAACTGGACCTGCACAAATCTGACACTGATCTTGATCAAAACTAAGCCAAAACGCGTTTATATACTACTATAATGTGTGTATATACTATCCAGATGATGGCTTTTATTAATATGCAGAAGATTGCCTAAGGAATCGTCACTGAGTGCTGGATGCAGAGTATTTTAATCCTATTGGCCTCAGGGTTGACTCCAGCTCCGGACTTTTCCTGTGAAAATAGAGGGGTGTGCTGGTAAAAATTTGTGTTTTGAATCTGCTACTAAAAAAAACAGCCCCCTTTTGCAAAACATCTTAAAATGAAGAAAAAAAAAAGTCTAGTTTCAGAAAGCCAACACTAGGGGGAGCTTAAGAGCTCAATGTATACAGTTTATACATAGACCTCAATAATAAGACATTGGGGCAGATTTCCTTACCCGGTCCATTTGCAATCCAGCGGCGCGTTCTCTGCGGTGGATTCGGGTCCGGCCGGGATTCACTAAGGTAGTTCCTCCGATGTCCACCAGGTGGTGCTGCTGCGCTGAAGTTCCCCGAAATGCACTCAAGTTCACTGGCCTATTCCTAGTGAAGGTAAGCGCAAGTCTTGCAACACTTTTTTTTTTTAAATGCGGCGGTTTTTCCGAATCCGTCGGGTTTTCGTTCGGCCACGCCCCCGATTTCCGTCGCGTGCCACAATCCGATCGCATGCGCCAAAATCCCGGGGCAATACAGGGAAAATCGGCACAAATCGGAAATATTCGGGTAACACGTCGGGAAAACGCAAATCGGGCCCTTAGTAAATGACCCCAGTATGCAATAAGCTCCCCCTAGTGATGGCAGGGGGTACCAAAATTTCTTGAAAGCTGCTATCAAGATGGCCGCTTTAAGATGTGCCACATGTTATATGATATGATGGGAGTTGTAGATCTTAAATGGGCCATCAAGATGGAGCATTTCCGACTCAAGGTGACATGAGAATGTCCTAACAGAATAAACGGATGGGAATTTCTTGATGAGAGAACCCCTTTAACGTGCGTTCCATCTCTACCGCAATGAAAATCTCATATAATGCGGCCAAAAAGTACAATTTCTCCAAAACTCACCGACATAAATACTCACAAAGAGTTTCCCCCCAATACATCATCCTCACTTAGTGCATTGTCAGCAGAGTAATTGTTTGTGTCACGCTCGCTCCCGCACGCATCCTGTACGCAGCGCGTTATGGCGGGCGTGATAAATTATATGTGTATTACACGGTGGCAGGGTCTACGATGGGTTAACACACGCAGATTCATCTCCTCCGTCTAATTATATCATCAAAGTCTCCTGATTACATATATCTATTCTGTCAACTCGAGAACATTGCTCGCACTCCATAGCGTACACTTCAGGGGACAATCTGAGATTATTCGCCGTGCCGCGTCTTGCCGAGTTATTAGATACTTTACATTAAAGAATTCGGCTAAAAATATCTTAATATGTGCCTATTGTATCTCACGCAGGAGCTTAATATCTACTTACCACGTCCACGTCGCTAAGTGGTCATTTAAAGAGTTGAACTTTTGAGAATCCGTCACAGGACAGAAACTTCTCATAGAAGAGACAATCATGGAAGTGGTGGCCTCTGACCCCCCGACTCTTACTGTATCAGTAAAGAGACTTCTATGTCGAGAAAAATCTGTCTTTTTAAAGGGGTCTTCCCACATATGTAACTTATTAGTGGGGGACTGAATCATGGGGACCCCTATAGATCATGAAATAGGGTCCCCATTTGAAAGGAGCGGCGGTCAATCACGGAAGATTGGTGAAGACCAATTAGTATTGTATTCCATTATCTCTGTCCGTCCTACAGAGATAGAATGGAGGACACCAAGTGTACGTAACTGACCCTTATTCTTGTAACCAGGGGTAGTCACAAAAAAATCTCTAAATAGAGACCTTGTCTGTGAATTTTCGGGCACCTATGAATCCTTATGGACTTGGTGTCCCAATAAGCCCCATGTGCCAGTCTTTAGTGTCCATGCACCAGGTCTTGGACGCATGATTAATGGTATTTCCCTAACTCCCTAGTTCCCTAACTAAACCACCTATGAGTCTTTATGGACTTGGTGTCCCAATAAGCCGCATGCGCCAGTCTTTAGTGCCCATGCACCAGGTCTTGGACGCATGATTAATTGTATTTCCCTAACTCCCTCTACAGGTGCCGGGTGCAACAGGGTTGAGACTGCATTAGGACTCCATTAGGACCCTTGGGTTGTACTCCACTATCTCTGTCCGTCCAATAGAGATACAATGGAAGACCCAAGCGTTCGTAACCATCCTTTATTCTTGTAATCAGTGGTAGTCGAGATCAACCGAGATCAGAATCCTAGGAATTCCCCCAAAAATCTTTTAAAAGGAACCCTGTCATTGTATTTTGGGCACTAAACCACCTACAAGCCTTTATGGACTAGTGGCTTGGTGTCCCAATAAACTCAACACCCCCACAGCCTATAGTGCGCATGCACCAGGTCTTGGACGCATGCTCAGTTGTATATCCAAAGGTAAGAGTTTGTATAGGGCTCTTAGGGACAATAAGCCACCTGTCCATTAGGAACTTTTGTTTGGCTTAGTGTCCTACACACCACAACAGATCTCTGTCTTACACTCACCTTAAATGGGAGCCTAACTGCAGTCATCGCAGCCGCAACACAGAAAATAAATCTACTTGTCAACTTCTGTTCTCTTAGTTCCTTCTTGGGGCTACAGAGATCAGCTGACTGGTGGTGTTCTAGAAAGCCAGACCCTCACGATCCCATATCAAAGACCTGATTGGTATGGGTCTTCTAATTTAAAATTGATGGCCTATCCAATGAGAAGATGGGAAAAGCCCTTTAGGAAGATGAGAAAACCCTTTAAGAAGATAGGAAACCTCTTTAAGAATTACTTTTCTTCATTATCTTCAGGCTCCAAAGTAGAAAGTCTTATAAGATCAGTAATCAGGTTGGTTTCTCACATTTACTGGTCTTCAGAAGAACTTCTAGAAACCAAGATTAACCTTCTAGATGTTTCCCCGCACTCCAGGTGTAATTTTATTCCTTACTTCTTACTGTAAATCCTTTTTATAGCCTTGTAATTAACTTTCTGCATAAGTCCACTGTTCACAAAACATTACAATGAATTACTACACAGGATGGAAAGCGAGCAGCCCCATCTATCTATGCCCAGGAGACATCCTGGAGGCATTATCAGGTGGGACCAGTTATAGTAACTTACAAAGACTCCCTGAGCCAAAGAAAAAAGTATCTGGATTCTCTTAAAGAGGTTGTCCCAGGAAACTAACTTTTTCTATGAATAGGAGATAAGTGACTCCTGGGGGTCTAATAATTAGGACCTTCGGAAGAGAAAGGTATCAATGTGCCCATACACTCCTAGGAGGCACCTGACCTAGTGTGATGCTATAGAAGTGTATGGAGCTCTGCTCACACCATTCGCAAAAGAACTTCTTGTCTTTCTTTTCACCAGTTGGACAGACCCCAATTATTTTTACCAGTTGAAGAGACCCCTCTTTGATTCTCCTACCCAGACATCTTCAGCGCGAAGCTACAAGGAGCTGCGCGCACTCGTCTGCGTCGCCGGAGTTCTGCACATGCGTAATAGCCCTGGCTTTGGAGCCGAGATAGCGCAGCCACTGGCCTGTGTTTTGCGCATGCGCAGAACTCCGGCTTCGCGGACGAGTGAACGTCCTCCTTGTAGCTTCGCGCTGAAGATATCTGGGTAGGAGGATCAAAGAGGCTACTGTGGCATGGAGTAGCCGCGCAGTGTAGCCCCAGCTCCGGTTACTCCACGCCCCAGTAGCCTCTGTAGACAATTTGCATATTACCCTGATTAAAAATTAGCAAAGATAGAGGGGAGTAAAGGATTTGCCCAAAATAGGCTAATAGAACAAAATAGGCAAAATAGAACAGGGGGGCACTCTACTGTTGCCACTCTCCACTCAGGCCAAAACATGGGGATCCTGTATAGAAGACCCTCCTAAATAGACTATTCAATATGGATTATTGAAAATTGTTGACCCCATCAACATCATCCTAATATCAACAGGTTGTGCTGGATTTCATTCTCAACAAAAGGTCTGACCTGCAAGACCAGACGTGACCTATGGACAACAGCGGCGCCGTTTCTGGAAAAAAAAAATCTTCTAAGCTCCTACAAACACTATAAAACTGGATTATATTACCATAGACTATTTGCTGCTTCTTGACGGGGCGTCATAGCGCGCCGCTCATTACCACATGGCAGGTTAGACGTGAACTAATGAACATTGATCCAACAAACACCATTGTTGTCTCGGCTGTGTACAAACAATTGTTACACTTTAAAGGATCTGTCAGCAGCGGATGGCAGATGGTTTCACGACTTTCAGACTGGGGAAAAAAATTAAAATAATTTGTGTGATATCAGCCTCGGGATATAAAACAACATAAAACAAGACAAACTCAGCAGCAAACTCCAAAGTCTTTTAATGAAACTTGTTAAAACCGGCAGATGAAAATCTCACTTTACAATAAAGTCTTTCATTGGGAAGAATATTGTGCGTGTTTTCTAACATGAAAGAGACGATCCTCGAGTGTGATCGCTTTCAAAAGGAAGAAGTTATGTAAATATCCATCAGTCCCTGCTCGTCCAGAGCTCAGCGACGGCTCATGACTACTAGAGGAATCCTACATTCATGCTGATTTCTAAAATAATAAGGACCTGTTCCAATATATAAAGCAATTTCCAATGTCTAAAGATCTGATCCTAATTGGTAAGAAATTCTCATATTGTCTAAAGACCGGTTACAATGTCTGAGGACCTGTTCCAATATCTAAGCACCCATGGTGATATCTGAGGACCTGTTCCAAATATCTTCTAAAGATCTATTCCAATGTCTAAGGGCCTCATCCAAAACCTAAGGATCTATTACAATGTCTAAGGACCTCATCCAATAGCTAAGGATCTATTCCAATGTCTAAGGACCTCATCCAATAGCTAAGGATCTATTAAAATGTCTAAGGACCTCATCCAAAACCTAAGGATCTATTACAATGTCTAAGGACCCCAACCAATACCTAAGGATCTATTACAATGTCTAAGGACCCCATCCAAAACCTAAGGATCTATTCCAATGTCTAAGGACCTCATCCAAAACCTAAGGATCTATTCCAATATCTAAGGGTCTCATCCAATACCTAAGGATCTATTCCAATATCTAAGGGCCTCATCCAATACCTAAGGATCTATTCCAATATCTAGGGGCCTCAGTAGACGCCTCGTGTTGTAACCTCAGAGCGGCTACCTCCACGCCCCAGTAGCCATCTAATAAAAATTAGGCATAAACTTGATCCACCTACCACCCGATCTACCTTTATAGTAGATTGTGGTGGTGAGGTTCCCTTCTTAAAGGACGTTTTGATTTGTGTACATCGAGAAAACAGTGTCAACAACGGTCGTCGCTGGGTCAACATGGGATGATAAGACAACACTATTGTGCTGTAGTTGGGGTTGTCACTTGGACTTGGTTGCACCCGGATGTGGTGGACATTAGGGGGTAGGGGCCTTCCTCACGCAAAGATACCAGTCATTTAAACAATAACATTACGAGCCCTATATAAAGTAGATGGTTGCCTCAAAACCCCTGTTTTAATCATATTTGTATCTATTGTGTAAAGGGTGAGGCTACATCCAAAATCGAGAAGTAGTAGTTGATTGTGTAGCATAAACCGTAATGATGCTCCCACATCTATCATATGTAGAACTTCGTGTGTGCTCGGGTACGCTCCTTCCTTCCTCAGCACCTTCTATAGCTACTTTTCTTGGAAGTTACAGACATTGAAATGGGTCCTTAAACATTGAAACAAGTCTTTAGACATTGGAATAGGTCGCTAAATATTGGAATAGGTCCTACAATTGGTCAATGGAAGCGGACTTTAAATATGGATCAGTACGGAGATCCAGAGACATTTCTAACAGGCTCTCTAGATATGGGAACAGATCCTCAGCAACTACGTCAGGGTCTTGATATTGAATACCGTAGGTCCTTAGACATTGGAACTTCCATAGGCATCATAATAGTTCCTTGGAATAGGTCCACAGTTATCTGTATTGGTCCTTAGACATTGGAACTTCCTTAGACATCTTATTAGGTCCTTAGTCATTGAAATAGGTCCACAGACATCTGCATTGGTTCCTAGATATTGGAATAGGTCCTGAGACATACAATGGGTATGTTGGCATTGGATATTGGAACAGATCCTTAGAGATATGAACAAATCTTTAGATGTTGGAACTGGCCCTTAGATATTGGAACAAGTCCTCAGACATTTCATTGATCCTTAGATATTTGAATAGATCCTGAGACATTTGAATGGGTCCTTGGATATTAAAAAGGTCCTTAGATATTGGAACTTTCTTAAACATCATAATGGATCCTTAGACATTGGAATAGATCCACAGACCTCTGCATTGGTTCGTGGTTTTTTGTAATAGCTCCTGAGACATTACAATGGGTAATTTGACATTTGGGGTTCTTGAACATTTGAACAAATCCTTAGATTTTGAAACTGGCCCTTAGACATTGTAATAGATGCTTAGGTTTTGGATGGGGTCCTTAGACATTGTAATAGATGCTTAGGTTTTGGATGGGGTCCTTAGACATTGGAATAGATCCTTAGGTTTTGGTTGGGGTCCTTAGACATTGGATAGATCCTTAGGTATGGATGAGGTCCTAGACAGTGGAATAGTCCTTAGGTTTGGATGGGGTCTTAGACATTGGACTGATCCTTAGGTTTTGGATGAGGTCCTTAGACATTGGAATAGATCTTAGAAGATATTTGGAACAGGTCCTCAGATATCACATGGGTGCTTAGATATTGGAAAAGGTCCTCAGACATTGTAACCGGTCTTTAGACAATGAGAGAATTTCTACCAATTAGGATCAGATCTTTAGACATGGAAATTGCTTTAATATTGGACAGGTCCTTATATTTAGAAATCAGAATGTAGGATTCCTCTAGTAGTCATGAGCCGTCGTGAGCTCTGGACGAGCAGGGAAGATGGATATTTACTAACTTCTTCCTTTTGAAAGCGATCACACTCGAGGAGCGTTCTTTATGTTAGAAGAACACGCACATATTCTTCCCAATGAAAGACTTTATTGTAACGTGAGATTTTCATCTGCCGGTTTTAAACAAGTTTCATTTAAGAGGAGTTTGGGAGGTTGGTTGTCTGTTTTATGTGTTTTATATCCCTCGAGGCTGATATCACACAAATTATTTTAATTTTTTTCCCAGTCTGAAAGTCGTGGAAACCAATCTGCCAATCCGCTGCTGACAGATCCTTTTAAGAGTGTAACAATTGTTTGCTACACAGCCGAGACAACAATGGTTGTTGTTGGATCAACTGTTCATTAGTTCCGTCTACCCTGCCATGTGGTTATGAGCGGCGCGCTATGACGCCCCGTCAAGAAGCAGCAAATAGTCTATGGTAATATAATCCAGTTTTAGTGTTTGTAGGAGCTTAGAAGATTTTTTTTCCAGAAACGGCGCCCCGCTGTGTCCTAGGTTCCGTTGGTCTTGCAGGTCAGACCTTTTGTTGAGAATGAAATCCAGCACAACCTGTGTGATATTAGGATGATGTTGATGGGGTCAACAATTTTCAATAATCCATATTGAATAGTCTATTTAGGAGGGTCTTCTTAAAGGAATCCCCATGTTTTGGCCAGAGTGGAGAGTGGAACAGTAGAGTGCCCCCCTGTTATGCGGGATTGTTCTTATTCAGCCTATTTTTGGGCTAATCCTTTACTCCCTCTATCTTTGCTAATTTTATCAGGGTAATATGCAAATTGTCTACAGAGGCTACTGGGGCGGGAGTAACCGGAGCTGGGCTTACACTGCGCATCTACTCATGCCACA
The DNA here is from genome assembly GCA_019512145.1 of Engystomops pustulosus. Taxonomy (NCBI): domain Eukaryota; kingdom Metazoa; phylum Chordata; class Amphibia; order Anura; family Leptodactylidae; genus Engystomops; species Engystomops pustulosus. The sequence goes on from CM033649.1 coordinate 89,685,066, forward strand.
GTAGCTCTTTGATCCTCCTACCCAGATATCTTCAGTGCAAAGCTACAAGAGCTGGTGACTCTCCGCGAAGCCGGATTCTGCGCATGCGCACAAACACGGCCAGTGGCTGCGCTATTCGGCTCCAAAGCCAGGGCTATTACGGCATGTGCAACTCCGGCGAACGCAGACGAGGTGCGCGAGCTCTTGTAGCTTCGCGCTGAAGATGTCTGGGTAGGAGAATCAAAGAGGGTGTCTCTTCAACTGTAAAAAAATGGGGGTCTGTCATACTGGTGAAAAGAAAGACAAGAAGTTCTTTTGCGAAAATGGTGTGAGCAGAGCTCTCAAGACACTTCTATAGCATCAACTAGGTCAGGTGCCTCCTAGGAGTGGTATGGGCACAGTGATAACCTTTCTTTCCGAAGGGTCCTAATTATTAGACCCCCAGGAGTCACTTAACTCATATTCACTAGAAAAAGTTAGTTTCCTGGGACACAAACCTCTTTAAGAGAATCCAGTATATTTTTCTTGGCTCAGGGAGTCTTTGTAAGTACTATAACTGGTCCCACCTTGATAATGCCTCCAGATGTCCTCCGGGAATAGATCGATGGGGCTGCTCGCTTTCCATCCTGTGTAGTAATTCATTGTAATGTTTTTGTACAGTGGCTTATGCAGAAAGTTAAGTTACAAGGCATAAAAAAGGATTTACAGTAAGAAGTATAAGGAATAAAAATTACACCTGGAGTGCGCGGGGGAGGGAAACATTCTAGAAGGTTAATCTTGGTTTCTAGAAGTTCTTCTGAAGACCAGTAAATGTGAGAAAACAAACCTGATTACTGATCTATTAAGACTTTCTTTTGGAGCCTGAAGAAATGAAGAAAAAGTAATTCTTAAAGAGGTTTCCTATCTTCTAAGGGTTTTCTCATTTCCTAAAGGGCTTTTCCCATTCTCTCATTTGGATAGGCATCAATTTAAATTAGAAGACCCATACAATCAGGTCTTTGATATGGGATCGTGGGGTTCTGGGCGTTTCTAGAAAACCACACCAGGGGTCAGGGGCTGATGTCTGTAGCCCCCAAGAAGGGAACTAAGGAGAACAGAAAGTTGACAAGTTGATTTATTTTCTGTTGTTGCGGCTGCCGTGACGGCAGTTAGGCTCCCATTTAGAGGTGAGTGTTAAGACAGAGATCTGTTGGGGGTGTTGTAGACAATAAAGACATTAAAAAAAAGTTTCCTACATGGAAAGTGGCCCTTCTATGCCTAAGAGCCCTATAAAACTCTTACCTTGGAAATACATCTTAGAGCATGCGTTCAAGACCGGTGGCATGCGCCAACTTATAGGCTGTGGGGGGGTGTGTTGAGTGTAGTTGGAAAACACCAAGCACATAGTCCATTAATGAACTTTTAGGTGGTTTGTGCCCAAAATACAATGACAGGGGTTCCTTTTGAAATGGATTTTTTTTGGGGGGCCCGGAATTTCCTAGGGGATTCTGATCTCGGGTGACTCGACTACCACTGTTACAAGGAATAAATCGGATGGTAAACGAACGCCTTGGGGTCTTCATGTCCTATTGTAGGACATTGTCCTCTATTGTAGGGACCCAGTGGATAGTGGAGTACAACCCAGGGTCCTTAATGGGACGTTGGATTTAGTGTCGTAGGTATCCCTAAGAGCCCTACACAAACTCTTACCTAGAGTTCAACCTTTGCACCCGGCACCTGTAGCGGGGAGTTGAGTTAGGGGAAATACACTGAAGCATGCGTCCAGACCTGGTTTGTATGGGCATATAGGTGTGGGGGGGGTGTTGATTTATTGGGACAAACCAGCCACTAGTCCATAGAGCTTTAGGTTGGTTTAGTGCACCAATACAATGGGCCAAGCCAAGGTCCTTTTTACAAGGATTTTTGGGTGGAATTCCTTAGGTTCCTCTCGGATTGATCTCGCTACCACTGACTTCACAAGACTAAAGGATGTACGAACGCTGGGCTCTCCATTGTATCTCTATTGACGACAGATAGAGTAGTGTGAGTACAACCCAAGGGTCCCTCAGGATGGTTTTTGGTAGTGTCCTAAGTGCCTAACCATTGTTCCACTCACCCTGTGGCACAGCAAACACGCGCACTGTAGATGGGAGTTAGGGAAATACTAATTACTCATGTCCAGATGGGCATGACTTAAAGACTGTGCCATGGGCTTTTGGGACACCAAGTCCATAAACCATAGTGGGTTGTTAGGGAACTAGGGATTGGGATACAAACTCATGCGTCACCAGACCTTGTGGCATGGCACTAAAACTGGCACATGGGGCTATTGGGACATCCAAGTCATCGATCTCATAGGGCCACCGAAAATTCACATGACATGAGGTTCTCTATTAGCGATTTTTTTGTGACTACCACTGTTTACAAGAATAAGGGTCCAGGGTTTCCGTTAACTTGGTGCTCACTTCTAGTCGTCGTGTAGGACGGACAAGATATGGAGAATCCAACTAATTGGTCTTCACCAAGTCTCCGTGATTGACGCCCTTGTCCTTTCAAATGGGGACCCTAGTTTCATTTGAGCTAAGTAGGGGTAGCCCATGATTCAGTCCCCCACTAATAAGTACCATATGTGGAACCCCCCTTTAAAAGACAGGATTTTTCTCAACATAGAAGTCTCTTTACATACAGATACAATCAGGTCGGGGTCAGAGTCCACCACTTCTCCATGATGTCTTTTCTATAGAAGTTTCTCTCTGTGACCGGATCTCCAAAAGTTTCAACTCTTTAAATGACCACTTAGACGTGGAGTGGTAAGTGAGAGTATTAAGCTCCTGCGTGAGATACATAGGCAACATAGTTAAGCTATTTTTTAGCGAACCTTCTTAAATGTAAAGTATCTAATACACTCGCAAGACGCGCAATCCCCGATAATCTCAGGATTGTCCCCTAAGAGGTACGCTATGGAGTGCGAGCAATGTTCTCACTTGAGTTGACAGAATCGATATATGTAATGAGATCGGAGACTTTATGATCTAATTAGACAGGGATGTGACTCTCGGTTGTGTTTAACCTCGTGACCCTGCACCACCGTTGTGTACCATAACTATATTTATACGCGGGCCGCCATAGCGCCTGCTTCCAGATGCGTGCGGGTAGCGAGCTGACACAAACATGACTCTCTGCTGCAATGCACTAAGTGAGGTATGTATGGTTGGGGAGGAAATCTTTGATGAGTATTGATGTCGGTGGATTTGGAGAAATTGTACTATTTTGGCCTTCATTATATGAATTTTCATTGCGGTAGAGATGGAACGGCAACGTTAAAGGGGTTTCTCGCATCTAAGAAATTCCCATCCGTTAATTCGTGGACTCTTCTATGTACCTAGTCGAAATGCTCCATCTATGGAGCCCATTTAAATCTACAACTCCAACTCAATCATAATAACAGTTGGCACTCTTAAAGCTGCCACTTGATAGCAGCCTTTCAAGAATTTTGGTACCCCCTGCCATCCACTAGGGGGGGAGCTATGCATTGGGGTCATTTACAAGGGCCCCATTTGCGTTTTTCCCGACGCGTGTTACCCGAATATTCGCTTTTGCCGATTTTCTTTCCCTGTATTGCCCGGATTTTTGTTTGGTGCACAGATCGATTGGACATCCGCTGGATGCGCAAGAACGTGAGGTGGCTGGAAACGGGGGAAAACGGAAACCCCTGAATAACCCACGGAGAAAAAACCCCGCCGCATTTAAAACAAAAAAAAAAGTGTTGCAAGACTTGCGCTTACATTCACTAGGAATAGGCCGGTGAATTGATGCATTTCGGGGAACTTCAGCGCAGACGCCACCCTGGTGGAACTTCGGAGGGAACTACCTAGTGAATCCCGGCCGGACCCGTAATCCACCGCAGGATAACGACGCCCGCTGGATGCGGTGGACCGGGTAGAAATTCCTGCCCATGTCATATTATGAGTATGTATAAACTGTAACATCGCTTTAATCTCCCCCGTAGTGTGGCGTTTGAAACTGACTTTTCTTTTTCTCATTTGTAAGATGTTTTGCAAAAGGGGGCTGTTTTTTTTAGAGTAGAGATTCAAAACACAAATTTTTACCATACACACCCCTCTATTTTCACAGGAAAAGTCGGTAGCTGAGTCAACCCTGAGGCCAATAGGATTAAAATATCTGCATCCAGCACTCGTGAGAGATTCCTTAGGCAATCTTGCATATTAATAAAAGCCATCATCTGGATAGTATACACACATTATAGTAGTATATAAACGCGTTTTGGCTTAGTTTTGATCAGATCAGTGTCAGATTTGTGCAGGTCCAGTTCCCAGAACCAATACTGATTTCTTGTCAAGGCAGTCTTTGGTTCTGGAAGCTATGAGGAATAAACCTGCAAAGAGATTGCTCCCTTCCTGTGTAGTGGGCCGTACAGGGACACTGCGGTTGAGCGCCCATTGACTTGTATAGGGCAGAGTTGTAGTTCCCCAGCATGCCCACTATACTGTGGATGAAGCCTCTTTTTTCCAGCAATCCAGACCAATCAATCAGTGTGGGATCCGTTGTAGGTACATTTGAGTATCAACAAACAGCCCCCCAACCACATCTATGTGTGTGATGGATGTGTGTTGTCTACACTATATAAGGGCAGCACAGTGGCTCCTGGGTTAGCACTTCTGCCTTGCAGCGCTGGGGCCGGGGTTGGGTTCGCGTCCACCCAGTTCAACATCTAAAAGAGTTTTGTATGTTCTCTTGTGTTTGAGTGGGTTTTCCTCTCCGGGTCCTCCGGTTTCCTTCCCACACTCCAAAACGGGTCGGTGATTAGATTGTGAGCCCCATTGGGGACAGGGACTGATTTGGCAAACTCTGTTGCAGCGCGTGTAATCTGTGTGCGCTGTATACAAGAATTATTACTATATGGTTGTATTATGGTTTATACATATGTATTAGGTGGATTTGTGGCATTTGGCAGGACGAGGTTCAGCCTGGCACCAGTGCCAATGCATCTTATCACTTTACTATGGATTGTGGTGTTTGTTTTCCATCTTGTGTTTCTTTTCTTCATCTCAAGGAAAATAGCATCTTAATCATCGTCATAGTCTCGAGGCTGCACCTGAGAGATTGGCTGGGAATGTGCGGCTGAGATTTGCGCAGGCTGCTCCAGCGGTTTGTTAGAGCGGGCACTCGCTGAGCAGAGGGAGGGGAATGTATAGAATAAGGAAATACTAAATAATCTATAGTCTTGTATCTATTGTAACATTCTATAGGAGAATTCTTTTCCCCCCAACAGTGATACCCTCGTCATGTTTGTGCCTGTTAGCAGTCACCTACATTGCTGTGAAATGAGCCGAGCTGCAGTACCAACAGGACCATAGACAAGAGCGGCGCTTTTTATGACGTTTAACTCTTAATCGACTCTTATCTATCTATTCTATCTATCATCACGTACTCTATCTACTATCTATCTATCTATCATTATCTATCTATCTATATCTATCTCATATCTAATCTATCACAATATCTATCTATCTATCTAACTATCTATTCTATTATACTATCTACTCATCTATCTAGCTATCTCTTAAAGTGCTATTTATATCTATCTATCTATCTATCTATCTATCTATCTATATCTATCTATCTATCTATCTATCTATCTATCTATCATCTATCTCATCTATCTATCTCATATCTAGCTATCATCTATCTATCTATCTATCTATCTCATATCTATCTATCCCTATCATCTATCATCTATCTATAATCTATTATCTATCTATCTCAATCTATTATCTATCTATCTATCTCACTATCTGCTATCTATATCTATCTTATCTTCATACTATCTAATCTAATTAGTACTATCTCAGATCTATATCTCATAGATCATCTATCTATTCTACTATTCTATCTCATACTATCCATATCTTTCTATTATCTATCTATCTCAGTCTATCTCTATCTATCTATCTAGCTAATCTCAATCTATCTATCTATTACTCTAACTAGTCCTCATATCTTTTATCATATCTGCATATCTATCTTAGTGTCTGATCTAGTTCTATATCTATCTATCTGATCTATCTATCTATCTCTCAATTATCTCAGATCTATCTATCTATCTCATTATCTAGTCTATCTATCTATCTATCATATCTATCTATCTCAATTCTCATTCTATCTATTGCTATCTCTCTATCTTCATTCATATCTGATTCAGTACTTCTATCTAATTATCTATTTATCACTATCTATCTATCTATCTATTATTATCTATCCATCTCATATCTATCTCAAAGTTTGCTGATTCTATCTCATCTCTATCATCTATCTATCTATCTATCTATCTACAGCTATCTTCCTATCTATCTATTATCTATCTCATATTCTATCTTCGTGATCTATCTATCAGTCTCTACTATCTCTATCTTCATACTCACCTATCTATCTACTATCTATCTATTCTATCTATCTTATCTATCTACTATCATATCTACTTCATCTTAAAGGTCTATTCTAGCTCTCTATCTATCTCTATCTATCATATCATCTTCTAGTCTATCTCATATACTTCTCTATCTCATATCTATCATATCTATCGATCATATCTATATCTCATATCTATTATCTCATTCATATCACTCCTATCTAGCATTATCTATCTATCTACTCAATCTATCTATCTTCCCATCTATCTCTATTAGGTCTATTATCTCATATCTATCTATATCTTATCTAATCAGAATCATATCCCATATCTCTATTACTCATATCTATCTATCTATCCATATCTTCTCAGATCTTCTATCCCTTATCTATCTATCTATCTATCATCTATCATCGATCTATCTCAATATCTATCTATCTATCATCTATCTATCTCATATCTATGCTATCTAACTACTATCTTATCTATCTATCTATCTATCATCTAATCTATGCTTCCTCATACTCATTATACTATCTACTATCGTATTCTATCTCATATCATTATCTATTCATATCTATCTATCTATCTATTATCTATCATCTCATATCTATATCTATCTACACACTAGTTATCCTTTTTCGATCCTTCATCCTTCTGATAGCTATCTGTCTCATAGATATTTATCCTCCCTAATCTCCCTCCCAGTCCGACCACATCTCTAATAAATGCCTCATAATTTAACCCTTCCCGATCCGGAATCCCTCACCTGCTCACAGGCAACACCCAGTCCCTCCTGAAGATTCCCATAAAAACCGATTAACCTTTAAAAAAAAAGATTTGCGGGCAGAAGAAGAGTAAAAACGGTTTTAACAGGAAGGTCCTAGGTTGGGCACATTGGTGCAGCTACGCTTTGTTATCCACATATCAAGAAGATTATGGATGTCTGCCGTGGCAATGCCCTTCAACAAGAAAGCTTTTTTTTTTTCCATTGTGTTCCATAAAGATATTATTTTTCTGCCAGCCAATTTTCTCTGTTAGTCACTAATGGCTACATAAATCTCAGTGTGAGAATGAGGAATGTCTCGGTGTCATAGAGTGGTAATCTTCACCGTATTTCCATTCATTAAGATTTCATTGTTGCAGGATCGTTGGAGGGAAATGACAGCATAAATCGACCTCACACTATGACCCTAATCAGTTGGGAATTGCTGGAATTGTCGGCATAAATGGTCCTTGTATTAGTTGCACTGTACAATGTCATGTGCTTCTTTATTAGTGGGACGCAATCCTCCGCACCGCACTGATTTACGAAAAGAGTTGTTAAAATCCTGATTCCATTAAAACCATGAGATCCATACAAGGTCCTGTAGATTTAGGCCTCCTGGCCCTTTACTTCCTGTGTAATGCTTAACGGAGCTGGAGTTTAATGCACATTTGAGTACAACCTGAGCGCAAAAAAAAAAAAAAAAAAACAATTAAGGAAGCGCAATAGGCACCTGATTTACAGATCGCACACGTCGCCGCTTCAAAAATATCCCCATGATCATCCGCGACAGACCAAACATCACGCCTGGGTATTAAGTGCCGAAAATGCTTGTGTCGGAAACTAGTAGAGGGAGCGGTTTATTTCTATACAAGGCGGTAAGGAGAGTGTTCGGTATTTAACCTGAAAGTAAGATTGTTCCTTTTGTGTTACAGACACATTGTGGGTCATTACTAAGGCCCGATTCCGGTTTCTCCCGACGGTTCCCACCCGATATTCGATTGCGCGATTTCTCGCTGAATTGCGACTTTGGCGCATAAATGCGATCGGATTGTGGCGCATCTGCGCTTGTCAGAATGCACGCACGGAAAATGCGGGGGCGTGGCCGAACGAAAACCGGACGGATTCGGAAAAACCGGCCGCGGTAGACAAAAAAAGTGTGTAGCGAAATTGACACTTCCTTCACCATGTATAGCGGTGAATTTAGGGCATTCCACGAGCCCTCCGGGGAACTTCTAGGGCAGCCAGCCCATCCTGGTGGACGGCGGAGGAACTCTACCTTAGTGAATCCCGGCGGGATCCCGAATCCACCGCGGATACACCGCCGCTGGAATCGCAAAGGCACCCGTGGGTAAGTAAATTGCCCCACTGGATTACAAATGGGTCAATCTGTGGGTTTTATTGTTTTTTAGAAATATTCATGGCCCATAGTACCCCACCAGCAACCTGCGTGTTGGGAGGAAAGTTGGTTAGTTGACGAGTCAGCTCAACAAATGTTTGGTGGATAGCTATCTTCATATCTACGGTTATGGTTGGTCAATCCTAGACCAGTAGACTTATGTACATACTAGGGAGCCCAAAGTCTACTCCACAACCCTAAAACACTCCTCCACCAGGCATTGCTTCAGTGTATGAAGTTGGATGATGTTGGGGTTGAACAATATCGGCCTCAACAAAATGTTTGGTGGATAGTATCTCATATTATAGGAGCTATGGATGTCAGTTCCTAAGACAAGTGGATATTGGATACAGTTAGGAGCCCACACAGCTACCACAGTCCAAAGTATACTCCCTAACCCAGGCAATGCTCTGTATAGAGTTGGGAGTGAAAACGGGGCAATTTGAGAAAGATCTTTATAAAACTATATATTGTTTTAAAAGATAGAACCTGAAAGTTGAGGAATCTCCGTAAACCTCAGCGCCATGAGTATACATAGTCCACCGGCCTATTATTTGCATGTTATTTTATTATATTCATATTGAGGAACTACATAACCGTTGAGACAATGTCATTTTTATTTCAAAGCCAATGAAACATTTCGTTTAGAAGACAATAATCATGGGTTCGCTTGCATGGCTACTATATATCTATTAGGTCCCTTTTTGACCTTTGGTAGACCTGGTTAATCTATGAACTTTCATCGGCGTTGGACTCTTTAGACTGGTTACTCATGGCTAGAAGTTCTCAAGACAAGAACTTTGGTACTGGTATATACTTCATGACTAGACTTACCATGGAGAGTTTCTAGACCAGCTTTGTAGACTGTAAATCTTCATGGCAGACAGACTTATCATGAACGGTTTCTAGACGCAGCCCTTGGTTTGAAGAAACTGTATAATTTAGGACCTGGACTTACCATGGCAAGTTTCAGACAAACTTGGTTTACTGGTATAATCTTCAGGGATAGTTTCTAGACAGAACCTTTTAGTAGGACGGTAATCTTCAAGACTAACTCTACATGATGTCAAGTATTCCTCAAACCTCATTAACTTGTCAAAAGTTTCATGTTAATTGACCTCCTGTGTTGGACTTTTAGGAGAAATATCCTAGACCAGTTGTGGCGAGCCTATGGCACGGGTTGCCAAAGTGGCACTCGAGCCCTTTCTTGGGCACTCAGGCTCATCGCCCCAGCACACCAGACAGGACTCAAAAATCTTCCTGCGTTTCAAGCAATTGAAAATGATGCTTTCAGTCAATTTTGATACCTTACTCGCTACTTGGGATGTAGGAGAGGGAGAATGAATAGATAGGGCCGAATTCGAATTATCTTTGAGGGACCTTTGCTTTGCCCCTACAGGTCTACGAAGGACACTGTGAAAAAGAATCGAAATTATGCAATTTTCCATATTTTACTTTGTTGCGGTCATAGGAGGCAATATGATGTGAAGAACAGAGAGCAGTTAGTTACTGCTTTAATTTTTTTTGGCAAATTCATGATTAAATAATGAGGGGTTTTAGGTGTTCTTTTTTGGGGGGCACTCGGCCGCTAAAAGGTCGCATCATGTCCTAGGACTAAATCATCTAAAATGATGGTACACCTTAAATCTTAGAGTCATGAACTGATTACCCACTATTTTACACACATTTACCAAAAAGTTGACCTCTATGTGTGTTGTACACATCAAGACGTTGATTAACACTTGTGTTCCAGATGTCACATTCATACGTCATCCCGTGTGTTATCTAGTCTGGGTTAAAGACCTTAATTCTGTCCGTTATGTAAGAAACATAGCCCTCTACATTGTAAAACCTAAGCGTTTCTCAATTTGCTTAAAAGTTTTGTTTGCGTGACAATATTCCAGAAACAGAAAACAAAAAAAACAAACATTAAGTTATATGGATACATTTTCAGAAGGTTTTTATCCGGTGGAAGCTTGGTCTTTTCGATTAAATATTATTTCATGATCTAAGGGTGAACGTTAAGTTGTCAGTGTTTTATTTGTAAACACATCTTGTTCTATATTTTCTTTTTTTTTATTGGCATGGGGCCCCCGATGGTAACCAATTTTTTTATCGATGTAATCTTTCTCTCTGGTACAAGGACGAAGTTAGAGTAGGACCTGAACAGACCAAGACCAAGTTTTTACTAATCTGACAGCTTTTGGTGAACCTTTCTCTGCTTGTACTACGTAGATTAAAGATTTATAACTGCTTAATCAAATGGCTAGAGACGCAGCAACTGTCTCGTCGGACTCCTTTTCACATTGACTAGTGAAGGCTCAATAGACGTTAGATTAAGTGCAGCAGAATTCAGTTAATAATTCCGAGTTGACCAAACAGTGTGAAAGAAAGAACAATTCTTTTGCATCCTCTTCATCTGGTTGGCTTAGTCTTAGTTTTATTGTTTTTTTTTTTGCGTCATTAATATCATACCTTCCAATCGAAGTCTCTTATTGACCGAACCAAGGTGGTGGATGATGTGATAGCCAAGTGGTTTTTCTTCTTTTCTTTTGATTCTTTGGAGATTTGCTGAATCACTGACCAAGGCTATCTGCTTGGGTATGACATTGGGCAATTGTTTGTATGATCGTGGGAATTGAATAGACCAGCTATTTTTTCATTAATTTTTTTATTGTGTAATTAATTTTAGGAGGGCTATTTCAACTACGCAATGATGGATGGTGAAAATTGTTAGGTGTGCTTAGGTAGTAGGGCCGTAGAACTCCCTAATGTTCTCATCACACTCTTCAGTTATTCTGGTGCTGCAACATGGTGAAGCATTTCAAAATATGCATGGACTGCCGGAGCCATGTGCCAAAGTTATGACAAAAGATTATGTGCACGGCAGGGTTATCCAAGACAGGTTGTAAAAACATAGGGGTATAGTTTGCGGCCTGGTTTCGGGCATGTGGAGATGGGAGGGTGCGAGGGTGCTCATCCCTGACAATTCCATAGGAGCGGGGGCCGCCATGCCAAAACCACATTCAGGTGGGGAATAGGATCTACTCTATATTGCAGAGTGGCGCCCAACTAAGTCAACAATACTGGAGGGGAACACTGGTGGCTCATTTATTAAGGGTCGGAACGCCGCCGCACTGTCGTTGGTGTTTAAGACGGAATTTGACAAACCGTCAAATTTAAAAAAGGAGTGTGTCGCAAAGATCAAGCACTCTATGCATAGGGAAGAAAGAAGCAGGTGAACTCCGGTGGATCTTGGGGCAGAAGCGACAGATGAAGGAACTCGGGCATAACTGTAAGTGCCCCACTGTGTTCCATATGGGCACTATATATGGAACTACTAGACGATACCACATCCCCCAATATTGTCCCTCTGTGCAAGGGTCTATTCCAATGATCTGGGATTTTTTCATTCCTTTTTGTTACAAAGGGTACATTGCTTCCTAAACTCAAAAAAATATCCCCAAACAGCCCATCTTATAATAGATGTAGGCCATTGGAAGCTCCTCCTGTTCTAGGTACTTTGGGTAAGGAAAGCTTTTTTTTTTTTTTCATTGTAAGAGGGCTATATATAGAGATAAACCAGAATTAGTTATGTAGAAACCATAGGTCGGCCATTTTGAATCAAGTATGGTCGGACATCTCATATTTGTTTCAAAGGGAATAACATCATATTGTCCGTAGTCACACATATTCATGAGATTTGATACCCATGGGTGACTCTTGTGTTCTGTTTTTAGATCATGATTTAGTTTTTATAGTCTTTGTGTCCGCTATCCAGTGGACGTCTAGATAACCTCATCCAAACACCTGGAAGTTCTAAATAAATGTCGCAAATGAATTTATAAAAATCATAAGAAGTTATTCTAAAAAATTTCCGTACGTCTTCACGTTCAAACTCACAATCTCACCCCCTTTAGATTAGAAATCCAGCAAGTTAATGTTTCCCATGATGAGGTACCTGTAGTGTATTTGTTCCTGTTTAGGTGGGAAATTCTGTAACGTTGCCTCCATTAGGTCTGCTCCGAGAAAGTAAAGGTGACCCGAAAAAACTCCAGATTCTGACAGCTAATTAGGCTGTTTAAGAAAACTAATTGACCACCAAATCACAGGATGGTATCACCCCTGAAAAAATCATTAGATAAACATGTGATAGGGATTTTTCTGAGGAGATTCTGATTAGGTTGGAAGGTTGTTTGATGAAGCGTTTTCTACAAATCCTCCTCTAGGCACTTTATCATATCCAATTCCATGTTCTTGGGAAGATAACCACTACAGAGATGTCTGGTTAACAAGATGATCCCCCTCATGGCGAATTCGTCCATGTGTATAGGCGTTAAGACTTCTTTGGAACATTTTGGCCAAGAGTATTGAAGGTATCTTCAAGAGGTTGTCCATTATAGATCCACTTACCCTTACCCAATGAATCCGGAACATGGGGGCCAAAAGGTCTGGAATGCGGTGTGCATGCCGAACCTGCTATATCAAAGAATCGGTGTAACCCAAAAATAAAACCGCCATCTGTAGATAGGGCTACTATGTACATCAACTTTAAGATAACAACTTCCATCTCATAAAACCAACCAAAAGGGATCCTAACATAAAGAGCTAAGTTGTTTACAGGCTAAAGCTGACCATCATTTCAGGGGACCGACGGTTTTTCCAGGGGAATGTAGGTATTCTCTTCATTATCCCAGCAAGGGAGCAAACATTGTAGCACCTCCTAATCAAGAAACCCATCTTGGGAGTGAGATCCACATCTTTGAAGACTTCTTTTGAATGCAGAAACGGGGAAAAAATATCCAAAACTACAGATCTAGGTAAATGATATCAAATCAGCCAGAAAAGATTAAAAACATCTGGTAGAACAGACAAGGGGGGACATTTTACTTACCCATCCGGAGGAGTCCAAGAACTGCATTGTCGTGTTAATGCGCTGTGCCGCAATTCACTAGCCGATGTGCGGCCGACACGCCCGAATCTGACTGTGACGCTCCCCGCTCAGGTCCCGCAGGAAGTTCACCTCTTCTTCCTGGTGCCAGGTTAAGGGTGGTTAAGTGCTTGATCTTGCGACAATTTTAAAGTTAATCCGCACTCAGCCTAATCAGGCAGATCGTCGGACGGCCCGCCCCCCGATTTTCTGTTGCATGAAAGCAGCGCAAGCCTTGCACAACCTCGATTGTACAACACAATGGCAGCGCAGACAACCGTTAAATTCTGTCACAGTGGGTAAAACCCAAAATCGGCATTAAAGTCCGACTAAAGTGCGCCTGCGGACTTTAGTAATAAGCCCCAAGTTGAGCAGTATGAGAAAGCACTCTCCCTCATACATGTTTTGGACACCCTTGTCCTTAGTCATGCGTTTCCAAAAGTGATGGTAGCTGTAGGTCTTGGATATTTTCCTTGTTCTGCATTACAATCGCATCCCGGTTCTTGCATTTTTCCTTTGACGCTATATTTTTTATATCCTGTGTATGTGGCTTCACACATTGGAGTCTCCAAAAACTAACCCTAATTTTAATTTGTATTAGATTTTGTAAACTTATCTTTTATCATAAAAAATTATTTTACTTTTCAATGTTTTTTTCTTTATTTTAAAATTCGGGAATTTCATTGTAGGCAGTACAATACACAAAAAAGGGAGGGGGAATACGTGAAAAAATGGTTATTTACTGATTGTTAATTTCATGCCCTTTAAACAAAAAATAGAGGAGTTTTGAAGTCAGTTGTTGGGCTTTGTTTGCAATCCGGGATTATATCTATTTTCCCACCGTGAAAAAGACCAAGAAGCACTTTCTGTGTGCTCTGGCGTAGGGTAGAATAGGTTAAAGTTACAGGGTCCGCCTGCTTGACCCACCAAAGGCTTAGCCATTAATATTAACAGATGAGCCTTATGACAGCTGCAACAAATAATGTAAGCCCTTGAAGAGGGGGCCTTGGGAACAGCATGGGTGGGGCTTCTATGGCTTATTTGCCTGTGCCCTATAGGGTACTTTACATCCAAACACGACTTCCTAGATTGTCACAATTGGAGTGGTGAAATTATTGGTGACCAAAGTGTTTTAAGTAAGATATCCCCAATACACATTGTGATGAGTTCAAGTGCCCAGTTCTCACCCAACAATTAGGATCGGCTAGGGGAGGGCAAACCCCAAGGGCATTGTAATGGAAACGGCTCGTATGATTTCTTGTGACCTCCTGACACGAGCATTATAGCTCGAAAGTCTCCCTAAATCTTCTCATTGTTCCAATGCGTGAATAATTTCTTACCACAGTGAAAATATCAGAAGACCATAGCACCCATGAAGTCATTAAGCAGTGAGCCTTCTCTCATTCTAGGCGGCAGCCATAGTGGTGGCCAAAAAATCTTCTAGAACCCAACACTCAGACAGTGGCAAGCCATTTTCCGACTCTCAAAAGTTGGCACATTCTCAAGCAGTCTGCGAGGGCGTTGGTCAGCTTGTGCATAGTCCCCCAAATGTTGTTTGATTAGAAAACTAGTTTATTATTTTTTCTAATGAAACAGTCTTCCTTAACTTTGCCAAGTACTTCTGTCTTGTGGTAGGAATTGAAGACATTTTTAGTAAACCGCTTGAGATTGTTGGCTAGGGTTCTCCCTGTCCTTGGATTGAGCTACTGTTCTTTGCCATTTTGGATCCGCGTGAGCCACACTAGCAAGTTCATGGTGGAAAATTTGATGACATTGATATGAACCCCACCTAGGGCTGCCATAAGTAGTAAAGTAGTAGCACTTGACGGAGAGGCCTTCACCAGGAAGGAAAGGAAGGAGACCTATATGATATATAAATGGGCCTCGAAAGGAGGCATGAAAAAAAATCATTAACTGGAAGAATTACACGTTCACACAGTAATTTGTTCTTCATTGGTCAATGTTGGTGGCCAGATTTCGAACTTTTGCAAGTTACCGTATTTTCCACTTTATGCAACTTGTCATTGTGGTCCAGAAGATGACTGGATTAAAAACCTTTGCCTGGTTATGTTCGACCTTCATTCCACCTGTCTCATATGGGTATGTAGTCACTAGATTGTTTCCACAAGGTTTTGTTTAAGCAGATGGACACAGACTAACTAAAACATATAGTTGTCATTGGAGTATGCATACCGACAACCAGCTGTATCCCACACATTTTACTGGGACAACAGGACTCCATTGGCTAGATTTGTTGGATAAATTTTGCAGTGGCCTGGGCGGAGGGGGGAAGTCACCCAAAAGGGCATCACTAATAGGCATTTGGGCTATGTCCAATCCATGCTTGCTTGGATAGACCCATGCAAGCCCAAAGAAAGACTCACCAAAGAAAAAAGCAGCGGAAAAACAGAGGCATTGAACGAGTGGTCATAAACCTTGAATATTCTTTTATGAAAGCCTAGACTTACCCCCATCGACAACCCATACAATTTGCATCTTTCTCAGTTAAAGGGACATTTGCACTTAAGAACAACGAATCGGCTATGTCGAAATCCTTAAAATACCGGATCTTTATTCACCCACCATCAGAAAAAGTTGGAGCAACCCCTTTAACACATTAGGAGGTCACCAGTGCTTCTAAAACGTCAGACAGGGTCATTTCAATCTTATGTCTGTAGGCCTACCTTAACGAGATTGGCCCCTTTTCTTATGGATAGTTCACTTTGATAACAGTTTTGAGGTTGTCATGCCTCACATTAACTGAACACAGTTCCGGTAGAGCCCAGGCGGCACTTGATGGAGCGGAATAGTGCCTATGCTTAAAACTCTGCTCATTTGCTTATTGGAATTGGGCCTTCATGTATGATGAGAGATGAGGCATACCCAATGTTTGCGTTCGGTTTGGGTGGACAACCAAGACATACGCCATTTGGCGGCGCAAAACAACCAATCCACAATTGACACCCATAGCAAGTAGTCATGGCTATGATTAGCCACGAAACATGAAACCGTTGCCAATCATAGCCATGGAAACTTCTAGGGGGTGTCAGTATGCCAGATGTCAGCTATTTGATGCTTATACGAAATTAGTCCATGTCATGGGAAGCCCAACGTGAAAATCGGAAGCAAAACCGTTGACATTTATCCAAGTCCTAGTGGGTGTCATGCTAACTTTATAACTTTATGATCCTCTGATTAATAGTGGCCCTAAAGTCCCGAGAAGGCAACCCCATTATAAAGTTGACCCCCCCTTTTTTTGGGCCCGATCATACCATAAGATCTATTAGATCCTGTTGATAGTAGGCCTCATTTTTAGTTATTTGGAAAGCCATGGGATCGGAATAGTTAAGAGAAGGACATAAAACTCTATGATTAATCTGATGATTCTAGCGGCAACTTTGTCCAACATATCCACCCCCACGCGTGACCAAGTTTAAACTCCCGCTTTTTTTAGCTCGGTTTGTTGCCAAACTTTATTGTGGTTAATCTGGGTAATCTCTATGACAATATTTAGTTTACTGAGCGCCTGAAGGAAATATTTGCAGCAAACTGTTGCGGAAGCCCCGTCCTAGGAAAACATTGACTTTTACTTTTTCACATACAGAAATTTCCAGGTTTTTAATACCTCGCCACCGGCATTGTTCATATGAAGATACAGAGTGGTAGGCAATTATACAATTGTGAAGCCTTTTCATATCTTGGCGCTTACAGCAGGATCTTAGCATTTTTAGTGCAAAATGAGCTCTTAGCCGTATGATTAATAGCCGAGAATGAGCCGAGTACCGGGGTCACAAAGGTCACTCCATTACCAAAATAAGGGCGGGCTAATAAATAAAAGAATCCACATAGTTGGCCAATAAAGCAGGAAGTGATCTGCCTTCACTTTAACTTACTCTTCTTGAGACAAACCCTGCTATTATGTTTCGCAAACAATGCCAGATACAGGTGACCTTGCCAAGATGGCCGCCGTTATTTTGTGGACCCGTTACTTCCAACCTTCTGATTTAGACCATATATGTGGAATCTGCATACTATTACATAGGGTGGTAAACAATCATTTATGCATTTAACATGGTAGACTTGCAGAACTGGAGATATGAGGTGTTTATGCAACCAAGTATGTGCACATTGGATATTGTGAAAATGTGTCAATTGCAATTTCTTTAATAAGTGGGGCCATCACATGGGTCCATGGATTCTAACGTGACCTATGGATGTCAGGGCTATACAAATTGGCTCCAGAATATCATGATATGCTGTGTATAGGGATGGATGGAGGTCTATGACTTCCATGAGCGATGTTGTAGGACACCATTGAATACGTTTTGCTGTACTATGCTCCAGTTTGCTGTAATCCAGTTGTCTCTCATTGGATTTCAGTTTCCCCTCACAAGAAGTAGCCACTCAGTGGGGAACGTTTACTTACCCGGTCCAGGAGTCGCGATTCCCGCGGCGCGTTGTTTGACGAGGAGTGTTGTCTGACTAAGGTTGTGAGCCAGATATCCAAGCAGGTGTCGCTGCTGTGCCGAGGTCCGCCGGAAGTTACACCTTTTCTTCCTGTGCCATGTGTGAGTGCTGACTGGTGAACAAATCGTTTTTTTAAATTCTGCGGTTATCGAATCCGTTATCCCACACCCCCCCACATTCTGTCGCATTCAAGCCAGCGCGATGCAGAACCTACGATATAGTGCACCAACAATACTCAGGGCAATTTAGGGCAAATTGCAATATTCGGGGAACCCGACGAAAAGTGCGGATGTTCGGACCCTTAGTAAATGAGCCACAGTATGTTTGGAGGGTTACGAGAGGGTACCATTCTCATATCAGGAGGTAAGGAGGTTGGGGACACACTGAGCCATTACCCACTTTTCCTCACCCCGGATGCCTCTTTAAGGTATTGTGAAAGGACAATATTTGTAATTAGATTTATTAAGTTTGCTACATATAATTCTGCAGCGCTGCTTGTTTTAGGCTACATGCGCAGGTATGTTGGTTAATGGAGTGTCTCATTAGATTATATACAGCATTTCATGTTTCAGTGTTTATTTACTGTAGTGTCGCGCTGCCATTTTCACAAGTCCGTTCTGTGTGTCCACATCCACAACAATTTTTTTTTAAGCGTTCCCCTTCTTGCCCCTATTGCGGCGTGCCTTCCAAAAAAGTCTATAAAGCTGTTAAAAAATACTGGGTGCATCTATTTGAAATCTGCTTTTTGGAGCGGTTGTGAGGTAACAACAAATCATAGTACTGAAACAAGGCCAATGACATTGATTTTCCGGCTTCCGTGGTTGCGTTATGTAAGTACGTTGGAACAAATCGATCGTCTTTACAGTTGGTACGGAAAGTATTCAGGCCCTTACATTTTCACTCTTGTTTCATTGCCATTGAAAAACCATACATGTTAGGAAAACATAGGATAAACATAAAAAACATAGGATTTTTTTTGTCTACTTCTTAATTAAAAAGGAAAAACTGAAATATTACTGGTAAGAAGTATTCAGCCCCTTTGCGATGACATCATTATTTAAATCACGTGGCTGCATTTCCTTCGATCCTCCTTGAGATGGTTATACCTTCATTGGGGTGTTCCAAGCGGTGTTTTATTAAACTGATTGGACTTCATTAGGACGGCTGCACACCTCAGCCTATATAAGACAGGCATGTCAGAGCACATACGAATCATGAGGTCTAAGGAACTGCCCAAGGAGCTCAGAGACAGAATTGTGGCAGGTACAGATCTGGCCCAAGGTTGACAAAAGAATTTGCAGCACTCAAG
Source organism: Engystomops pustulosus (assembly GCA_019512145.1). Classification (NCBI taxonomy): domain Eukaryota; kingdom Metazoa; phylum Chordata; class Amphibia; order Anura; family Leptodactylidae; genus Engystomops; species Engystomops pustulosus. The sequence continues at coordinate 89,704,325 of CM033649.1, forward strand.
GGTTCCTAAGAGCACATTGGCCTCCATAATTCCGTAAATGGAAGAAAGTTTGGGACGTCCACAAATTTCATCCAGTGGCCATCCAACCAAATAAGTAACTGTGAGAGAAGGCCTTGGTGAGAGAGGAAAAGAAGAATCCAAGATCACCATGGCTGAGCTCCGAGATGCAAGAAGGGAGAGATGGGAGAAAGTGTTGGAAGCCTCTCCTAAGACATATGAAAGCAGCATTCAGTGTGTAAAATACCTTATTCGAGGTCTATGGGCACCTGTTTCATAAGTGATTATTCACGAACGTCAAAAATTTGGGATTTACGCCGCTGGGGAAAGGTATTTAGATTTAGAAGGGGATTGTGTTGCACATTGATGGGATTTTGGCGGAGGTTGTGCTGGCGATTCATGCGACAGAAATTGGGGGGCGGGGTTGGCGTGCCGTCAGACGACCGATGATTCTGAGTGAGCGCGGAAATTTAAGATTAAAATTGTGTCGCATCAAATGCACTTACATGCACCAGGAAGAAGAAGGTGAACTCCGGGGACCTGACGGGGAAGCGACACATGGTAGGATCTCGGCGCACGATCTAGTGAATCGCGGCAAAGTTCATGTCTTGTCGGACATGCACAGCAGGAATCATGCAGACAGGTAAAATAAATGAGCCCCATAGTGTAGTCCCCCCACATGGTTGTTTGTAGTGATTAGGAAAAAGGTTTATAACAAGGTTTGTTCTAATTTCATTGTTAAAAGTCTTGCGATTCAAGGACTTATTATTAAAAATTTTGAGAAAATATTTTGTGACAGCTGATACTTCCGGACCGAATTACTATATATGTTCGTCTTTCCAAAAAAAAAAGTCATTTCTCTCAGTGTAAGATGTAGGGTGTCGGCGGAGGCGGCTTTGAAATGCTGCAGCAGCGTCCTCCTGGTGAGTACAATTGGCGTTAGTAGTGAAGCTAAATATAAAAGAAAAAAAACGGCAGGGGAAGCCTCCAGGAAAGCCGGAGGAAGAATGTAACAACCCCTCCGCCACCCAGCTCCACTCTCCTAATAAGATGGACGGCGAGGTTGAGAAGCCTCGCAGCTTTTCATGTGGAAGTTTGGCAGGTTCACTCCAGCCGTTCTGATCTCAGGATTTTACTAAAACACAGCGGCTAAACAAACAAGGAGGATTCGAGAGAACTCGCTGCCCCAGCAGAACCTGCAGCTTACATCATCAAGCCAAGTTGTTGCAACCAGATTTAAGAAAACAATATCCCTTTATATCCTCATATCTTGTGCTCCGTGTAAGTTTGGGCTGCCTTGTGATTTCTGCTCGGAAGTATCAGAAAAATTAGTTCAACTCTAGCCTTGGAGCGTAGATAAGAAGGGTTCGGACTAGGACAAATAAAATGTAACCATTGTTAGCGGTTGGTTCTGGAGATCCATATCATAAGAACTGTTTGGTCCTTTAGGACCTGGAGGAGTCATTGGTAAAAATAAGACTGCAGAACTTCTTGTATTGCCGAGATATGAGCTCAACATATGGAAACATTTTACTAAGAGCAGGGCAGTTTGTACATGCAGGTCTTGGTCTGCATGTGAGTTAAAAAACTATGCAGCTTGCAGTTTTTTTTTCTGTTGTCCGTGAAAAAAAAAGAAACCGGATGTGTGAACAGACCCATAGGAATCAATGGGGTCAGTATGCTATCTGGAAACAAAACAAATGGATAGCACGGGCCTCAAAATTCCCCGTCTGAATGAGTTGAAGTTCATATCCCATATGCAGGTGAGTATTTTGGGTTGCACCTTGGTTTGTGCGTTTGAGGTCCAGTGCACCTTCTCTTGCATATAGATGAAAAATCACGATTTCTCTGCATTCAGAACCACAGATTTTTTTAGGCAGGACACAAAGTGCACCAAGTTTATGGCCACACTGGTTACACCAAGACTAAGTTGCATATGGATTGAAAGAAAAGATTTTCTCTGTATTCAGACCAACCAGATTTTCTTTTAAGCAGGAAAAATAATAGGGCACGCCCCAGTGACACCAAAATACAATTTGCCATATGGATAAAATGAAGATTTCTTGGATGCACACCTCAGATTATCCCAGACCTTCTATGATTCAAGGACATGGTCAACTAGAGGAATTGTTTAGTTTTCTTTTGTTGGGTGGGGGGGGGGTGAGGGTGTCCACCCATGGATCCCAAGGGAACTTTCCGAGGTGGACTAATTTTTTGACCAGTCTCCATCACGTGAACTCCTATCAAGGGCTTAACACGTTTTAATTGTGGAGTCGGGATACTGGACTAAGATTATGTCCTTATAATAATAATAATTCTTTAGTTAGAGCTCCCTTCTTTTCCCGACACACAGATTACGAGCGCCGCACAAAGCATGACAAACCGACGTCCCGTCCCCATTGGGGATTGGGGCTCACAATATAATAACCTACAGTATGTTTTTGGGAGAGGGGTGGTAGGAAACCGGAAGACCCGAGAAAACCCAAGCAAGCACAGAGAACATACAACTCTTACAGAGTGTTGACCTGGGAGAGACTGAACCCAGCTCCAGCGCTGGTGAAGGCGAAGGCCACCCACTGAAGCAACAGTGGCTGCCGACATACAAAAAGTTCACATTGTAACAAAATGATCTGGATTGGTCTCTTTTCAGACAAATATAAATGAAAAAAATGGCTCTCTTCTACATTCCAATTCCGTGAGAATTAGCCATGCATTTTGCAGATGACTATTGGCTGTTACCTTAAATCTTGAGAAGTTTGACGTTAGGACCCCTCTCTTGGGTAGACTCCTGAATCGGCAGACAGCGGATGGAAGACAGGAGCAGTTGCATTCGCTAGGTAAAACGTTCACACATGCGGCACCAATGGAGTTGTTTTATTACTGTGTCGCCGGTGCATAAGTTTTCGGCATTTACCTTTCTGATCCAGCATTGTGCGCAAAATGTGGGCGTTTGTTGTTTTCCCAGAGATGTCTGATAAATATTCTACCCAAAAATATGGGAGAAATAAAAAACACAAATCGTTTGTCCAATTCAGAAAAGTCTTGTTGACAGAGCAGCCAGTTCTGTATGGTACAACTACTGTTCTGTTTGCATTGTATTTCAATTAGTAAATGAAAAACTAATGTTAGAAATTGGATACAGATTACTGTATGGGTTTTCAGTAACCTTTGTGTTCTAATGGGTCTCCATGGTATACAGGACTACAGAAAAAGCCCCTCCTAATTTCCAAATTACTTACAGACATGAAAAAAAATTAGGCAGTGGGCGGAGCAGACTACATAAGGGTTTTGGTGTAGTCTGTTTACCATGACTGCATTATATATATCAAGATGAATTGCCAGAGTGCTTTGTTTTCAGTAATAAAAGTTTCACAAATTCTAAGATCCAGCAGCCCAATGCTCGTCACCTCCTATGTCGGACTTGTCTACACTCATATCATAATAATTTTTATTGTGATCTTATTTATTTTCCTAAACAATTGGACCTGTCTGTGAAATTCTAATTACTGATAAATCCCTGATACGTACCATATGGGGATTATATACGTTCCCCCCCAATAAACGGACATGGGTGCACGGCTCTGTACGGGAAGCGGTTACGGTGTTGCAGCAACATGTGCGAACCATTCCGTTCCATAGCCAAGAGAAGATAGGCATGTCTCTCTTCCCTGAATATGGCGCCGTGCCCCATGTTCGGTATGGGAGGGTTGGGGGGAAGGTGGCGCTCACCCCCTCCTCCTCTCCCCTGTGCCGACGTGTGCCCGCCATACTAGGTACAGGGGCGCGTATTAGTGTGCATATAGTCATAAGGGAGATCCGGGGCAGGATTCATATAAGGTATAGCCCCGAGCCTTTTTAGGGCTAATCCTTTAGTACCACATAACATTTCTCATTGTATCCCCTAATATGCAAATTTCCTGGGTGCATGGAAATAGCTCCGCCGTGAGCTCGGTACTCCACCCCCAGTAGCCTCTTTGATCTTCCTACAACGAAACTCTCAGCGCGCAGTTCATACCTAGCTCGCCGTTCTAATATGCAAAGACAGAGTTCTGCGACATGCCAGTAGCTCCGGCTCGGGCCGAGACCGAGAAGCTGTCAGCTGCATCTGATAGACTATTATGCAGAGCGCAGGTGCGCGATCTTCGCAGATGCTGTGCGTTTTGCAACTAAGGGAAGATCAAGAAGATTGGTAGGAGATCAAAGCAGGTACTGGCGTGGAATTGAGTAGGTGGAGCTCAGGAATTTGCATATATGGGAGATCATTACGTAAGAAACGTTACGGGGGGGGGGCTAAAGGATTAGCCTAAAAAAAGGACTTCGTGGCTATACCTGAGAGAACCTGCAACTCGCATCTACCTTAATAGGAGATCGTTGATGGTTTAGTTCCCTTTAATAGATCAGTGTTTGAGGGCCCTCTTTGGACCAGTTATGGTCAACCATTAAGCACCATGAGCCATGAATGCCCAAAAAATTCTACTTTTTCAATGGGCTCTAAAAGCAATAGGATTTTTTTTTTAATCTATAAACCCAGACTGTTTGTAAAAACAGAAGAGTGTATCTGGAATTCTGTGAGTAAAATACCGATGAATAGTTGATTGAAATAAGAGACCGTTTTGTATGTGTTTTCCTCAACGTCTCTTAGGTCTTGTTGCTAACCAAGTTGGCTCTAGATCATTGAGGTGCAGACTTATAGCTTAATCTCCGTACAAGGACATATCCATGATTGTTTTTGGTGTCACCAGTGATACGTTTATTCAATCTTTCCTCCTCAACTCTATCAAGGAGATCTACAAACAACCGGTTGACTAGCAACCTTTTCATAATCAGGGAGATTGCAGTCATAACTTGCCTTGATGCGATGAGTGGATAGAACAGGTTTTCTTTCATGTGATATCTCTGGATACATAATAAAAACGGGGGACCTTGACCGGGTCATTCAAAGTGACATGGGTCTCCCATCATAGTTACACTTGGGTTTAATGGTGATACCGATTCGGTCTTCATGTTACCACTAGAGATGAGCGAAAACACTAAAATGGGATTCGGGTACTCGTTATTCGAGACGAACTTTCCCGATGCTCGAGTGCTGCTCGAATAACGAACCCAATTGAAGTCAATGGAGCTCGGAGCATTTTTCAAGGGGCCAAGGCTTGAACAGGGAAGCTTGTCCAAACACATGGGAACCTCAGAAAGGGTTGGAAACCCACGGAACTGACAGGCAACAGCAGGGGCGCAGGCATGGATGCTCTGAGGCTGCCTAATCGCACCATTATGCCAAAATTATCGGGCTACTAGCATGGCCCATGACAGACAGAGTGACAGAATGAAGCGAGATAGCATAAAAACACCAATAATTGACCCTGACCCACTATAGGGGCCGGGCATGCAGAGGCAGCGGCAGCAGGCTTAGAGAGTGTCATGGCGAAATACCTAACTCCACGCCCCGGTAGCCTCTTTTCCCCTCCTACTCACCATCTGCGGCGCGCAGCTTCTCGTAGCTGCGCACCCTCGTCAGACGATCCTACAGTCTGCGCATGGGCAGAACAGCAGGCCCGCGCCTGCGCGGTCACTGCTCCGAAGCTGGGGCTGCACAGGTGCAGGCCTGCTGTTCTGCGCTGTAGCTGCGCGCCGAAGATGGTGAGTAGGAGGGGAAAAGAGGCTACCGGGGCGTAAAGTAGCCGCCTCGTGTAACCTCAGATGCGGCTACTCCACGCCCCAGTAGCCACATAATAAAATTAGTATAAAAGTTTGATAAGAGTTACTAAAAAAGTGTGGGGACGTGAGGATTAGCCCTTAAAAGGGCTATCCTCACGTCCCATTGGTCCACCTACCACCCGATCTACCTTTATAGCTAGATTTGTCGTGGTAGGTTCCCTTTAAGACTACTGCAAGGGCTTCATATTTCTTTGTTCCTGTTACCTATATGACTATAGGGAAACCCTACTTGGGACTACCGAGCTCACGGTGAGGTAGGGGGAAGTCTAAATTTCTTCAATATTGGATTATGATCATTCACTATTAAACCCCCAATCCTTCATACCAAGGTTGTAGGGTCTAGAAATTCCTCTTTCTAACCTTATAGCAGAATCATGACACTAGTTGCCATTCTGGTTTGGCATTGTAAAATAACTTTGGGTAGAAGAACTGTACCAGACATCTATGGTCTTGAGCGTTGTGATTCCTTGACATCAAACTTTCCATAACATGTATATTGTCTATCACTACATTAGATTGTTGTTGTATCGATGTATAATACTCAATGGGGCAGATTTACTTACCCGGTCCTGTCGCGATCCCACGGTGCGTTGTCCGATGAGTATTCGGGTCTGCGGCGATTCACTAAGGTTGTGCGTCCAATTTCCTGCAGGTGTCGCTGCTGCACCGAGGTCCTCCGGAGTTCACCATCTTCGTCCCGGTGCATGTGAGTGCTTGATTTTGTGACACACTTCGTTTTTTAAATTCCGCGGTTTTTCCGAATCCGTCAGGTTGCCCGACGGTCACGCCCCCCGATTTATGTTGCATGAAAGCCGGCACCGATGCACCACAATCCGTTCACGTGCGCCAAAAACCCGGGCCAATTCAGCGCTAAACAGAAATATTTGTGAAACCCGACAGAATCACGGCACGGACCCTTAGTAAATGAGCCCCAATGTCTTCTTCACTACCGTTTTTGGATAATTTGGGGGTAAAAGTGTCTACCATGGCTACAATGAGCTTTTAAGCAGAAGAATTTGTGGCTCATTGCTATAAGACCATTACAGAACGTCGGCAATGTATCTTGTAGATCAAGTGAGTTATTATGTAGCCGGGACCAATGCTCTGAACTGGCAGAGCACGTAAAATGACAATTTAAGGGGCTTTCTAACCTTGTGCTCACTTACCACAAATTAGTCTCCAAAGTGCACTCCGAGGAATTAATTTCAACTTTCACATTAGCATTCTATATCACTGAGTAGTATCTCACATCAATAGACGACTATCCAACGTGCGGCCGGGGAACCGGCACATTTAAAGCTTCTCTATTTTTTATCAAAATTCTTTGAATACATTTCTTCTGTTTTTCTAATCACTCTGTTAGGTTCATTATTTTATAGCACATTTCTATGCGGAGAATATCTTGAAGCTTTAATGCTGATCACTAAGGATCTGCGCAGCCAATGCATTCATCTTCGTAGTCAATGGTCCATACAGCTGCGCCATGTCTAAAGCCACCCATCATTCACAAAGCTTCCCAAGTGTACACGGGAGACGGCATAGGTTCAGTGACCCTTAAAGGAAATCTGCATCATCAGAACTTCTGATTATCTGAAGCCATAGATCAGCAGAAACTGCAAATCAGGACATACAGCTTTTTAATCTTAGAGACAACTTCTAGAAGTTGTCCCAGAATGAAACTAGAACATTGAGATGCTCTAAAGATTGGTCAATTGCTCTTTCAGCCAACAGAGTTTTCTTCTAACCTCCATAAAAACATGCATGCTCAACTTGGTGATTTAAGATCAACAGGGTACGAGGAGTAAGCAGCTGATGGATACTTCTGACTTAGCTCACCCCGTGCTCCCAGGGAACAAAAGGATTGGGCATGTTGAAACTCAACTGTCTTACCCTTTAAAGCTATAGACAAAAAGGGGTAAATTTATCATCGTATGAAAGAAGCCAATGCCAGATACATCAAGAGGCTTAGACCTCATGATGTATCCAGCAGGTGGATGCACCCACGGCCAAAACTATGTTAACGTTAAAGGTGAATGTTTGCATGGTCAAGGAAGTGCGCAGGTGTGGGGTAGGAAAGCCCCACATCAGCCCAATCTGCCTCCGGCCGTTCCCTGTTTACACTCCCTCCATGCACACTTGGCTTGGAGATGGCGTGATGGAGAAAATAATCACAAATGTCCTCCAAAAATGTTGTTGGTTCGGGAGAATCAACATTTACTAAATTCAATATGCCCAATCCTTGTTCCAACCCCCAAGGATGTACACATTCCACAGTCGGCAAGTCCAATCAAAATGTTCGGAGAATATTGCTCTTCTGTGTATGGCTTAAGAGATAATTTTTTGGGGGGACCATCTTTTGTTGATCTTTTGGGGGCTGAAACAAACTGGTTAGGTGGTTGGTGCCACGTTAAGGCAAGGAAAGTTGACAATAAACCAACTTCTGTGTGATATATATATATATGGCTGATTAGTGCCTAGATGTAGGTGGCAGCCGCCCCAATGATCGAGTAGTATAGATGTGTACCATGTTGGCCATAGAGAGCAGAAGCAGAGCGAAAAAATCATGTGATACCTTTATGAAGCTACAGATGAGCGGACTCAACGTTTGCATTCTGGTTCGGGTTCAGCCACGTGATCTGGACACATTAACGGATTGTCGTCCGAACAGCAAGTCCGGCAAATTGATGCCCCTAGTTCATAGCCATGGCTATGATTGGCCATGGGGATTATGAATGGCCAGGGGGACCTCATGTCTAATGGTGAGCTTTTGAGAACATTTGAGAACCTATTGATCAAGATAGGCCATCAATGGTCTAAGCAGGAAAGCCCCACATCGGCCCACTCTGCCGCTGGCCGTTCCGTTCACACTCCCTCCATGCCCACTTGGCTTGAAGATGGCGTGAAGGAGAAAATAATCACAAATTTCCTCCAAAAACTTTGTTGGTTTGGGAGAATCAACATTCACTAAATTCAATATGCCCAATCCTTGTTCCAACCCCCAACAATGTACACATTCCACAGTCCGCTGGTCCAATCGGAGAATATTGCTTTAAAACCCCTTTAATTTGCCTTCAAGGGGTACTTCGAAATGACCTATCTAATCTAAAAACACCTCTACAAACCACACCCGAAACTGACCGTAAAACCAAATACACTGGGAAATATGAGGAATAAAAGTCACGGAGACGGGTAAGAAAGCAAATAGTTCCCCCGGAACGGAGCGCAAAACGTGGCGATAAATGCAGAACTCACAGCAAAGCAAATTGCTAAATTGTTACAGGAAATGGCAAACCGCCTACTAAATCTGTACAAAGGCAATAGAAAGAGACATTGAGCGTTCTCACTAGATCCTATACAATGCTCACTGCTCACGCAAGCCCCAAGCTTAATGATACAAGTTAATTGACTCTGATTAACCACAGGTTGATTGTTTTCTATATGACATCCACCTATAGATAAGCTTGTTTTTCGGAGACGTTTGAAAAGGTAACAAATACCTAATTATACCCGCACCTTTCAGTTCATATCGCTATAATAGCAATATGACTGTTTTGATTTATACTGGTGTATAATTAATGTCAAGTAATGTATTATTTTGCCTCTTTACACTATGCTTTTAACCAAAGTGCTTTTAGGAGAAAAAAAAAAAAGACGCATAATACTTTGGTGTAAGGATCTATTAACAAGAAAAATATAGATATCTTTGCAAATAACAGAAATGGTTTAACCCATGCTAGACAGGAGGCAAATAGCAGCCGGATCTATTAATGAATATAATGGCCATGTAGGGTCTTATATTAAAGCTATGCTCCTATGGGGCGGGGAATGGGTTCTTTAATATAGGTGCCCCATGCCATGTGCCCATATAGGACACCATTGAATGCTTCCTATAAAGATAGATGTATACTGGTCTAGGGAGTAGAACAAGAAGGAACACTCCATTCCCATAGCTGGATAAGGATTCCCCAATATAAGACATGTTCTATAGAGACTTTTTATCTCATTACCCAACGGATGTGCCGCTAGAGGTGGAAGACCAAGTGACGGCCCCTACTAGCCAAAAATACAGACAAGACCATCCCATTAGAGGACCTCCTTCAATGCAACTTTATATAGTCATCTCCAAGGGGTTTCATGACACTACACATAGGTGATGACTTAATCGGTCAATATAGATCATGGACTTTGGATAAGACTCTTCAGATTACAAGCCAAGATGAGTAGAAAGGGAATAGTAAATAGACAAAACCAAAACCCTAGTCAACCAGACGTCAACCTCAACCTCAAACACCAAAAATGTGTTGTCTGGTGGCCCATCAGTTCTCTGGTTGCCTTAGACTACGAGTGTAGTTATTTCACTTGAAGGTAAAGCCATTCACTGATGTGTGGTTACGAGCCATTAATATACAAATGATGACCGAAGTCAGTGATTGGCTCAGTCATCATGTGCACAATGTAAGAAGAAGTCCTGGGGACTGTAGTTATGATGCTGGAACCATTATTTGCACAATGACTGTGACGTCAGATTTCCAGTCTGATGGAACCAGAATCCCCAAGGACTGGAGGGCTTGTGTTGGAACCATGTGCTTAACGCTACGTGGACTGGTGCCATGGTGCCAGAACCAGCATGTAAACCATGACATAACACTTCCAGTCTTACAGTACCAGAAGTCTTTGGGACTAGAGTGGCAGTGCTGGCATCACTAGATGCACCGCACCATGACCTTGACTTCAGCACTTCCAGTCTAATGAACTAGAAGCTCTGATAACTGGAGAGATTATTTCAAAGCCTTCAGGTGCAATGATCATGTAGTCAGTCAGCACTTCCAATCCAATGGAACCAGAAGATGCAAGGACTTGAGCAATGGTTATGGAACCATCATGTGCCCAATGACCATGACATCAGCACTTTCAGTGTGCCGGAACTGGAAGTCCTGGAGACTGAAGTCGCGGTATTGCAACCATCATGCACACCATGACTATCATGTTCTTAGTACTTCCAGTCTGATGGAACCAGAAGTCTTGGTATCTGGAAAGGTGCTTATGAAACCACCAAGATCATGATGTCAGTACTTCCAGTCTAATGGAAAGGAAAGCCCTGGGAACTGAAGTGGATCCATCACATGAACAATTACCATGACAGCAGCACTTCCAATCTGATGGAACCATTCACCTTGGAGACTGTAGGGATGATGTTGGAACCATCATGCAATAAACAACCATGATGTCTGATCTTCCAGACCAATTGAAATAGAAGCCTCTAAGGACTGTAGTGAAGGTGATGGAACCATGATGTGAGCACTTACAGTCTGTTGGAACCAGAAGCCCTGGAAACCGGATAGATGATGCTGAAGCCATGAGGTACACACTCACCATGACATCAACTTTCAGGTCGGATGGAACTGGAGTGACAGTACTTCTAGAACCATCAAGTTAACAATGACCATGACATCAACTTTCAGGTCTGATGGAACTGGAAGACCCAAGGGTGGAATGATGCCTGGAATGATGGAACCAAAAGTCCTCTGAACTGGATGATCGAACCACTATAATGCCATCAATTCTTGTCCAACAGGATGGTAACCCCTCGGGAATGGAGTGTTGACCCGAGAAACAGGTCCACCAAAATTTTTTTAATTTTGCAGATCCCTTTAAAATCCAATTCTACCTAACTTTGATGATCTATCCCGACTTAGACATCTAACTCCTGGTCCCCAACCAAATGATCTGCCCTGGCAACAAATATCTCTTGACAACCACGTAATGGCCGATTGAGCCCAGTTTTTCATCCTCTTTCCCGATTGACATTCAACAATGAGGCCCTTGACGAGACAATGGCGCCCTAGAAGCATTAGCGCGGCATCAAACAGTCACCAGCTCGGGCACAAAGCGGGCGTAGCAGAGCGCCTGAAAAGGCTGTGTGAACACAAGTGGAAAATTAAAGCTGAAGTAGCTGGGGAAGGGACTTAATTTACCGGCATGTACAGTATGCAAATGAGATTATTCTCCGCTTAACAGCATCATTTATGTCCATAATAATAGCATCATCATTACAGAGCTCAAATTAAATTATGCCGTAATTAGCATATCAAAGTGATTGGTTAAAGTTTTAAACAAATACCCAATTTTGTTAATGAACAGCTGTAATTGTCATGTACACTCCAGCGAAAACTCCCTAAACAAATATATGTTTTAGGACAGGGAAGGGGGAAAAAAATTCCCGAATGCAGGCGGCGGATGAGATTCCATAAATGCAACTTTGCTTTGCTGTCAGGTTACTCAATGGCGGCCACCTTAAAGGGGTCTGCGTGAACTTTTGACTGCGTCACACGGCTGACCCAACATGCTCAAGAACACACTATTAAATGACTTCCCTCCGCTTACATAAAAGACTTTCCAAGGAGGAATGTGTCACGTGCGCCCTCCGATCCTGTCCTTTACTTAACCCTGTCAGGGCTCGGATCTCACAATAATGGGCTCTGACTACAACCGCCAGGGCTCAAGGCTCCTCACTATAACCAGGACGGTCTCTGGACCATTGTTTACATTTTCTCTGTGTTTTTTAGTTTAAGAATAAAAGGTAATTATTAATTTTTCTGAATGACACAGGAACGTGGATCTGAGGCATAATGTGACGAAGATTATGACATCGAGGACTCATAGAAGCAACATATTTAGTGATGACATGAAATAGTCACACATAGGAATAAAGAAGAAAGAAAAGAAAGAAAAAGAAAGAAGAAAGAAGGAAAGAGGAAGGAAAAAGAAAAAAGTAAGAAAGAAAGAAAGAAGAAAAGAAAAGAAAGAAGAAAAAAAAGAAAGAAAAGGGAAGAAAAAGAAAGAAAGAAAGAAAGAAAGAAGAATACAGATAGGGAGAGATTTATCTCAGTTTGTACAGCTGAAAACAGGCGCACAAGATATGATTTCTGTGCAATTCCCAGCGCAGAGGCGAAAAATTGTGACTCCTTCCCCCTCTACGGCAGGGGGCCCGGCTGTGTAGGCTGTGGCCCTGTTCAGATGCGGGCTAAGGTGCTATTCTACACCAGGTCTGACCTGGCGTAAGGGAACCCCAGCAGCGCAGAGTATGTGTGCACTGAGCTACCGACTGTCCGGATTTATCTGGAGGCCGGAACCTTCTGATAGATCCGGGGGCAGTGGGACCATCATACGCTGACACACTTAGATAGATTGATACAGATAGATGTAGGTATAATATAGATTGACAGATATTATATATATATATATATATACATTATATAATATATATAGAGAGATAGAATAGATAGATGATAGATAGAGAGTATGATAGATGAATAGATAGCATAGCTCTAGACGTGGCTAGATAGCTAGATGTAGGGCTACTGATAGATAGATCTATACGAGATAGATAAAGATAGATAGATGATAGAGATAAAGAGATCGATTAGATAGATCGCTGCTGCTCGCTTCGCTGTCTAGCTAGGCTCGCTCACTGCTCGCCTTCTGCCGGCCATCGACTACTGCCTAGCTCGCATCGCTCCGGAGCGATCGCTACGCTACTCCTGCCTCTCTGTCGACGCGTACTCCCGCGCTCGCCCCAAGACCTCTATGGTCCGGAGCACTGCTCCCTCGCTCGCTCCTTGCTGCTCGTCTGGCTCCGCTCCGCTCTGCTGATCGCTCCGCTACGTCATAGTCGACTCCTAGCATAGAATTGACGCTCTATAGATCAGCATCTACTTGACTTGCCTAGTTGCAGGGTCTCAGATCGAACGTGCGTCTGCATTCCCTTGCTCCTCAATCAGCTAGGAAGACAATCTACGAGAGATTGCGAATATAGTCTGTTGAGCATAGCTTGATCGCTTCTGTCCGGTCGCTCCAGGGCTCAACTGGAGAACAATACCTTGTTGGAAAGTGTGCCAGGTAGACCTTGCACTCACGACCTCAAGACCAGATTACATCTGGTATTTAACACATCCTCGAGTGACACCAATACCAGTGTCAACTGAAGAACCAATAATTTGAGTTAACCAGTACTTATTCAAGCCAAGCCAGAGTGCCACGATACACGATTAACTCATTGGCCACGACCTCGCAGTGCACGTTCCAATCCTAGCCGAGGGGATGGCTAGTAGTAGCAGAAGTATAAGCTTTCTTATCCATAAAATTATCCATGAACTAAACAAGCAGAAAACTTTTTGTAACAAAGTATCTGATCTCCTCATCCTTGTGCTCGGAATCTTTGGTTCTGTTTGATAAAATTGGATAGTTGAAGTCTCGTCATATGATGTCCTTGTTCCGGGGCCTCCCCGAATCCCCCCCCCTCCCCATCACCTCCCCGCAATACAATGTACTTAACTCATCAAACCAATTGTCCCAAAGAAAAATAAATTATTATGAAGAAAAAAAAAACATGGAATGTTAAAAAATTTAGAGATAGCGTCTTTTTATTTTATGCATGGAGGAATCCATTAAAGGGTAGGCTCTGAAGTAGTATGTAAATCACTGAGCAGCGCGCTTTCAAGTTAGCCTATGGGCCAATTTCACTCCGTCAACTATGATAAGCTCATATATCAGGGAGTGCGGGTCATCGAGGAACCACTCATGCCGCCATTCCCTGCTCCTACATAATCCGTCTAAATAATGACGGATAATATCCACGTCTAATTAAAGACTACACATTCCATATCCCCCCTTTATTAGCCAACAAAAAAGGAGATGTTCAAAGGAGTCGCAAGGTAATTTAAAGGGGGCAAACCCTTAGAATTGCTTGGGCTAAAAATTAATATTAAAATATAGATTTTCTTTTTTTTTATTACATTTACTGCTTTATTTTTAATTTGTCATTATAGGAAAAGGATGGAAACAGCAGGAGCCCCGAGGATAACTCTGTCTCCATGACTCCAAGTGGGGGGCAAGAGGTTTCCTTTAAGATGAGCTACTTCATTAAAGGTGGATTCAGGGATTTAGGGAATGATGACCTGTCTCTAGGTTATAGGAATGGCGGGAGTCTGATACCCCAAATCCCTAACGCAGGACTCCAGTGACCTCATCACTACAGCACAATCCCATTCAAGTAATGTCATGTATGGACACAGTGACTGCACCAGCAGCAGAATAGTGAGTGCAGCTCTGGAGTATAATACAGGATGTAACTCAGGATCAGTACAGGATAAGTAATGTCATGTATTTACCACAGTGACTGCCACCAGCCCATAATATGACTGCAGCATCTGGATTAATAATACAGATGTAACTCAGGATCAGTACAGATAAGTAATGTCATGTTGTACACGCGACTGCATCAAGCATCAGAATAGTGAGTGCAGCTCTGGAGTATATACAAGATTAACTCAGGATCAGTAAGGAATGTAAGTAATGTATGTCTACACGTGACTGCACCAAGCATCAGAATAGTGATGCACGCTGGATAAAACCGATGTAACTCAGGATCATACAGGATAAGTAATGTCATGTATGTACACAGTGACTGCACCAGCCAGCAGAATAGTGAGGCAGCTCTGGATAGTATACGGATGTAACTCAGGATCAGTACAGGATAAGTAATTCTGTAGTACACAGTTGACTGCACCACGCAGCAGAAAGTGACTGCAGCTCTGGAGTATCAATACAGGATGTAACTCAGGATCAGTACAGGATAAGAATGTCATGTATGTACCCAGTGACTTGCACCAGCACAAATAGTGAGTGCAGCTCTGGAGTATAATACAGGATGTAACTCAGGATCAGTACAGATAAGTAATGTCATGTATGTACACAGTGACTGCACCACAGCAGAATAGTGACTGCACGCTCTGGAGTATATACAGGATGTAACTCAGGATCAGTACAGGATAAGTAATGTCATGTATGTACACAGGACTGCACAGCAGCAGAATAGTGGTGCAGCTCTTGGATTATAATACATGATGTACTCCAGGATCAGTACAGATAAGTAATGTCATGTAGTACACATGACTGCAACACAGCAGAATAGTGACTGCAGCTCTGGAGTATAATACATGTAACTCAGATCAGTACAGGATAAGTAATGTCATGTATGTACACAGTGACTGCACCATCAGCAGAATATGAGTGCAGCTCTGGAGTATAATACAGGATGTAACTCAGATCATACAGGAAAAGTAATGTCATGTTATGTACACAATGACTCGCCCCAGCAGCAGAATAGTGACTGCAGCTCTGGGTATAATACAGGATGTAGCTCAGGATCAGTACAGATAGTAATGTCATGTATGTACACCAGTGACTGCCCCAGCCGCAAATAGTGAGTGCACGCTCTGGGTATAATACAGATGTAACTCAGGATCAGTACAGATAAGTAATTCATGTATGTACACAGTTGAAAGCACCAGCAGCAGAATAGTGAGTGCAGCTCTGGAGTATAATACAGGATGTAACTCGTCAGTACAGGAAAGAATGTCATGTAATGTACACAGTGACTGCACCCAGCAGCAGAATAGTGAGTGCAAGCTCGGGGGTTAATACAGGATGTAACTCCGGATCAGTAACAGGATAAGTAATTTCATGTATGGACCAGTGACTGCACCAGCAGCAAAAGTGAGGGCAGCTCTGGTGTATAATACAGGATAATAACTCAGGATCAGTACAGGATAGTAATTTCATGTATGTACACAGTCCTGCACCACAGCAGAATAGTGAGTGCAGCTCGGAGTATATACCAGGATGTAACTCAGGATCAGTGCAGGATAAGTACTGTCATGTTTACACAGTGACGCACCAGCAGCAGAATAATGAGTGCCCGGGAGTAAATACAGGATGTTACTCAGGATCAGTACAGGATAAGTAAGCATGTATGTACACAGGACGCACCAGCATCATAAGGTGAGTGCCAGCTCTGGGGTAAATATACAGGATGTAACTCAGGATCAGTACAGATAAGTAATGTCATGTATGTACACAGTGACTGCACCACAGCAGAATAGTGAGTGCAGCCTGGGGTATAATACAGGGTGTAACTCAGGATCAGTACAGGATAAGTAATGTCATGTATGTACACAGTGACTGCACCAGCAGCAGAATAGTGAGTGCAGCTCTGGGGTATAATACTAATTTTAACTGCAAAGGATTTTTTTTATTCTCTCATGTTGTTGTCATTCAAATTTATCAGAAAAAAAGTGTCATGTTATTATGGAGATATTTTTCCTTAAAAGTATTGTTTTTGAGGAAAAAAAATCTGACAATTTATGAAGGCGCCATATGGCGGCACACAGATTGCCTACACAGCAGCATCACAGACTTGCGGCCTCTCTGAGTAACACTGCGTCTACAACGCTCTGACTACAGGCTGGGATGTGGGTCCCGGATAATCAACTCTCGGCCCCGGTCCATATAATCCACAAAATTCCTCTAATCCAGCACTTTCCAATATATAATATTGGATAATCCAACACTTACATGCAACACAAAATTCCAAATGTATGAGGAATTGCACGAGACAAGGCCAACAATGCTGAACACAGAGGACAGATTAAGAGATTACAAGTATTGGCTACAGGATTATATTAACCGGAGTGTCCAATAATCCAGAATATTTGATAATCCTGGAAAAGTATCTAATATGCAATTTCACAAAACAAGGCCTAAAGCAAACGTGTAAAGAGGACAGACTAAGAGATTATTCTGTTTATAGCATTATATGGGGTATCTGTAGAAGAGTCCAATAATCCAGAATATTTGACAATCCAGAATATTTGATCATCCAAAATTTGTATACATCATGGGATTGGATTAGGCTGAGCAGAGTACACAGTGTATGAGATTACTCAGATGATTGTATTACATTTTGTCTTTCTGTAGGACTGTATAATCCAGATTATTCGATAATCCAGCAAAAATATAGCAACACAAAATAATGTGGAATTTCTACAGGAACTCAGAAGACTATCCCTGCACCGGACCAATGGATTCTCAGAGTTACTAGAAGTTTATATAGATTCCAGATAACCCAATGGGACCTATATACAGCAGAATTCCTTTAATCCAGAATCTGTTAATCCAGCATATTTGATAATCCGGCAATTACATTCAGCACAGTATTACATCTAATATGGGAATGTAGAAGGCAAGGTGGAAGACTGAGAAAAAGGCACAGATTAAGAGATATAATATGATATCATAGCATTATATTAGCAGCACTGTCCAATAATCCAGAATATTTGATAATCCAGCACTTGCATTCAGCAATGTAATGAGCCATTCCACAAGTTAATGGAAAAGTCACAAAGGAAGCGATGACTCTAATTATACTTGTATGCCTGATATGTGTAGAACTGTCCAATAATCCAGAATATTTGATAATCCAGTATAATCCCTTTATATATCAGAGAATTGCCATAAAATTAGTGATTTTACAGGTCAAAATGGATGACTGAGCAAAAACTAGGATTAAGAATTTACATTAATTATTGCAATATTTGTGAAGGACTGTCCAATAATCCAGAATATTGGATAATCCCGAAGTTGCATACAGAACAGAATTGCAATATAATGTGTAATTTAACAGGTCAAAACAGATGACTGAGTAAAAGGCACAGATTAAGAGATTATCCCAAGTATAGTTTTATATTTGATATCTGTAGAACTGTCCGATAATCTGGAATTTGTGATTTACGTTAACCATAGAATTGCAATATAATGTGTAATTTGAGAAATCAAGACAGTCAACTGAGCAATAGGCACAGATTAAGGGATTACCCGAATTGCAGTACTGGATTATAATTCCTTTATTCATATAGCGCACACAGATTATGCAGCGCTGCACAGAGCTTCCCAAATCTATATTTGTAGGACTGACCCATAATCCGGAATATTTGATAATCCAGCACTTTCTTACAGCACAGAATTACAATATAATGTGTAATTTCACAGGTCAAATCCCACAACTGAAGAAAGGGCACAGATTAATAGTTTACCCCAATCATAGTTTATATTTGCAGAAATGTCCGATAATCCTGAATTTGTGATAATCCAAAACCTTGCGTACAGAGAAAATTGGATTAAAATCAGGGATTTTACAACTCAAGACAGACGAATGAGTAAACAGATTAAGAGATTACACTAATTATTGCATTATATTTGGCCTGTGTATGATTGTCCGATAATCCAGAAGATCTGATAATCAAGAATTTATCAGAGAACTGCAGTGTAATGTGTCATTTCGGAAATCAAGACAGACGACAAAGCAAAAGGTACAGATTAAGAGATTACTCTAATTATTGCCTTATATGTGGGCATTGTGTCTGATAATCCAGAATGCTTGATAATCCAGCACTTGCATTCACCATAGAATTGCAGAACAATGTGTCATTTCAGAAGTCGAGACAGTCGACCGAGCAAAAGATACAGATTAAGAGATTACTGTAACTATTGCCCTATATGTGGGCATTCTGTCTGATAATCCAGAACGTTTGATAATCCAGCACTTGCATTCACCATAGAATTGCAAAAGTCAAGACAGTCGACCGAGCAAAAGGCACAGATTATAAGATTACCCTAATTACAGTATTATATTTGTAAGATTGACCGATAATCCAGAATATCTGATAATCCGGCACTTCTACAATACTTAGACATTTATATGATTACATGGGTAATTTAGGGGTCCGGGATGGGATTAGCATCCGGTTCTTGGTATATGAGGGGCCCATAGGCGCCTCCACCTTATAGATGACACGAGGCAGGTGGAGCCCCCCAGACATTGCGTATAACGTATGCGTCCGCTTCCCCTAAATCCCCGGAGCGAGCGGCGTGAGAGTTTCATCAGCAATGAGGCCACAGGAGGCGCAGCATCCAGAGAACTTCCCAGGTAACTGAACTCCGGATCATGACAGACGGTCAGGCAGGGGGTAAAAGCTTCCGACGCAGCAGAGCCGAGTTTGTCGCTTGGCTCCATTCACCTCTGCTACATCTATGTAGTCACATTCATTCCCAAACACAGGGATACATTGTATCTTCTCTCCAGCCGCAGGAAGACAACCCTCCACATCCACCATGTCCCTCCCCTCCGATCACACACTACACCAACCTACCTTTGCCCACGATTCAGTTTTCTCTCTCTCTATTTCAGGCTCCGAAACTTGAGTGGGGTTTGGAGAACATACAGAAAGGAAGGGGGTCAAGCAGAGCTGCAGCAGCCGAGGCGCACAGTGCAGCCAGACATGCCGGATGACAAACGCTACAGCAGAGTATTTACTATATTGTTTACACTAGAATAAGCCTCCCTCCCAATGATCAGCAGGGACGAGGGTGACATTCACAGGCGCCGTGCAGGGAAATCCAACTAAATACTCAACATTACAAACTCAGCTCTGCTACATCTCACTCAAAAGCCCAACTCAAGCCGAAGAATACTTTATATAACATTGTACAACACGGTGGTGTACTGTATAACAAACTCGGCTCTGCTACATCTCACTCAAAAGCGCAATTGAAGCCGAAGAATACGTTATATAACATTGTACAACACTGTATAACAAACTCAGCTCTGCTACATCTCACTCAAAAGCGCAACTCAAGCCGAAGAATACGTTATATAACATTGTACAACACTGTATAACAAACTCGGCTTTGCTACATCTTACTCAAAAGCGCAACTCAAGCCGAAGAATACGTTATATAACATTGTACAACACGGTGGTGTACTGTATAACAAACTCAGCACTGCTACATCTCACTGAAAAGCGCAACTGAAGCCGATGAGTACGTTATATAACATTGTACAACACGGTGGTGTACTGTATAACAAACTCAGCTCTGCTACATCTCACTCTGTCAATCAAGATAGAGTCATCATCTGCAATAATAAAAGGCTAAAGCACAACTGAAGCCGAAGAAAACACGTTATAACATTGTACAACACTGTATAACAGACTCGGCTCTGCTACATCTCACTCTGTCAATCTAACCTAAAGTAATAAAGAGTTAAATTGCAGATGAGTGTGAGGCAGATGAGAACATATTATAAAATAGAGCGGTGACAAACTCAGCTCTAGTATGTGAAGCATGCTAAGAGACAAATTCAGCACTGCTACATCTTACCCTGTCAATCTGAATCAGCGTTTGCAATCATAAAAGGTTAAAATGCAGCTGTAGTCCAAGAATATGATATAACATTGTACAATACGGTGGTGCGCTATGTGACAAACTCAGCACTGCTACATCTGAGCCTGAATACGATATAACATTGTACAATACTGTGGTGCGCTATATGACAAACTCAGCACTGCTACATCTCACTCTGTCAATCTAGACAGAGACATCATTTGCAATAATAAAAAGTGAAAATGCATCTGAAGTTGAAAAATATGATATAAAATTGTACAATATGACAAACTTCATCCCACCCCGATAATATGACAAACTCAGCTCCGCTGCATCTCACTCTGTCAATCTAATCTAAAGAAATATGAGTGTGAGGCAAATGAGAACCTATTATAAAATAGAGCGGTCTACTACATGACAAACTCAGCTCTAGTATATGCAATGTGCTAGGAGACAAACTCAGCACTGCTACATCTCTCCCTATCAATCTGAATCGAGTCAGCATTTGCAATAATAAAAGGCTAAAATGCAACAGAGGTCGAAGAATATATTAAAACATTACACAATACGGTGGTGCGCTATATGACAAACTCAGCACTGCTACATCTCACCCTGAATATGAGATAACATTGTTGCTATATGACAAACTCAGCACTGCTACATGTTTTAGTATGGAACTGATGATCGGATACAGATGTTCTTTGCAATGATACAAAGTAAAATGATAAGTAAAGTTTGTAATGTGACAATGCTGTGGGCTGGATGACAGACTCATCTCTGCTACATCTCTGTATATAGGACTACAGACTGATGTCCTTCGTATAAACGCACGTGCTGTGCCACATGACAAACTCAGCTCTGTCAATGTATTACTCTCCATTGGACACAGTGAATTACAACATCCATAGTAATTTATTTGATATTGTTTATGAGACGCGGTGTGGTAAATGACAAACTCGGCTCCACTACATCTGTCAGGTTGAGATATGTGATTGGACACAGTTGTTGTGTGTATAATGAAAGTATAGTAAAACATTTGCTAAACCTGTAATCGGACACAGTATTGGGCTCAGTGACAAACACAGCTCTGCTACATCTATCAATATACATCTAGATACAATCAGACTTTGCCATTAGAAAACGTTTGCTTGGAGGCGAGAGAAATTGTACGATGACACATTGTAATACAGCAAAGAATTGTGCTGAACGACACACTCAGCACTGCTACATCTCTCTGTAATCTAGATACAGTTGTAAATTGCAGTAATAAAACATTGACGTGTTGTGTGTGTTGTGGGTTCACATAGCAGAGCCGGATGTGACGCATGAAAAAACCAATATTGTCAGCCAGACCCCAATGACCACTCTCAATGGATCCCATCGTGGTACGAAACAAAGGTGTGAACACAGCCCTGCTTTACACAACACGATAATGCAGTGCGACACGGCAAATGACAAACTTAGCTCTGCTACATCTCTGTTGCTACACTTTGATTATTATATGACAGTCTGTTGTGCCAAAAGACAAATTCAGCACTAGTTCATCTCATAATTTGATATTGCATTATGATATTACTGACGACAAATTCAACTCCACTACGTCCCTCTGTAAACTTTACTACATTTGTCATGGGTGATAATTCTCAGTTCAGGGTTTTGCTTGTAGAAGGAATAATACTACCTTCTACTATTACCACACAGCGAGCCAAATGACAGACTCAGCCCTGCTACATCTTTATTGAAATATAGCAGTAAATGGTGATCCTTAGATAAAGTAACAGTTATCATCTGATAACACAATGTAACACACTCAGCTCTGCTGCATCCCATGTTGTCTGTGTTGTTGGGGTGTAACATACTCAGCCTGCTGCATCTCATGTTGTCTATGTTGCTGTGGTGTAACATACTCAGCACTGCTGCATCTCATGTGGTCTATGTTGTTGGGGTGTGACATACTCAGCCCTGCTGCATCTCATGATGTCTATGTTATTGGGGTGTAACATACTCAGCTCTGCTGCATCTCATGTTGTCTGTGTTGTTGGGGTGTAACATACTCAGCTCTGCTTCATCTCATGTTGTCTATGTTGTTGGGGTGTAACATACTCAGCTCTGCTGCATCTCATGTTGTCTATGTTGTTGGGGTGTAACATACTCAGCTCTGCTGCATCCCATGTTGTCTGTGTTCCTCATTGTCTGGGAAGCAGTTTGGGATGCTGATCCCGGGGGGGGGGGGGCCCTGTGTCCCGGGCCCGTGGCTCTCCCAGGGATGTAACCATATTAGGATGTGGATGAGAATATCAACAATAACAGGACAGGGAGAGGGGGTTTTGTTGCGCTGGTGGTGTCAGCGCTGCTTTCTCCACCAGTTATGTTTGCTTGTTTAAACAGGCCTAAAAAATAACACCCCCCCAGAACCCCTCCTCCTGGATTTATATTACAAAGATTGTATTGGGCCCTGGTCCTCACACTGCTGTGATCTTAGCTCACTGCAGCCAGTGTAAGATCTTGTTCCTGGAGAGATGTGTGATTGTGTCTATGTACATGTTGTTAGTAGCAGCAGGACAGTGCATTATGGATTTATATTCCAGGATTGTAGTTTCCCCAGTTGCTCTGGGCGTTGGGGTGCGTTCTCACACTCCTGTTCTCTGTGCTCTCTGCAGCCAGTGTCAGGTATTGTCCTAGAGAGCTGTGTATTCATTTCTTTGTGTATGTTATTAGTGGCTGCAGGACTGTGAAAAAACGAATTTATATTACAGGATTCTAGCTTCTCCAAGTGCACTGGGGGCAAGTTCTCACACTGCTGTAATCTTAGCTCTCTGCAGCCAGTGTCAAATATTGTTCCCAGAAAGATGTGTGATCATAAGTTTTGTGTATGTAGTTAGTAGCAGCAGGACTGTGAAATATGGTCATATCATTTTATGATGGATCCTCCAGGCTGTTAAGAATCAGGTAATACTTTGTTTCACCTGTGGAGGCGCTGTAGGAGAAGTGAATGCCCGCTTGCAGATTCCATCATAGATCCCAACTGTCCATTGATGGTTCTCCACCTTCAACTTATCATCACATTGCCCGTCCACCATTATTCTTTTTTAAAATAATGGTGCAATACCCAGTTTCCCCAGTGGCGGTGCTGTAGTAGAATTGAGCAGATCAAAAACCATAGATCAAAAGTGATCACAACTGATCACCCCACAAAAAAAGGTCAAAATATCTTCTCAGGTTGGTTCCTCCTTCTCCGAAGTTGTCCTCAAGTCTCTAGAGACAATGAAGACGTCACTTTCGGAGCGTAAGTTCGGCGCAAAATGATAATTGGGACCCGAGACGTTCCGAAAATCCATAAATCAGACAAACAAGTGGCGGTTCAAAAGTTCAAAGACGCGATGTCCACTCCAAGTCGTCTTCCCACTCGACCAATAATCGGCGGAGTCCATCACTCCTCATCGGGCAGACGCTTTCATGGGTTCATTTTCATTAGAGCGTCTGGTGGAGCGCGCTCGCCTCTTTATGTATGCGCTCAAATGAATGAGTCGTTCCGCCGGACGGCGCGATTCTCGGGTCAGACATTAGCGCCGCGCTCCATTTTTCCAGTGGGAGTAAATAAATAAATCAATAAATCCAATCCCGAGTGATTTGGTTAGTGCGCGGCTCCGGTGCGCCTCCCGTATAAGTGTTTTATTGGGTTTATTTGTTTCAATAAACGCCGTGGCGGGGGCAGAGTTTCGGACTGAAAACAATCCATCGAGAAGGAATATTTTAGCCGAGTGTTTATAAAAAAAAGGAAGGCTGAGAATTTTGGGATTCTAATTATTTTAACAGCTTCAAAGGGAATCTGTGTGCTGTTCTGAACGTGGCGAGTGCTCACACTGCTGTGCTCTTAGTTCTCTGCATTGAGCTCCCTTTTGATGTTGAAGCAGGCTACTTACTGATCAAATATAAGATCATAGTGTTAGTAGCAGCAGGACTGTGAAAAATGGATTAATACCCAGGATTGTACCTTCTCCAAGTGCACGAAGACTATGACCTCACACTGCTGTGCTCTGATATCTCTGCAACCAGTGTTAGGTATTGTCCTGATTACATAAGCTTTGTAATCATACCTCTGTTTATGTTGTTGCTGTTGATGTGGCAGCAGGACTGTGAAAATGGATTAATATCCAGGATTGTAGCTTCTCACTGCACTGAGACTATGACCTCACACTGCTGTGCTCTGATATCTCTGCAAACAGTGTTAGCTATTGTCCTGATTACATAAGCTGCGTAATCTTACCTCTGTTTATGTTGTTGCTGTTGATGTGGCAGCAGGACTGTGAAAAATGGATTAATACCCAGGATTGGAGCTTCTCCAAGTGCACTAGGACTGTGACCTCACACTGCTGTGCTGTGATATCTGTGCAACCAGTTTGCATTAGCAGTGTAATCATACCTCTGTTTATGTTGTTGCTGTTGATGTGGCAGCAGGACTGTGAAAAATTGATTCATACCCAGGATTGCAGCTTCCCCAAGTGTTCTAAGACTATGACCTCACACTGCTGTGCTCTGATATCTCTGCAACCAGTGTCATGTATTATCCTGATTACATAAGCGGTGTAATCATACCTCTGCTTATGTTGTTGCTGTTGCTGTAGCAGCAGGACTGTGAAAAACTGATTAATGTGCCAAGATTATAACTACTCCAAGTGCACTAGTGCAAAGAGCACAGCAGTGGGGGACACACCCCCTAGAGAGGAATATTAAAGGAAATCTACCACCAGGAATAAATATCGTAAACCAAGCACACTTACATGCTAGTGTGCGCCTCCTCTAGCAGGATCCACTCTCCTTTTAGCTTTTAAGGCTTTAAAATTATGCAAATGAGCCTGAGGGGCTCAAGGCTCCTTTAACATCTATGGAACATGGAGCCCCTCAGGCTCATTTGCTAAATTTTGAAACCCTTTTTTAATGAAAACAAGTGCATAATAAGCTAAAAGAAGATTGGATCCTGCCAGAGGGTGCGCATAACAGTATGTAAGTGTACTTGGTTTACAATCCTTCATCCTCGTGGTAGATTTCCTTTAATCAATTTTTCACAGACCTGCTGCTACTAATATAGCTCTTGTAAAAACAGATGCATAAAGAGTTTGCTCTGTATAACATGCATGCTCACACACTGAGCAGGAAGAGGGAGGAGCAGCTGAGCTGTCATTATCACCTAACGTGTTATCTGCTGTATAAAAGAGGTTTTACAGCAGTAGATTTGCTTTACAGCACCTGAACAAACGCAGGGTGCCCCCTCCCCATCCAACCGCCGAAGAGGAGAGAGTAGTCGCAATTTCCTTGTATGTTTTCATAGTGGGCATGCTCTGTGCTACTATTGGGAGAGCCTAGTGGGCACGCTCTGCGTCACATACAACTGGTGAGGAGCAGCTGAGCTGTGGTTACACCTTATCCAAATCTGCTTCCAGTCCATAATAGATAAGAAATTCTACTAAATCTAGGAATGTTCCATTGTGTATGACACAGATATAAAGGATCTTTCTATACAGAAGGTCACGATGTGAGACGTCTCGATTGAGAGCGCAGCGCTCTGTTGTATGGCGCTCTACGTGGAGTCTCTGTAAACATATTTTCTACATATAGCGCGCGCCGTGTCATGTGAGTGGCAGCGTCTGAAGGTTGTCAATTTACAGCGCTTAACCTTTCTAATAGAAGATTCTAGTAATAACTGAAGAGACTACAATTATCATCATTCAGAAAGTTCCCCCAGAGACAGAAGAAGACGGGGAACTAATGACAAGAGACAAGCGGGGAATGATATCACACAGAACTATTATATATTATATATCACATCTAATATTTGCATTTAG
Organism: Engystomops pustulosus; assembly: GCA_019512145.1. Taxonomy (NCBI): domain Eukaryota; kingdom Metazoa; phylum Chordata; class Amphibia; order Anura; family Leptodactylidae; genus Engystomops; species Engystomops pustulosus. Next base: position 89,730,940 of record CM033649.1, read on the forward strand.
CTATTTAGAAAAAAGGAAAAACTTTCAGTTACTCATACTCATGTATCTCTGCAAACATACTCATAAATGGATGTCAGCTCACTGAGAGATCAGGTTACACTCTTCCCATTGAAGCCTATGGAGGGCCAAAATGGAGAATGCTGGAGGAACAGAGCAACCAAGATACAAAGTCTGCACATTTATGCAGATAGTATTAAGTTTTCTATCTCACCCCAAGTGCTCTATGTATATTGACACTTTTCTATTAGTTCTATTAGAGGGTAAATTGTTGTTATAGATCAATTAACAACTGGAGCAGAATCCATTTAGATCAATTTGTTTCAGGCCTGAACCGACTCTTCAGATATTCAGCTAAACTTTAGCGAATCGAAGCTTGAATGTTTAACTCATCTCTAAAAAAGTTAAAAAGTTATGGAGCAGATTCTCCTCTACGCTCTGTGTGCAGTGTATAGGAGACATCCTAGCAGCCAGTCTCCAGCCTCCGGCTCTGAGACACCTGAGAATTACAGACAGAGGCTACAGAGGGGAAAACAGCTACACACTGCAGAATACAGGCCATATAATGTCCAATGTGGTTCTGATGATGGTTCTGAGTAAGTGAGAGAAGTGTGTAGTAGATGATCCCCTCTGTGTGCAGTGTATGGGAGACATCCTAGCAGCCAGTCTCCAGCCTCCGGCTCTGAGACACCTGAGAATTACAGACAGAGGCTACAGAGGGGAAAACTGCTACACACTGCAGAATACAAGTCATATAATGGTCAGATATCGTGTTTGTCCTTAAATATACATAAAAGCTTATCTCAAGGATCACCTGAAACAAATCTACATCTATGCATGGGATTTATTAAAGAGAGATATTCCGAAAGGTTCCGCCCGGAATGTGGGACCGAGCAGCGATACAATGTTAATAGATGGAGACGACATGGAGAATATTTTAGTGCCTGCAGATGACACGGTCTAGACCAGTGATGGCTAACCTATGGCACTGGTGCCAGAGGTGGCACTCGGAGCCCTTTCTGTGGGCACTCAGGCCATCACCAGAGATGACTCCAGGTATCTTCCTGCAGTCCCAGACAGCCCAGGACTTGCTGTGCACAGAGCTATTATAAAGTGACAGCACTACCTGGGACTATTTTCTGCTTTATTGGTGTCCTCAGGGTGCTGGTATCAATGAAAACTGTGATGAGACGGGAGTATTAATCACAAAATAAATTTCTGTGTTGGCACTTTGCGATAAATAAGCGGGTCTTTGTTGAAGTTTGGGCACTCGGTCTCTAAAAGGTTTGCCATCACTGGTCTAGACAAAGGCTTCCCGCTGTATAATGGCCTTGTGTCGAGTCCAATGGATGTCAGCTCACTGAGAGATCAGGTTACACTCTTCCCATTGATGCCTATGGAGAGGCAAAATGGAGAATGGTGGAGGAACAGAGCAACCAAGATACAAAGTCTGCACATTTATGCAGATAGTATTAAGTTTTCTATCTCACCCCAAGTGCTCTATGTATATTGACACTTTTTTATTAGTTCTATTAGAGGGTTAATTGTTGTTATAGATCAATTTACAACTGGAGCAGAATCCATTTAGATCAATTTGTTTCAGGCCTGAACCGACTCTTCAGATATTCAGCGAAACTTTAGCGAATCTAAGCTTGAATGTTTAACTCATCTCTAAAAAAGTTAAAAAGTTATGGCACAGCTTCTCCTCTACGCTCTGTGTGCAGTGTATGGGAGACATCCTAGCAGCCAGTCTCCAGCCTCCGGCTCTGAGACACCTGAGAATTACAGACAGAGGCTACAGAGGGGAAAACTGCTCCGGCTCTGAGACACCTGAGAATTACAGACAGAGGCTACAGAGGGGAAAACTGCTACACACTGCAGAATACAGGTCATATAATGTCCAATGTGATTCTGATGATGGTTCTGAGTAAGTGAGAGAAGTGTGTAGTAGATTATTCTCCAGCCTCCGGCTCTGAGACACCTGAGAATTACAGACAGAGGCTGCAGAGGGGAAAACTGCTACACACTGCAGGATACAGCTCATATAATGTCCAATGTGGTTCTGATGATGGTTCTGAGTAAGTGAGAGAAGTGTGTAGTAGATTATCCCCTCTGTGTGCAGTGTATAGGAGAACTCAGAACCATCATCAGAACCACATTGGACATTATATGACCTGTATCCTGCAGTGTGTAGTAGATTATCCCCTCTGTGTGCAGTGTATAGGAGACATCCTAGCAGCCAGTCTCCAGCCTCCGGCTCTGAGATACCTGAGAATTACAGACAGAGGCTACAGAGGGGAAAACTGCTACACACTGCAGGATACAGGTCATATAATGTCCAATGTTATTCTGATGATGGTTCTGAGTATGTGAGAGAAGTGTGTAGTAGATTATCCCCTCTGTGTGCAGTGTATGGGAGACATCCTAGTAGCCAGTCTCCAGCCTCCAGCTCTGAGACACCTGAGAATTACAGACAGAGGCTACAGAGGGGAAAACTGCTACACACTGCAGGATACAGGTCATATAATGGGCAGATATCGTGTTTGTCCTTATATATACATAAGAGTTTATCTCAAGGATCACCTGAAACAAATCTACATCTATGCAGGGGATTTATTAAAGAGAGATATTCCGAAAGGTTCCGCCCGGAATGTGGAATCGAGGAGCGATACAATGTTAATAGAGACGACATGGAGAATATTTTAGTGCCTGCAGATGACACGGTCTAGACAAAGGCTTCCCGCTGTATAATGGCCTTGTGTCGAGTCCGGTCTAGACAAAGGCTTCCCGCTGTATAATGGCCTTGTGTCGAGTCCTGCGACTAATACGTATCAGGTGACCGTCATTATACATTCACACCAGATAGCGAAGCCTCGGCCAAGGTATTAACAGGATCTTAAAATGTGACACAAAAGCTAAATATAGGGAAGAAGTTGTTACAAGGATCAGTGCCTTCACTTTACTGCAAGTTCAATACACATTGCTGAGTGGGATTGAATCTTTATGGGTTTAATGGGACTATTTAGTGACTTTGACAGCGGGAAAAATCAATTAAGTATACAATATCACACTGTCATTCCAATTCCACACAGATAAAAATTAAGTTCAATTCTTCTCCTCTCCTCGACAAATTTGGAGACGAGACGCAGTGGCGTTAACTCTTTATGGTTCACATAAAGCAAATGGTTCCATCATCCGATTGAGAAGTGATATCACGGCAAATGGACAGCGCCGGGTCTTCTACAAGTCCGTCTTCATTGACTTTGGTGATAGAAGGGACGTTCAAGGGGACTAAACAGTGAGAACTTATCTACAGAAGAGGAGGAGCCCCAAAATACAATGTAGTTATACAATTAAATAATGGTCCTCCACTACAATTCTGTTCAGCTGGTGCAGTCACTGTGTACATACATGACATTACTTATCCTGTCAAAATGTTGTCCATCACGTAAGTATGCCATTTCCTCGATACTAAATTAACAAACAATGATTCTTCCCATATTGACTCTATATATTTGGAGAATTTTTGGAGAGGGTTTTTTGCAGCCAGATCTTGTGCAGTGAGCTCTGCAGATTTTTGTGGCAGATAACTTTTAAAAAAGCATTAGCAAAGCGAGTGTATGTGCTTGGCGGCGAGTGTGCATTGATCTGAAGTGTGTGCAGTGTCTTAAGTGTGACTTACGTTTAAGGGACTTAAGTTTGAGGGGCTTTAGCAGGTAACTTCTGTGTTCTGTGTTACTCTGACTGTAAATTCTTCTTTCTGTGCATAATTCTATTGTAATCCCCATTAGAATAATGGACTCCATAAGTGGCATCTCATGTAAGGTTTGGCGGAGTGTTTAAACTAGAGACTGGGGGGAGGGCAACTACACTGTGCAGGGCAACTAGACGGGTGTTTGTGTTTGTAAATAGAGGAGCTGGGAAGGGGAGGAAGAGCCATAGTCATGGGGGAGGAAGGGGGCAGGAAAAAGGGGGGCCTTGGAATGAGATTGGGAACTAGGACAAAAGAATATGGACAGCGGAAAAGAAACACCATATAAAGTGTAGTACACAATGCCGACGCCTCACAAACAAAAGGAGGAACGGGAACGCTGATGTGGAACGGAAATTAGGATATAGTGGGTATCGCGAGCCGGCTGGACAGTAGAGATGACTGGGCTGTTGTACTATAGATGGATATAGTCTTTTTAGAAAGGAATTCGGATAAATAAAAAAGGGGGGAGGGGGTGTTTATATGTGAAGTATGCCTCAAAGCCCCGTCTGCGATGATGACATAGTTAAACGACAATTGCGAAAGTCCCTATGGGTGGAAGATAAGTGGGAGGGAAAAAGAAAAAGAATAATAAAATATTTAGGGGTTTGTTATTAAGGACCAAAATAGTGGAGGCAGCAGGGAAATGCTGATAAGTGAAAATGATTGCGGCTTCAAAGAAATGGTGGAAGCACTTATCATGGGGGGGGACTTCAAGGGACCTCATTAACAGAATTGACTGGGGGGCAGAAACCTGCATGGTCCTTCAAAGGTAGCAGGTTTTGGTCAACACACAAAAGACACTTACCTGTCGCAACTAGTCAGGAGCCAACAAGAGGGGGTCACTCTGGCTTATCCTACCAACCGACCTGATAGGGTACAAAAAACTACAGTGGGGGGAACCTGGGAATAGGATCATAATATCATTGATTTTGTAGTACGCTTTACTAAGCAACGATTAGTGAAGGGGCAACCACATCAAAACTTCAGGACAGGCAATTTCATCAACTAAGGAAAGGCCTAAGGCATAGACTCGGGATAATGCTCTCAAAGACAAAAGCCCCCCCCAAAAAATGGGACTTTCTCTATATTCTGAAAAAAGTTGTGAGGAACACATCCTTATGGGAGAAAAAAAGCCATAAAAGGAAAAGAAAAAGCCTATGTGGCTAACTAGTCTTGTAAGGAAAGCAAATAACGAGAAGAAAGATTAAGGCGTTTAAGGTGTAAAACGTAGAGGTAGCGATGAGGAAACAGGAGTTATAGAGGAGAAAAATTAATTCATGTAAAAAGAAGATAAAGGCGCAAAAAAGCGAATGAAAGAATCTGCCAGGGAGAGCAAAAAATAATCCCAAATATTTTTCAAGTATATAAATGATATAAGAAACTAAAACAGCAGAGAGTGTGGGTCCCCTAGAAATAACAGGGGGGGTCCATGGTGGATTGGAAGAGTGGAAGGAGATGAGGAAAGGGCCAATCTACTGATTGTCGCCTTCTCAACTGTCTGTACCCAGGAAAATCCCCCTGGGGGAAGACCAAGAGGAGAATGGAAATTTTTTTATAAGGTTCAACAGTTATTAACCCAGAAGAGGCTACGGCGCCGCTCGCAACCACTAGGAGAGAAATTAAATCACCTGGGCCAGTGGCATACACCCCCGGGTTATGCATGAATTATTGGACGGTGATAGACAGACCGTTATTTTTAATATTGAAGATTCATGAGGATGGTTTATGTTCAACAGGAATGGCGCATAGCAAATGTGGATGCCATATACAACAAGGATCAAATAGCGATCCTGGAAACTACCAGGACCCGTGAGTATAAATGCTGTGGGGGGAAACTATTTGAGGGGTTAGTCGAGATGCATTCTGAGTATCTCACTATGCAAAACCTTATAACAGCGTCAGACGGGTTGTATGAGAAGATCGTTCCTGTCAGCTATCTGATTGGTGTCTACGAGGAAGGTAAGTCAAGACTGGACTGGGGGGCGCTGTGGCTGTTGTATATCGGGATTTTCAAAGGCATTTGACACCGTGCCACATACAGGTTGGATATAAAATGAGGACTGCTGGGGAATAGGAGAATAAATCGTGTATCGGTAAGTAATGGCTTTAGTGATAGAACACAGAGGCGTGGTATTAAAGCACATCTCGCTTGGTTGATGCTACAGTGAGGGCCACAGGGGTCCAGTATGGGGCCCTTCTTTGTAATATTGTTATAAGGACCTGTAGGGAGTTTACACAGTCAAGTTTCAATATTTGCAGATGATATAAGGCATGTGAAAGTAATAAATACGAGGTCGATAGTTTAGCATTACAGAGGGATTGTGGAAGCTTGAGGATGGCGAGAAATGGTTGATGAGGTTTAATGTTGATAATGTAGTTATGACTTGGGCCAGGAAACAAAAAAGTATAATTATGTTCTAAACGGTCAAATTACTTATTAAAACTGAGGCTGTGAAAAGATTGGGGGTGGGCTATGTGGATGTAAACTTAATTTTCGGCACCAGAGCCAGGAGGATGCCTGCTAAAGCAATATAAAATAATGGGGATGATTCAGAGAGGCCTAGATTCTCATGAAAAGACATATTCTGCCCTTATAAAATCCCTGGTCGACAACACATGGAATATTGTGTACAGTTTTGGGCACCAGTGTTGTATAAAAAAGGATATGTAGAGCTCGGAACGGGTGCAGAGGAGAGCAACCAGGATTATTAGGGGAATGGGGGAACTAGTACACTGACAGATTAAAAATTTGGGATTTATCAGTTAGAAAAAAGACGGACTGAGGGGAGACCTCATTACAAGTACAAAGACCCTGAACGACAGTACAAGCGATCTATCCAAAGATCTTTGTATACCTAGGCCTGTGACCAGGACAAGGGGCATCCTCTACGCCTGGAGGAGATGGCGATTTTACCATCAAAAATAGACAAAGGTTCTTTACGTAAGAGCAGTGAGACTGTGGGAAACTCTCTGCCGCATGAGGTTGTTATGGCGGACTCTAGTAATGTTCAAGAATAGGCCTGGATGCCTTTTATGGACGAGAAAAAATATTCACAGGTATGAGGGATGAAAAAATTAATTCTGGACGTTGGACTGATGGAATTGAGTTCTCCTTCAGCATCATATACTATGATACTATGATCTCAATTATCCTGAGTTACATTCGGTATTATATCCAGAGCTGCACTCCACTATTCGCGCTGGTGCAGTCATGTGACATACATGACAGACTCTATCCTGTACTATCGCTAGTACATCCTGTATTATCTCCAGAGCTGCACTCACTATTCTGCTGGTGTGCAGTCACTGTGCATACATGACATTACTATCCTTAATGATCAGGGATACTCCGTATATACTCCAGAGCTGCACTCACTATCTGCTCGCTGGTGCTGTCACTGTGGACATAATTGACATTACTTATCCTGTTACTGATCATGATTTACATCCTGTATTATACCCCAGAGCTGTACTCACTATTTCGTGCTGGTGATGTCACTGTGCAATAAGAAATTACTATCCTGTCCTGATCATGAGTTACATCCGTATTAAAACTCAGAGCTGCACTCACTATTTCTGCTGATGCTGTCAGTTACATACATGACATTACTTATCCTGTACTGACTGGGTATCATTCTGTATTATAACCCAGAGATGCACTCATATTCGGTGCGGTGCAGTCACTGTGTCATACCTGAAAACTTAGCTGTACTGATCCTGAGTACGCCTGTATATACCCCAGAGCTGCACTCACTATTCTGCTGCTGTGCAGCACTGTGTACATACATGACATTACTTTATCCTGTACTGATCAGAGTTACATCCTGTATTATACCCCAGAGGCTGCATCACCCTATTCTGTGCTGGTGCAGTCACGGTTATGTACATACATGAAGTACTTATCCTGTACTGATCGGTAGTTAATATGTATATACCCAAGAGCTGCACGCACTTCTGCCTGCTGGGCAGTCACTGTTACAACATGACTTACTTATCATGTACTGATCCTGAGTTAATCCTGTATTATACCCCAGAGCGCACTCACTATGCTGCTGGCTTTGGTGCAGTCACTGTTGTACATACATGACATGACTTATCTGTACTGATCCCGAGTACCATCCTTGTAGTATACTCCAGAGCTGAAAAAGTATTCTGCTGCTGGTGCAGTCACGGGACCATACATGGACATTAACTAGCCTGTACTGATCCTGCGTTACATCCGGTATTATATCCAGAGGCTGCACTCATTATTCTGCTGTGTTGCATGTCACGGTGTGTACATACACATGATAATTATCCTGTATGATCCTGAGTTAATCCTGTATTATACCCCAGAGCTCACTCACTATTCTGCTTGCTGGTCAGCACTGTGTACTTACATGAATTATTATCATGTAAGATCCTGGCGTTACATCCTGTATAGACCCCAGAGCTGCAATCACTATTCTGTGCTGGTGCAGTCACTGTGACATAATGACATTACTTATCTGTGAATGATCCTGATAAGTTACATCAGATTATACTCCCAGATGCTGCACTCAACTATTAGCTGCGGGTTGCAGTCACTATGTACTTACATGACATTACTTATCCTGTACTGATCCTGAGTTACATCCTGTATTATACCCCAGAGCTGCACTCACTATTCTGCTGCTGGTGCAGTCACTGTGTACATACATGACATTACTTATCCTGTACTTATCCTGAGTAATATCTTGTATAATTACATGCTGAAGAGTAATCCTCATAATTTATGAATACCTCAAGTATAGTAGATCCTAGCAGCAAAGGTAAACCCACAAAAAACAGGAGAATATAAAATCTGATATTAGACAATAATGTCAATAATTTGTTCCCGATTTAACATGTAAATATTTCTTCTCTATTGTATAACCCGACATCATACCAGGAATTAGGATTCATACAAAAGGTACGCAGCGGCTCACCCTGACAACGTCGCCCCGTGGATATATATGTTAATATTTAACAAGATTCATAAATTTTATATACCTAGATTAAAATTTGAATGCTAATTTGGCGTGATCGCGGGCCGGAATCTTCGAAACAAAAAAAAAATTGTGCGCACATCAATCCGCGAGGCCGTAACGAGCCGCAAATAAATAAATAATAAAACATTTGTACAAAGTCGAGAAATGTAACGTTCGCCGCGACAAAAAAAAAAATCCTCGTAGGCAGCCGAGTATTAAATATACATAAAATGCAAATTCATAAAAAAAGACAGAAACAACAGCACAATGTCATTTATTTTAATGTGACACCAACCTTTATTCTGTGTTTCTGCCAAAAAAACACATTCATTAGATCCGGCAGCAAATCTGCAACATGTAAATAAATTGCATTCATTTCAGAAGATTTCATGGGTCACCAGGGATAACTAAAAAGGCAATTATATAAAGCTGAGGCGGTTTTCAGAAACAAATGACATTTTCTGCTTCTAGGGGCTGGGTAATTTTACTCCGACAGAATTAGGGATTTTTTTTTTTCTCTCTCTCTCTTTTTAGGAAAAGTGCAGAAGACAGAATCGTAGCGCTTGGTTACAAACTGTTTGTAAAGATTTGCGGATGGAAATTATTTGGGGATAAAAGAGCTAGAACTTGCTCCGTTTCGGGTGGAGTAAGGATTTTTATTGTTAAGGGGGTAATGGAAAGAAAGGAAAAAAAAATACCTTATTGGAACTTACTTGTAATTAATTATTCACCCTCATCCACAAAGCTTGCATAAGCTTTGCCGCTCCCTACCCGATTCATTTCATAGACGTAAGCTCTTGTGTCACCCCCTCCTCATGACGGTAAGTCTTGTGTCACCCCTCATACTCAGACGGTTAAGCTCTTGTGTCACTCCTACCTCATAGACTGTAAGCTCTGTGTCACCCTCCTCCTCATAGACTGTAAGCTCAGTGTCACCCCCTCATTCCTCATAGACTGTAAGCTCTGGTGTCACCCTCCTCCTCATAGGACTGTAAAGCTCTTGTGTCACCCCCTATCCTCATAGACGGTAAGCTCTTGTGTCACCCCCTCATCCTCATAGACTGTAAGCTCTTGTGGTCCCCCTCAATCCTCATAGACTGTAAGCATCTTTGGTCCACCCATCATCCTCATAGACTGTAAGCTCTTGTGCCCCCCCCCTCCCATAGACTGAGCATGTGTCACCCCTCATCTCATAGACTGTAAGCTTTGTGGCACCCCCTATCCTCATAGACTGTAAGCTCTTGTGTCACCCCTCATCCTCATAGACGTAAGCTCTTGTGTTCCCCCCTCATCCTCATAGGACTGTAAGCTCTTGTGTCACCCCCTCATCCTGCATTAGACTGTAAGTCTTTGTGTCCTCACCCTCATCCTCATAGACTGTAAGCTCTTGTGTGCCCCTCATCCTCATAGACTGTAAGCTCTTGTGTCCACCCTCATATCATAGCTGTAAGCTCTGTGTCACCCCTACCTCATAGACTGTAGCTCTGGGTCACCCCCTCACCCCCCCCCCTCATCCTCATAGACTGTAAGCTCTTGTGTCACACCCCATCCTCATAGACTGTAAGCTCTTGTGTACTCCCTCATCTCATAGATGTAAGCTCTTGGCAACCCCCTCATCCTCATAGACTGTAGCTTCTTGTGTCCACCATCAGTCCTCATATAGACTGTAAGCTCTTGTGTCCCCCCTCATCCCCCTCATGACTGTAAGCTCTTCGTGTACCCCCCTATCCTCATAGACTGTAAGCTCTGTGTCACCCCCTCATCCTCATAGATGTAAGCTCTTGTGTCCCCCCCTCACCTCATAGACTGTAAGCTCTTGTGCACCCTCTCATCCTCATAGACTGTTATTACTCTGTAATTGTTTGTATTTGTATATGTTACCCATAATCTGTAAAGGCTACGGGAATTTGATGTGAGCTATAGAAATTAAGATTTTATAATGTAACAATTTCTTCCACTACTCTGCTACTTCTTCCCCATACTGTCCCGGATTCACTGGGTGTTTTCCTGCCACCACAGGAAACGGAACTGAGCCGGCTTCCGCCCTAACCACTGATGGCTGAGCAGTACTCTAGTGATTCATGTTGGTTTATGTTTTGATTGCCCCTGAAGAGCCCCTTCACCTGTATTTTATTGGACATTAGTGTTGTGCAGACCCGATCCGGTTCGGTCTGAACAATCTTTGCAAGTTTGGACCCAATCTTGTACTTTATGGGAATATCCCTTTAAGGAAATCTTCATCAAAATCCATTATAATAAAACCTAGGGGGAGTTACACATAGATTCCCCACCCTGCTTGTTTAGCACTATCCCCCTCCTCTGCCAGAAGGTGAAGTGTTCCTGCACAGTGTGGAACAGCCGTAAAGCTAAGACGGAGGGGCTCTGCTACAGCCCCCCAGAGCCTTCTGTATTATTCACAATAATTTTAAAACGTTGATTTTAGAAGGAAGGAGGCCATGGATAACAAAAATATACGAGGATTACCACAATCACGTGGTTTGTCATGTGTGATTTTGATTTCCTTTACATTCCTTGGAAAACCTCTTAAAGGGATGCAGTCACCAACAGTTACTCTAAATAAAAAAAACCTCAGTGTTAGACATGAAATCTCCTTTCTGAATTCCCTTTAATATTTTAAAAGTGAAAATTTTCCTACAAAAATGCTTCCAAAGTCATATGCATGATGAGACGAGTCACTTTTGCAAAGATGGTCACTTTTAGAGTTTGGTGCTCATTTCAGTGAGCGTTCTATACCGGATATGGGGCTGTAGCAGTAGAGAAACATGGAACAAAGATGTTCTAATGATTGTAATTCTGGGTATTACAGAAGGGACATACAGGCAGTAAAGTTAAAGGAACAGTGGGAATGTGAACAGCAGCCAAATTTCTGACTTGTTCCTGAGTACAGAAAAGAACAATCATGATTTTCATCTTTTATATGACACCCGAAACTTGTTCTAGCTGCTACTCATCCCAAATAGGGGATTCCTTTATTATTTGTATAGCGCACAGAGATTACACAGCGCTGCCACAGAATTGCCAAATCCCTGGTCCCCAATGGGGCTCACAATCTAATCACCTACCAGTATGTTTTGGAAGTGTGGGAGGGGAAACGGAGGATCCAGAGGAAACCCACGCAACACGAGAGGAGAGCATACAAACTCTTTGACAGTGTTGACCTGGATGGACTTGAACCAGGTCCTCAGCGCGTGCAAGGCTGTAGTGCTAAACCACTAAGCCACTGTGCGGCCGAAGTGATGTGCTCCCCTTCCAGTCATTAGTGTATTATAAAACAGGCAGTTTGGGCGGTAGCTGGGCAAGAGCTTCCTGCGGGGCCACCCCAAGACCACCACCAAGATTTTCTACTACTTGTCACCACAAGCAAAACTTGTGAACTCGTTTCACTGCTGTGTATACGAATGAAATAAGATCCATTTCAGGAACTCCAAAGGTCCTGAAACCACAGAGTCGATTAAAAGCAGCAGGGAAGGGAAAACATTGGGGCACATTTACTTAAACGGCCCCTCGGAGTTACGTTGAACATTAAAGTGCATTGCCGTGTATAATGCCGGTGCCGCGATTCACTAAGATCGTGCGCACATATCCTGCATGTGTCGCTTCCCGCTCAGGTCCCCGGAGTTCACCTTCTTCTTCCTGGTGCATGTAAAGTGCGTTGCGTTTGTGACACAATTTTCATCTAAAATCCGCGCTCAGTCCAAATCAGTCGGATTTCGCACCGACGGCCGCCACATTCTGTCGCTGAAAGAGCGCAGAGTGCGCCAAACTAATCAGATCCCGAGCTAGATCGCTGTCACAGCCGGTGCAAGAGCAAAAATAAAGGAAATGTGATCCACGGACCCTTAGTAAATAAAGCCCCATCCTCCATTGCCCCAAGAAGCTGATTCCAGTACCTTATGGAGGAAGTGACTTGCAGACTTGTCTATAATATTCATGGTGTGGTCTTAGTCTGCTTCTACCTCCACTCTCTAAAAGTGGACCCATTCAGGCAAAAGAATGACTCATCTTCGACTCCATTACAGGTGTTTTTAGAGAATATTTTTCAGGCTGGTGAATAAATGAGCGGGAATTTATAGAATGGAGATTTCATACCCTACCTGTTAGGGGGGGGGGGGCTGTTACTTTAGATGGTGACCATGCCCTTTAAGAGAACGAACGAGTAGCGTTTTCCCTTTAAGAGTCACTGATCAGTCTCCGCGAGGAGATTGTCGCTATGACTACAATAGCAATCTCCAAATGTCGGGGGTGGTGTGGGGGGATTGAACGCGAAGAGAGCCCCGAGGGCGATAGCACAGCTCTATGCGCTGAAGTTTCGGAACCGGGAAGTCCATTACTGCGAGTACAAGCATGAAAAAATACAGCGAAAAACAATGCTGTAGGCAGAAACCTTAACTTCTGTTAGAAGTCCGGCATCTCATGGCACTTTAACGCCGAAAAACTTGTTTTTATTAGTGTTCTCATGCGCAGGCACTGAAGAAATGGGGCTTCTTAAGACAATCAAAGCGTTAGAAATTCATGAAATAACAAGCAGCAATAACTTCGGGCGAATTAAACCGAATCTTAAGCGCCGCCTATGAGATTTGTTTAGGGGGTTGGCATGGTTATACTGAATGCCATTCGCTTAGAAACAAGCGGCCCGGTAAATCCGCGCTCTAACGGGGGCGCTTCTACGACCGGGCGAGGAGATTGCTGTTGTATTCAGAAGAACAAAAAAGGAACGAGGCGTTGCTACGGATAATACATCGCATTATAATGCGGGAATGGCAGGACGGAAAACGGATAATTTACATGACTGATCATATAGTTATTAGGAAGGGGGCCCGCGAGCGAGAGAAATATCAAAAGGGGATAGAACACCAGAATTCCTTTCATCTGAGGATTACAGGATGGATTTCCAGATTATCAAATTTTCTGTCACTGGAGGGTGGAAAGCCCTGGTAACGCATTCCAGGGGACGCGACTTCCGCGAGATAACACCGTGAAATGTCACAGTTTACAGGGATGATACCACAGTGGTCTTACAATAAGCCCAAAGGGAAGCACGTACGGGATAATACACACGAGTGATGTCACAGTACAGGATAATGTCAATCAGTATGCACACTACGAAGAATACACCACGTTGCAGTCATAGTACAGGGGTAGCTACAAGACAGTGATGTCAACAGTACAGAGATATACACACAGTGAGGTCCAGTACAAGCTACAGCAGATGTCAATACAGTAAACACACGGGATGTACAGACAGAGATATACACACCAGTGATGTACGTAGGCTACTCAGGATTGCACGAGATACAGAGATAATACACACACGGGATGTCACAGTCGTACAGAGATAATCACACAGTGATGTCACAGTACAGGGATAATACACACAGGATGTCACAGTTAGTCCACAGTACAGGGATAATACACACATTATTCACGTACAGAGAGATAATTACCCACACAGTGGATGTCACAGTACAGAGATAATACACACAGTGATGTCACAGTACAGATGGATATTAATACACACAGTGATGTCACAGTACAGGGATAATACACACGTATTCACATACAGGATAATACACAGTGATGTCAAGTACAGGGGAAATACACCACAGTGATGTACAGTACAGGGATAATACACACAGTATATCACAGATAGGGTAATACCACAGTGATGTCACAGTCAGAGATAATACACACAGTGTTGTCACAGTACAGGGATAATACACACAGTGATGTAACAGGCATACAGGGATAATACAACACGAGATGTCACAGTAACAGGGATCAGGATAATACACACGTGATGTCACAGTACAGGGATAATACACACAGTGTGTCACAGTAGCAGAGTATAACACACAGTGATGTCACAGTACAGGGAGAATACACCAGTGATTGTCACAGTACGGGATAATACACACAGTGATGTCACAGTACAGGATAGATAATACACACAGTGATGTCGCAGTACAGGGATAACACACAGTGATGTCACAGTACAAGGTAATACACACAGTGATGTCACAGTACAGGGATAAATACACACCGTGATTTCACAGTACAGGGATAATACACACAGTGATCACAGTACGGGTAATACACACCAGTGATGTCACAGACAGGGAGAATATACACAGTGATTCACAGTACAGAGATAATACACACAGTTGATGGTAACACAGTACAGGGTACAATAACACAGTGAGTGTCAACCCAAGTACAACAGGGATAATACCACACAGTGATGTCACAGTACAGGCTGATGATAATACAACACTGCTGTCACCAGTACAGGATAATAAACACATGTCAGGATGTCACAGTACAGGATAATGCACACAGTGAGTGTCACAGTACGAGATAATACACACAGTGATGTCACAGTACAGGATATACAACACAGTGATGTCACAGTACAGGGATAATACACACAGTGAGTCCAGTACAGAGATAATAACACAGTGAGTCACAGTACGGATAAACACCAGTGATGTCACATACAGGGATACTACACACAGGATTCACAGTACAGGATACACCCAGTGATGTCACAGTAGCAGAGATAATACACACCGTGATGTCACAGTACAGGATAATACACACAGTGATGTCACAGTACAGGATAATACACACAGCATAGATATACACAGTGACAGGCAGTAATGGATATACACACAGTGATGGTCACAGTACAGAGATAATTACACACAGTGGGCAATGTCCACGGTACAGGGATATACACACGTGAGTACAGTACAGTAATACACACAGTGATGTCACAGTACAGATCATACACCAGTGATGTCACAGTACAGGGATAATACACACACAGTGATGTCACAGTACAGCCGATGATAGATACACACGTACAGTCAATGATCACACGTGATGTCAAGGATCAGGATAATACACACCAGTGATGTCACAGTACAAGTAATACACACAGTTGTCACAGTCAGGGATAATACACACAGTGATGTCACAGTACAGGGATAATACACACAGTGATGTCACCATACAGGGATAATACACACAGTGAGTCACACAGCGGATAATACACACAGTGAGTCACAGTAACAAGATAATACACACTAGTGATGTCACAGTTACTGGTGAATAATACACACAGTGATGTCACAGTACAGGGGATACTACACACAGTGATGTCACAGTACAGGGATAATACACACAGTGATGTCACAGTACGGGATAATACACACAGTGATGTCCAGTACAGAGAAATACACACAGTGAGGTCACACGTGAGATAAGACACACAGTAGTGATGTCACAGTACAGGGATAATACACACAGTGATGTCACAGTAAGGGATAATACACACAGTGCACGTCAACAGCTTACAGGATAATACACACAGTGATGTCACAGTAAAGGGATAATATAACACAGTGATGTCCAGTACAGGGATAATACACACAGTGTGTCCAGTACAGAGATAACTGACACCAGTGATGTCACAGTACGAGAATACACCACAGTGATGTCACCAGTACAGGGATATACACACAGTGAGTCCAGTACAGGGATAATACACACAGTGATGTCACAAGTACAGGATAATACACCACAGTGATGTCAGCAGTACAGGGTAATAACCACAGTATTCACATACAGGGATATACACCAGTGATGTCACAGTACAGAGATAATACACACAGTGATGTCACAGTACAGGGATACATACACACAGTGATGTCACAGCAGTACAGAGGATAATACAACACAGTGATGTACACAGGGTAATCACACTGTGGAGTACATACATACACACAGTGATGTCACAGTACAGGGATAATCACACAGTGATGTCCAGTAAGACAGGGATAATACACACATAATATCACAGTACAGGGATAACACAGCAGTGATGTCAGTCAGTACAAGAGATAATACAACAGTGATGTTCACAGTACAGGTGATATACAACACAGTGATGTCAAGTTACAGGGATAATACACACAGTGTATGTCCACGCAGTAGCAGGCGATAATACACACAGTGATTGTCACGTACAGGATAATACACACACGTGATGTCAGCAGTACAGAGTAGATAAAACCGTGATACAACAGTTCCAAACATGCCATAGATCCACATTTCATCATAAGGGAATAATACATCGATCACAGTAAGTATGATACACGAGTCGCAGGGATAATCAACAGATTCCAGTTCAGATATACATTGATCCAGTCACAGGGAGATACACGTGACACGACAGGAATCACAATGATGTCGACGGAGATCACAGTCCATACAAGGGATAATACACACGAGTCAGGTAATGGAGCACAGTAAACATTAGCACGGGATGAAACACACAGTGAGTCACACGTACACGGTTAATACAACGAGATTGTGTCAATCATGACAGGGGAAATACACACAGTGTGTCACGTACAGGGTAATACCATCAGTGATGTCACAGTACAGAGTATAACACAGAAGTGATGTCACCGAGCAGGGATATACACACAGTGATGTCACAGTACAGGGATATACACACATTGATGTCACAGGTACGGGAAATACCGACAGTGTTACAGTGCCGGGACTCAACAGACAGGGAGTATCAGTACAGTGGGATGTACATCACAGGTAAACACACAGTAGATTAAGACAGGGTATATACCACAGTGATGTCACAGTACAGGGGATAATACCACAAAGTGATGTCACAGTTACAGGGGCATATACACACATGTATTCAGCAGTACGCGATAATACAAGGATGTCCAGTACAGGCTATACTACCACAGTGATTCACAGTGACAGGGTATAAATAGACACAGGGATAAACAGGATATCACCAGTTACATAAGAAATACGCACATGATGTCACAGGTACAGGGTAATACAATACACACGTGATTGTCACAGTACAGGGATAATATCACACGTGTGTACTAAGTAATAACAGTAACGAGCAGGGATAATACACACATGTGAATGTCACAGTTACAGAGATCTCCACAAGTGATTCACAGACAGTGATATATCACAGTATGTCCGTGAGGATAATACACACAGTGAGGTCACAGTACAGGAGATATACACACAGTGATGTCACAGTAATGGGTAAGCACTATACACAGTAGGTAAATACCACGTGAGTCACAGTACAGGGATAAACACACAGTGACTTCCAAAGTACGGGATAATACACAGTGAGTCACAGTAAGATGGAAAAGCGGAAAGCTTGGAACCTCGAAGCAAAAACTATCATTGAACTCACCATTCCCCCGTTACATCCCCGCCGCGGGAGCAACAAGGGCAAATCAACCCCTCAACCCTCTCCCCCTCTCTTCTCCTTTTCTCATTTTACCATTGCTCATTATCATCTTCCTTTCTACCCCCTCTCCTCCCTCCTCCCATCTCTTGTTTTTCATCTATTGCTCGTCGTTACACCACTTTTACCACTCCCTGGCTCGCCATTTGGAACATTGATGGCGCAGCGCCCCAAAATCCACCGCGCCAAGGGATTCCCCCTGCGACACCCGGCGCAGCTCCGTTCCCCTGTCACCCTACAGTCTGTCCTATACCTTTTCTCTAGTCCACCAACCCGCTTTCCCTTCTGTCACTTTCTAGAACCCAACAACTGACACACAGGAGGAAATCACCTGTTCTCCCCCGCCCGGGGACACCATCTGTGGGAGTTCTACTCGATGGAACGGAAGCCCTCATCAGCTCCTCCCCTCCCTCTTTCCTCAACGCCCGCTCCTTACCTCCAACTTGACAGATACTAACCCAGAAAATATCATCCCGTTCATATGGGTGATTCCGACCACTCCCTCCTCTTTATTCTTGACCCTTCTTAGTCCGCGCGCGCACAATAAGGTGCCTTTCATATTCAGAATGCGGCCAAAAAAGGATAGCGGTATTATATAATACACTTAGTGATGTCACGGTACAGGGATAATAACTACACAGTGATGAGGGGACAAGCCGCTTCCAGCACTGCCGCTAAACAAGCTAGGTATTTAAAGCGACCGGACAGAATGCGAGACGTCCGAGAGTGCTCACAGATAGGAACGAAGTCACTTTTACGCTGTTTCCTGGGAAACCCTTATAACATGAAAACTACCGAGGTAGCACTTTTACATCCTTCTTTTTCCTCTATTGTCCCTTATCAGTGGCCTACCCACCACACGTCATCGAATTCCACTGACTTCCCTCCCGCTACGCGCTCTATGCTTTCTCCCCCGTCCAGGGGGGAGCCCTCGAATCGTTCATTTCCCCCGCCCCCCAACTCTTACTTACCTTACCCTGCCATGACGGCGAGACAGAGGGAATAAGTTGCGGTCCTGCTAAGTCCCTCGCGACCCTTCCGACTACACCCTCCTCGATCCCTGACTAGAATCACCCCAATAAACACGCCGCCGCTTTGGAGAGGCGGACCCAATCATCTAGTAAATGCCGCTGCAATATTGCACCTGTCTCATCCGCCCCCTCAGCTTACTCAACACTGCCTCACATCTGGCCCCCCGATTCAGTCCTTTTTACTTCCACTAAAGGAGCGGCCACACGACCTGTCTACCCCCTCCTCAACTTTTCCCCACACGCCTCAGATACTCCACGGACCAATCACACCACCCCCATCTTGTTGTTTGCAATGGAGTTTTTGAGGGAAACTCCCCTTCACCGACGCCCCCTCCTCGTAATTTCCGCTAGTCTTGCCACTTCCCCCGCTTACCTTAATCCGGCAGCAACAATTAGGACCGGCGTACCTTATAGGTCTAAGACGTCTCTGACTTCTCCCTGTATATCTGTGAACGTTTGCGCGACGAGAAAAAAATAATGGAGCGGAAACATCTTTGGCAACCAGGCAATCGTTCATCGAAGAAAGAACACTTTGGATGATGGATGTCAACGTACAGGGATGTAAGACACACGAGTGATCTGTCACAGTACAGAGCATAAATACACACAGTGATGTCACAGTACAGAATACCGGATGTAAGTACTAACACAGTGATGTCCGTACAGGTATAACAAGTTTGATGTAATAAGCGGATACTACACACAGTGATGTCACAGTAAAGGGATAATACACACAGTGATGTACACAGTGGCAGGATAATACACACATTGATACAGTACAGGATAATACACACGAGTGATGTCACGAGTAACAGGATAATACACACAGTACATAACACGAGTCGGGATAATAACACACATGTGATGTCACAGTACAGGGATGTAATACACACAGGATGTCAACATGTACAGGGATTAATACACACAGTGATGTCACAGTACAGGGATAATACACACAGTGATTGTCACGGATACAGGGTAATTACTACACACAGTGATATCACCAGGCAGGGATATACACACGTGATTGTCACCAGTACAGAGAATAATACAGAGGACGAATGATGTCACAGTACAGAATATACACACAAGATAAGTCACGTACAGGGATAATACACACAGTTATGTCCACAGTACAGGGATCATACACACAGTGATGTCCACAGTACAGGGATAGCACACACAGATGATGTCAACAGTCAGGGATAATTACACACAGTAAGTAAGTCACAGTACAGGATAAGTACACACAGTGACGTCACAGATAAGGATAATAACAGGGAAATATGGATAATACACACAGTGATGTCACATTCAGGGATAATACAACAGTGATGTCACAGTACAGGATAATACACACAGTGGAGTCACAGTACGAGATAAACACACAGTGATGTCAAGGTAAAGAGATAATACACACAGTGATGCACGCAGTACAGGAGCTAATACACACATAGTGATCGTCACAAGTACGAGGATAATACACACAGTGATGTCCACATTACAGGGATTAATACACACAGTGATGTTCATAAGTATAACATGATGTACCATACAGGATTAAACACACAGTGGATGTCACAGTACAGGGAAATGAACACACTGATGTCACAGTACAGGGATTAATACACACAGGATGATTCACAGTACAGAGATCGAATACACCCAGTGATGTCACGAGTACAGGGATAATACACACAGTGTTTAGCTAGAGTACAGGGATACTAAAAAACTACAGTTGATGTCACACAGTACAGACGATAATACACACAGTGATGTCACCAGTACAGGGATAATACACACGTAGTGATGTCTATTAGATACATGGGATAATACACAGTGATGTCGCTAGTAGATACAGGGATAATTACACTTACAACGTGAGTTATGCAAAGTAAGGGATAATACACACAGTGATGTCACAGTACAGGGCATAAACAACACACAGTGATGCACAGTACAGGATGAATAGACACAAGGTGATGTCACAGTTACAGAGGCGATAATAGACAAGTAAATCACAGTACAGGGATAAATACACAACACGAGCTCGATGTCACAGTCAGGGTTGGTAATACACGCGGAGTGAGTGATGTCCAGTACTGGGATAATACACACAGTGATGTCCAGTACAGGATAATACGCATTAGTTCAGAGGCGGAGTCGGAAATCGGCCGTTGGCCACGATAGAGGAAAAAACGAGTGACTTAGTGACTAATACGCTATACACGCGTGATTGTCACAGTACGCGGATAATACACACCAAGTTGATGTGAAACACGGAAGTGAAATTTGAGTGGAGTGAGAACAAGGAGGAATAAAACACACTAGGATCGCGGGACAGGTACAAGGGATGTGAATAACCAACATGATGAATGGTCACAGGTGACGGATGTAATACACTGAGACATTAGGTATAAGACACACAGTAGCCACTACAGGGATAATATCCACACAGTGAGTGTCACAGTACAGGAATACACACAAGTAGTGTCCATAGTACAGGGATAATAACACATTCTGATGTCACAGTACAGAGATTAAACACACAGTATGCGTCACGTACAGAGAGATAATAACACCAGTGATGTCCAGACAGGATACTACAAAAGTGGATTAGTAGAGATACTACAGAGCAGTGATGTACACAGTACGAGGTGATAATAACACAGTGGATGGTCACACAGCTACAGGGAATACAACAGTGATGTCACAGTACAGGGATAATACCCCCCCAGTGACTGTCACAGTACATGGATTAATAACAGAACAGTGATGCACAGTACATGGAGTAATACACACAGTGTGCAGTTACGGTATACACAATGATGCAGTGCAGGATAATTACAACCACAGTGAGTCACATGTAACGGTAAGAGCATATACACACGTAGTGATTGTACGAGTACAGGGGATAATACACACAGGGTGATGTCACAGTACAGAGATAATACACACGTGATGTCACAGTGGATATAACACAGTAGATGACAAGACAAGTTGGAAAGGTTGTAAGACAAGTCGGTATTGATTGAAGTACTATTTGCAGGGGTGTCATTAATTTCAAGATGAAAGTCCCACCAAGGACTGACAAGGGGCCCTCTCCCCACCAGACAAGTCGGCAGGAACAACCCATAAATGATAAACAACCACAATAAAAACAAACAAAAAACAACAAAAAAAAAAAAAAAAAAACTAAAACAAACACTATAAACAAACCAAAAAAAAACCAAAAAAAAAAAACAAAAAAATAAAAAAATAAAATAACAAAAAAAACCGAAAAATACAAAAAAAAAAAAAAAAATAAAAACCAAAAAAAAAACAAAGCAAAACACACACAACCACAAAAACGAAAACAAAAAAAAAAAAAGAAAATAAACCAAAACAAAATATCTAAAAAAGAATAAAAAAAAAAAAACAAACAAACAAAAAACACACAAAAAAAAAAAAAAAAAAAACAAAAACAAAAAAAACAAACACAAAAAACACAACAAAAAAAAAAAAAAGCATAATCCAACAAAAAAAAAAAACAACAAAAAAACAGAAAAAAACAATTGTTTGTGCCTATAACACCAACGCTCGCCCCCACTTCTAAGTACTGCTAAGCAGTTGATGGTGAACCCGTTTACACCCCCATCCCCCCCATGACTAAGTGCCCAAACTAACATCCCAAAATCCACTTATTTACCGGATAGATGGTGCCAGCAGAGGAATTTTATACATTATCTTTATTGATACCTGTTATTCTACACTTTTCAATTGTATCGGCCCCGGCCTGAGGCCACCCAATATAGTTGACAGAAGGAAGGCAAATTCAAAATCCATTGTAGCTCTTTCAGATGGGGTCAGCTCTGTACCGGAAGAAAGGTGGGTACAGTAGGATGGACCTCCAGATAATGCTGCAGTTCTGCAACGCACCTTCCACCTTTCCTGCAGTTCCAACACGCCAAATAAAAAGTGTCCACTTTTTAAAAGCCGCTGAGAGCAGCATCTTCTTAAGTGAAGATTCAGTGTTGGTGGTGAACTCTGTCCTTGGCGACAATCTGAGAGCCTGAAGAGCCCGCAGGAAGGGACAGCAAAGGCTCCGACCCTCTGCGACTCGGGCATTAGTCTGGAGTGGACAATCGAGACGGGTATCGAAACAAAGACGGATACCCCCCATGCCCGCCCCCAACCATAGACAATGGAGGCAGATTTACTAACCCGGCCCATTCGCGATCAGCGCGGCGTTTCTCTGCGGTGGGATTGGGTCTTCGGCGATTCAGCTAGGCAGTTCCAACGTCCACAGGTGTGCTGTGCTGCTACGCTGGATGAAGGCATCGGAACGCACAGAGTACACCGAGCCGGGCTGAGTGAAGGTAAGAGCGCGAGCGAGCCGCCACTTTTTTAAAAAAAATGCGGCGGTTTTTCGAATCCGTCGGGTTTTCGTTCGGCCACACCCCCGATTTCCGTGCGTGCAACCAGCGCCGTAGTGCGCCACCATCGATTGCGTGCGCAAAAACCCGGGGGCAATACAGGAAATACGAACGGTTGCAAATCGGAAAATATTCGAGGGGTGGTAAACAAATCGGGGAAAACACGAATCGGGCGCTTAGTAAATGACCCCCAATATTTTCTATCTGTGGTTTAGCCTCTGACAAACTCCTACCAGGTCGTCCCATAAAGTTGTCCGCAGAGACTAGATTCATTTATGCAAACCATTTTTTTCCTCATTTTTAATTAACTCAGAATGTTTTAATCAATATATTACTTCTTAGCCCTCCACGGTATTTTTTAAGAACTCATATTTCACCCCTTTCAGACATTTTACAGCTCAGGCCTGGAGCAGCTAAAACGTGTCGATTCATTCGCCTTAAAACTGCAAATTTTTATCGTAAAAATTTTTTTTTCTTGACATCACCAGATTGTAACGACGTGGTCATCAAGATGAAAAACCCATCATGACAGTGCGGTCACCTTAGTCCATCTGCCGGGCGACAGGATTAGGACCTGTCTACATTACACATCGGTGATGAAGGAACAGCAATAAAACAAGAGTGGACATAAAAAATGGAATTCGAAGACCATTAACATTGCAAAAAAAGGATGGACGGAAGTAAGAAAAAAGGGCAAAGCCACCAAAAATGTCCCTCAAGGACGTGGACTCTTCTCTACTTCTTCTATGCCGGAATGAGATACGAAGATTACGAGAGCTCAGAAGGTAAAAATTAGAGTAAAGTAGATTTTTTTCAATCAACTTTTTGGAAATTTTGGTGACATTGCCGGTGGGGCATCTTCCCGAGGTGTTGGATCTCTAAAGAGATTCCAAGAATCCAGTGTTTCTCGGCCAGCGTGGATGGATGCAGGTCTGGGGCAATCTTCAGACATGGGGTCAGGTTGTCCCCTTGGTGTTCCACAAGGACAACCCGAACCTATCACTGTTTGGTAAGATATCGTTAGGATTCGGTTGACTGCCCCAGACTTGTTTCTTTCTACCCCAGGCCAAGAAACTATGGCCTCTTACACATCTTCTGAGATTCAGACCACAGGAAAGATGTCCCAATACCAATTACCCTAAATTACCCCGCCAATCATGCTGGCACAGCCGGATACATCAAGAGGCTCCGGCGTGGCGCAGAAATAAGCACAGCCGGCGACTTTTTAAGTAGTGTGTTACTGCACCGCTGTGGGCCATGCCAACTTGACCGTCTGCCACCCCAAACTATGCAATGGAGGTGGCAATATGTTGATTGTATTTTAGTGAACTTTTGGATGCATTGGGTATTTACACATTGGGGCACATTTACTTACTCGTCCCTGTGCGTTCTCCGAGCTGCGTTGTCCGACGAGAATGCACATCTGCCGCGATTCACTTACATCGTCTGCCTGATATCCTGCATGTGTCGCTTCCCCGCTCAGGTCCGCCAGAGTTCACATTCTTCTTCCCTCTGCATGTAAGTGCATTGTCTTGTGACACAATTTAAATGTTAAATCCTGCACTTAGTACGAATCAGGGGGGGGGGCGGGGGGCCCCCCCCCCCCCCGATTTGTGTCGCAAGAAAGCCGGCGCCGATGTGCCAAAATCCAAACGCGTGCTCCAAAATCCCCTGCTCAATGCGGCGCAAATCAGAAATCGTTGGAATATCCGACGATAGTCCGGTCCGCAGACCCTTAGTTAATGAGCCCCAATGTTTTACACCTTCTTCCAGCTGTTTGCTGGAGTTCGCCGTGTAGCCGTTTCCTGGTTTGCATCAAATTTTTCTTTGTATTTCTCCTGCTTCCAGATGTTTGCACCTGATCTAATATTAATTTACGCCTTAAAGCGCAAAAACACTCCAGTCCTGACCATGTGTAGCAAAGACAATGGGACCCATTTACTAAGGGTCCGTCAGACGCATTTCCGTTTTGTGCCGAATTGCCTCAGGATTGTGGCGCATTGGCGCCGGCTTGCACGTGACAGAAATCGGGGGGGCGGGCCGTCGAACCACCCAAAGGATTTGGACAACACGCGGGATTTAACATTTAGAATTGTGTCGCAAGACACGCACTTACAAGCACCGGGAAGAAGCAGGTGAACTCCGGCGGACCTCAGCGGGGAAGTGACGGATGCAAGAACTCGGGCACACAATCTTCATGAATCGCGGCAGACCAGAATCCTCGTCGGACAACGCACCCCGGGATCACGACAGTAAGTAAATGAGCCCCAATGTCATCATTTGGGGGAAAAAACTGCATTGGACAAAGAGCTCCGACTATAAAGACAAATAGGGCACAAAAAAAGGCAAGAAAAGGGCACTGCAGGCTCCAGGGTTAGTGGACCCACTGGACCACTGTGGACGATGACGTAAGCCGGCACCTGGGACCGGAATCTAAATGGTACCCGGTTTTCACCAGAGCTGCGTCGTGGTACCACCAGGTCATTCCACAGGTGCGACTTTGTCCGCGGTGGCAGCCAAGGCAAGGTACAGAGATCGTAGTCGGGACAGGCAGGAGGTCAGGACGGGCAGCATGGGATCAGAGTCAGGGACGTAGCAACAGGTCAAGTCAGGCGGAACAGGATCAAAACCAAACACGGAACCGGGGTCACAACGGCAAATGAAGGAACAGGCACTAGGCAGGGGTACAAGCTTTTTCAACGGCATAGAGCACGAAGATCCGGCAGGGTGTGCGGGGGGAGGCTAAATAGGATTGGGTCGCGGGAGCATCCATGACGGGCACAAATCCCAGATAAACAAAAAAAGAAAATGTGATAAATGACCTCCAAAATGGATGGGTAGATAAAATATTCCATAAAGATAGTTGACTAGATACATGGGAAGATTGATTGATGGATAGATAGATAAATAAATATATTTATAGATTGATAGATAGATAAATAAATATATTTATAGATAGATAGATAGATAGATAGATAGATAGATAGATAGATAGATAGATAGGAGATAGATAGATAGATATGAGATAGATAGATAAATAGATAGATAGATATGAGATACATAGATAGATAGATAGATAGATATGAGATACATAGATAGATAGATCTACATAGATGTAATTGAAATAAAGAAATGGAAACAAAACACCTATAACTCGAAGGGTTAAAGAGTGACAGTATGGTGCCGGTATCACATTTAGACTCAATTAACCATGTTATGTTCTTACAAGGTCAGGGGAAGCGGTAACGAGCGCTGACATCACATGGCACGGCTGTGACTGGTTGCCGCTGACATCACGGTTGCTATGGTGCTTAAAGAACTGTTAATTTTTGAATAGAGCGATTATGATGAAGAAGCCTGGAGATGAACATCGGGCGGGTGACACTCCACACAACAGTCCCGCTATGTGCTACTCTCTTCAGGAATGTCTGTCTCATGGCACGTTAGCACCCGGGGGCCATTTGCTTGTGAGGCGTTGAGACAAGCGTGTATTCCTTGTAGAACACAAACCTTATTTATCTCATGGAGGAGATGTCCTCAATCGTAACAAATCTTCTACCCCTATCTGTACCTAAACCATGGTGGACCAGGTTTTACTAGAGTAGGACGTCCACCAAGGGTGAATCAACAATATAACTACAGATAGGTAGCAGGCCACATCCCTATCATTGATCAGTCCTTGTAGCCACCACCCTCGGTAGGAAGACAGAAGAATGAGTTGACCACACATGACAACCGTCAACCGTTTCATTAAATGTGGATGGTATTGAAGGGACTATATTCCATGGAGTATCACTGCAAATAAAAGATGGCCGCCTCTGGTATGGAAACATACCATGCCAGTGCTACAGAAGTGGGATCAGTGGTGGTCTTACTGGTGGCACCTCCAAGCACTAGGTCAGTGATGGCGAACCTTTTACACACAGAGTGCCCAAACTACAACCAAAACCTACTTTTATGTTACAAAGTGCTAAGATGACAATTTAAGCAGTCTTAATCGTATTGGCATTCTGAGGACACCAATACAATAGAAAGAAAATTTGTATTGTAGCTTCCTTCCAGGGTCCCCTGAAGAGGAAGAATCAGGGGACCCAGAGCAGGAACTCTGACCATAATCCATCTCTGTCCATACCTTCTTGCTTCTCTTGTAGTCTTGGTAGCCAAGGAGGTGTTGCTTTAAAATAGTTTTGGACTGCAGGAGGAAACCTTGAGTCAAGTCTAGCAAATTCTGTGCTAGGGTGAAGGCCTGCGTGCCCACAGAAAGGGCTCCAAGTGCCACCTCTGGCACCCGTGCCATAGGTTCGCCACCACTGCTCTAGGTCATTCCCTCATGATTCAGGAAGTTATTCTTATGGCCAATATTGGGCCCGGGAAGGAATATTCCCCTACTTTGGGCCAAACGGCATCAGCCTTGTAGGGAATTTTTTCCTTCCTCTTGATCAACACTCTA
Organism: Engystomops pustulosus; assembly: GCA_019512145.1. Lineage (NCBI taxonomy): Eukaryota > Metazoa > Chordata > Amphibia > Anura > Leptodactylidae > Engystomops > Engystomops pustulosus. The sequence continues at coordinate 89,758,900 of CM033649.1, forward strand.
TGACTTGATGGACCTATGTCTGTTTCCAACCTTATCTACTATGAAACTACAAACAATGGCCTGAAAATTCTTAGAAGTGGAACTCCATGGACAGAAGGCCGCCCTTCTCTGCTACTCTCCATTGAAGTTATTAAGATATGAAAACCGTAACAATTCGGGATAGGCAATCGTCTTAGCACTGGCACCTATAAGAACTTGGTCATAACACCATATGGATAGGAGGTCTACAGGCTCTCATTGTGGGAAACTTAAAGATCACAATTATTTTTCATTATTTTCCATTTTTCCAATTAAGATGCCATCGTACTACCATGGTCCAAACCATGTGTCTTCAAACAATGTTTCAGCTCGATTCACCAAATTCTCATTTTGGGAACAATTCATATCAAATCCATTATGGAGGTTGTCGACACGACCCATGCACCGGTGGTGGCCACTGTTTTTTTTTTTTTATAGAACATGCCACTATTTTTCCAATCTGTGGGGGATAGGAGGTAAATCCCATGCGATCTACACAATGCTGACAGTGAAGGTGCCTAAACACATCAGCCTCTTCACTTCCCCCTATATGTCGAAAGACTTGAGTGGAAGAGATTACAAATTTTAGATATTTCTGATCAGTGTAATATATATTTTTGCAGGAAACCCTTTGATTTTAACACACTTTTGTTAATTTTTGGTTCTTTTTTGTGGTTACTGAAAAATCTAGTAGTTGGCGATACCCTGATTGGGTGGTTGAATCCAAAAAAATTACCATTGTACAGTCCAAACTCAAGTCAGTGGAATTGCAACTTTTTGAAAATATGACAAAAACAAATTGACAGAAGTTCACAAAACAGTATAAAGGTAAAATCTGCCGCATCGTACCCCAAATAAGGGCAAGTCGAAACACGTTACAATGCAAGTAATTACCTTATAGAAGTAGGCGCTTCTGCAAAGCAATCTTCACTCACAACCAACCAAAAAAGGTCAATCTCTTTACCCTGAAGACAAAAAGATAATAAAAAAAAACATCAGTTGGAGAGTGCGGGCGAGCACGTCGGCAGCATTTTCATTGGCGAGGCGTCGGGCATGAGCAAACATCAGTAAATAACAGAATGAAAACGTACACAAATGAAGCCGCTTGTGCCTAATGGTGAGTGACATGCGGAGAGTTAATAAAAACAATATGTGGCAGGACAGTTGCTGATCGGTACCAGCCAGCGCCCGTCTCTTCACAAGAACAACACAGGCTTTCCAAAAAGAAGAGCGGAGGACACGGCTTTGTAGGCAGAATTATAAAAGTGTGGTGAAATGACTTCAGTTACTAATTGGTCCATTCGTCGGTGAATGAACTGGGATTCCCATCATGCTCGGCAAAAACATAGATCCTTAAATTATTGATGACTTTTCCTAAGTATAGGTCATTCATATCAGGGTAATGGGGAGTCAAACACCAGCACCCTCACAGACCAGGAGCTGATAAACAGAGAAGTAGACAGCGCCATCCCCTGTGTAGTGGCTGATCCAAGTCACTGCAGCTCAGTTTTAATTCAACTTATCGACAATTGATCGGTAAAACCTTGTCTGGCCACTAGACTGAGAATGGCGCTCTCTACTTCCTGTTCTGTCCTTTATTATTTACCTGCTTGGAACAGCTGATCTGTGGGGGCTCTGAGTTTTGGACCACCACCAATCTAATATTCAGGACCTATTCTTTAGAAATGTTATCAACATTCTTTAACCTGGAGAACCCCTTTATGTACCCCCCTCTTTGCCAGAGCCAAAACTTGACATATGTATATGTTATGTTTTGAGTATCATATTGGTCCTACTATAGAAAAGGAGGCGCAAATTACCTATGAGGCTAGTGCCAAAGGGTAAGGGTCCAAAGTCTTATGGAGGAATCTCTGTAGGCATATTCCAGCAATAGACATTTATGGAATCTTTCTAGTATATTCCCCAAATATCTGATAGCTAGAGGTTCCCCTGTAGGAGGGCCATCTATCCCATGCTTCTGTTTCAACCATAAGAGTTACGGCAAATTGGCTACTCTTGTGTGTGTAACCTTCCTTGATAATACAAATTAATAACTAGTGTATATTAGTTCCACTGGTTGGTTAGAGTCCCGATCCTTTAAAGAGGACCTCTCACCACCTTCACCATCTCCAATTCTTGCCACCCTCTAATAGATTGCACTCCACTGATTCCGACACAGTTGGAATTTTCTCTCTAACCCCAACCGTTCCCGAGCAATGGAGTCATTACTTTCTGCAACCAATATGCAAATTAGAGTCTTAAGGGTCAAGTGGGCGGCCTTGTCTCAAAGCAGACAACTTGGCACCAGTAGAGAATTAGAAAATTGCTCAGGAATGTTTGGGGACCCAAAAATTCCATCTGTTCCAGAACCAGTAGAGCAGCATCGATCATAGGAGTTGGATTTGGTAGAGGTGAAAGTTCCTCGTAAACCTCTTGGTCAAAGAAGTTTTGGTCTCCCCACAATGGGAAACGTGATTATAAGAAGAATATAAGATGTCACCAAGGAGATCTACAATGAAGAAAAAAAAAATTTGAGACTCTACAATTAATTAGTTATTGTGGTTTTTTACGGAAAAGCTGAACTGGAAATCAAGACGATAATTGTAAGATAATTATTTGCAACAATAGATAATAATTTGTAACAATATAGAAAGCCACTTAATGAATTGTAATTGAGCTTTGGTTCAGCGCCGATCGTAAATATAACAACACAATTAAGCAATTATCTTGTTTTTATTTTAATCACAGATTTTTTTTTCTCTCTCCGAAAAACAGTTGGTAATTGGTGTGAACAAATCATAGAACAAATCAGACTAGAAGAATTATCTTTCTTCAATTGAAAACAATGAAAATATGAAAGCAAAAATTTAAGTGAATGGATCTAAGACCCAACCCCTTTAAGAATTCAGCCATTTGCTTCTGCTCCTGTACCTGATTTTGTTAGGAAGAACAGAGCCAATAATTTCCCCTGAATGTCCAACAATGTTATACATGCGTGAGGATCAGTGGTAGTGGATCCTCTAGACCACCACGGATGATGACGTAAGCCGACACCTGGGAGCGGAGTCTAAGTGGTACACGGTTTTCACCAGAGCCCAAAGTGGGTTGGACTTGCTGCGGCATGGTACCACCAGGTCGTTCCACAGGTGCGACTTTGTCCGCGGTGGCGGGCAAGGTGAAGTACAGAATCATAAGGCAGGATAGTAGTCAGGGACAGGCAGGAGGTCGAGACGGGCAGCACAGGATCAGAGTCTGGACATAGCAGAAGGTCATGACGGGCAGCACAGCAGTGAGGTCAGGAACAGAATCGAGGTCACAATGGGAAATCAGGATAATCGAACAGGGCATCAGGAACAAGTTTCTCTAAGGCTATGAGGCAGAAAGATATGGCAGAGGACACAGAAAGGGGCTGAAATCTATCAGGGCATGCGACTGGCCAGCGCTAATTATCGACGCGCTGGTCCTTCAAATTTTACTTAGCCAGTGCTCATGCACAATAGGAGACGCACGTGCCGGAACGTGGGCATCACGGAGACCGCTGCTGGAGCCGGGAAAGGCGAGTTCCTCGATGCGGCACACAGAGGTATACGGGTGTACCTGCGACCCGTGACAACATGGTTCCATTAGGGGGCATTGACAGGGGTTATCTTCAAGAACTATGCACTAAGGCCTCTCAATTTTCCTAATGCGGCGGTTTTTCCGAATCCGTTGGGTTTCCGTTCGGCCACGCCCCCGATTTCCGTTGCGTGCATGCCGGCGCTGATGCGCCACAATCCGAGTGCCAAAAACCCGGGGCAATTCAGGAAAAATCGGCGCAAATCGGAAATATTCGGGGAACACGTCGGGAAAGCGCGTATCGGCCCCTTAGTAAATGACCCCCATTGTGTCTACAGGGAATTCTTTATGGAGACACAATAAGCTGACAAAAGCAACACTAAAAACTATACATTAATGCTGTAACATTTATGCCCATTCAGGTTTCAGAGTCATCCGCTGCCCATAAAGTTCAGCAGAAGATGCACTTCTGGTTGCATTTTGTACACAGGTGTTAGCCTTCTTTTTTCAAGGCTCAGCCGAACCCGATTGGTTCAGCTAATCCCTAATATTGACTTTAACCTTATAAATATCTGTGAAGGGTCCTGCACACATCTCATCTCATAAATACTCATCAATTAAAACAGTTGTAGAAAGGAAGGTCTTAAAATTTGACAAAAATTTTCCACCTAATCTTCACCTCCATTGAAACCAGCCATGACACCTATATGGAAAATGTTACCCTACTGAGACAAAGGATATGGAAACCAAAACCATAGAGATTGTGTGTCATTGTATCTTTTATCTATATATTCACCTTCAAGGTAAAGTCTAGAAGATAAAATGGAAATATTAGAGAAAGGGACGTCGTGATAGGTCGTGACTCCTCCGATTATTCACATCATCCGCTCCGCAGTCTTCTTATTTTTACCAACTACGAAGAATTCGACTGGATTTCATTTGATGGTGAATGGAGATTCTGCAGACAGCTATTTGTGGTGGCTGCCTACAGAATTTCACATAAAAATATAACCACAAAACATGGTGTAATCGTTCCCAGACTAACCGTACTTAGCATTCGGTGGAGCATTATTTTTAGCTATTCGCCGCTCAAAAGGACGACATCAAAGAAGGGACTGGTAGGTGTTAAATCATGGGAAGTTGCAGAAATTATTTCCAGCCAAGCTTATGGTGTCCTCACGAACAGGTCGTAGACACAAGGTAGGAATATTAATAATGTGAGAACATTCTAGAATTACAAGTAGGGTTGTTCTAGATGTATCAGTGTAAGACTTGGTTTCCTTGAGCCCACCAGATAAAATTATGATGGGGGTCTAATAATTTTCATTAACTCCTAGGAAGTAGACCGTAGGCTCCTAATTGGGTGCTCTTTGGCTGGATGTTCAGGTTACATTATTGTGTTCCAGCTAGGCCCCTCCAATATAATCTGGTGGCCAGTCCAACCCTACACTACAATCGTAATATTGACATGGATTCTATATTTAGAGGGTAGAGAAGAAGCATTGTACCAGGGCCCTAGAAACTGAAAGTACCCCCCCTGGGGTTCATGAGCTACAAGTTACGCCACTGTAGTCTCAGTCTATGCTTTGGTGGTGTTGTGATTCACACATTTAGGCAGAGTCGTAGATTGGCACGCTTGTACAGGGAGGGTTGTTCCAAAAAATCTTTCTGCCTTGGCCAAATATTTAGCTCATACTTGCAGGATATTTGGCAGTCTAGTTCCGGTTGGTCGGTGCTACATTGCAACCATGACCCATTTGGACTATGACACAATCCCCTTTGGGGTGTAACATGCCGTTTTTGTGATTTGGGTTCTCTACAGGCCAGTTCCAAAATGATCTCAGCATGAAGTGTACATAGGGGACATACTGTATAGGATGTATAGGAGCCTGGTGGATGATCAGGTACTCCACTGGGTTTGAGAAATTTCCAAAGAGTATAGGAAGCTTAAAGGAAACTTACCACCACGGATCTACCTATTAAGGTAGATCGGGAGGTAGGTGCCTCTATTGTACGTGAGTATAGCCCTTTTAAGGGCTAATCCTCACGTCCCCTGTATCTTTTTAAAACTTTAATTGTGGTAATATGCAAATTTTGTAAAGAGTCTACTGGGGCGTGGAGTAGCTGGAACTGAGGCTACACGGCACGGCTACTCCACACACCAGTAGTGGAGTATCCTCCTGCGCACACTCGTCCACAAGGCTGGAGTTGTGCGCATGCCCACAACACAGAACAGCAGCTGCGCCATCTAGTCTCCAAAGCCGGAATTACTGTGCATGTGCAGAACACCGGCTTCGCGGACGAGTGCGCACAGCTCCTTGTAGCTGCACGCTGAAGATGTATCAGTAAAAGGTAAGAGGCTACAGGGACGTGGAGTAGCAGCACCATGTAGCCTCAGCTCCAGCTACTCCACACCCCAGTAGAGCAGAAGAGCAGATCCTGCCAGAGGGGGTGCACACCAGTATGTCAATGTGCTTGGTTTTTACAATCCTTCATCCCGGTAGTAGATGTCCCTTAACAGTATCTATAATTATTAAATGGAGCTTCAAGTGTTCAATTTCTCTGTAGTGCCCCCACAGGTGAAATGAGGTATTACATATTCCCCATAGAAATAAATTACCTTTCTATGTAATACATGGAAATTTGTGTCCTCCAAAGCGAGAGACACTCTTACTAACCGTTCTATGTCCCAGAATCCCAAACAAGGACCGTTACTTTCCAATGACCTTGTTTTCTAAGCCTTACACCCCCTTAAGCCCAAAGTCACCGAAATTCCCCCGAATAATATCAGCCTATTACCAATGAATGGGAAGTCAGGCAGCCACTTCACTCAACCTGATCGTGTGAAACATCCAATTTCACGTGCGGAATCGGATGACACAGACCGACTGTGTTAAATCCTGAATAATGCGCTTTTCTTCTCCTTCCGCTCGCGGAGCGATGTTATTATGAAAATGTCCCATAAACTGATTTATGTTTATCTATTGTGCCTCTCCAATTTTCTGCATGTTTAGCAGACAAACCTGTGGTTTCCACTTTGCATTGCAGATCCGATCGCCCACCAGATACAGAACACTACTCGGCCATGTTAAATTTTAATTTGAAAAACAAAACTGCTGAAACGGGCTACTTTAAATTAAGTTACACATTCGCGCTCTGTTTTTCATAACCTAAACACATCAGGTAGCAAGGAATAAAAGAGACTGAGAATCGGCTGGAAATATATTATCGCGGTATTGTTCTTTATATCGGAAGTTTCTCTTAAAGGGGACTCGTTGTGCGGATGCTGCAGATGAAGTTAAACCCTAATTTGAATTAATATGCTACCCTATAAGAGTGGATGCAATACCAGATACAACCTGTGGACGGGTGAGGAGCCTTCACGAGAAAAGAACAGGCATGCTGCAGTACCAGACACAACCTGTGCATAGGGTGGCGCTGTTTATAGTAGACAGCAGTATTACCCAATTCACTGATACAACTTGTGCACAGCTACACAATGGGGCACATTTACTTACCCGGTCCACTCGCGATCCAGCGGCGTGTTCTCTGACGAGGATTCGGTTCTGCCGGGATTCACTAAGGTCGTGCGCCCAATATCCACCAGGTGGCGCTGTTGCGCCGAGGTCCACCGGAGTTCTCCTTCTTCTTCCCGTTGCATGTAAGTGCTGATCTTGCGACACAAATTCTTTTTTAAATTCTGCGTTTTTTCCAAATCCGTGCGATGGCCACGGCCCCCGATTTCTGTCGCGTGAAAGCCGGCGCTGATCACGTGCGGCAAAATCCCAGCGCAATTCATGGGAAATCGCAGGGAAACCCGACAAAGGTGCGCGATTCAGACCCTTAGTAAATGAGCCCCAATGTTTCTAATAGAGTCATGATTTTCTCAGTCCAATAAAGCCCATTTAATATTAGCTCCATTGTGAACCATTTTATAGCGTAAAAAGGCATGAAAAAGACGCAGTTTTAGGCGCAAGCTACAAAATTTGGTAACTAATTTGTTAAAGGGGGTATTCTCATTGGGGCATTGGCGTTTAAATTCAGCTGCAATATATATATATACATTTCTTCAATTGAATGTAATAAAAATGTACCTGTGTGAAGATAATTTTCCATGTTGTCCTTGGATACGACCACCGCTGCTGGAGAAATAGCACATGGAAACAAATTGTTTTTGCATATGAATGTTCAGGAGTTACTGCCTGTCCCACAGCCGTCCTGTGGTTATGAACGCTGAATCCAGATGGTCAGGAAGGACTCAATAGAATAGCATGTATGGCCACCACTGCAAGAGTGCGGTGGTGGTTGTATCCAAGGACAACAATTTCGTTTCTAAGAGACAACATGTCTAAATCTATGGGAAATTGTTTTCACACTGGTCATTTTTTTTAATAACATGCAACTGGCCTATATTTCAGCTCGTGTTTCGGGCACACAATACGCGAGTTCTAAGACATCGGCCCCATTGGCGAAGTTCATCATGGGCTTGTACGGCAGTGTAATTGCTAGCAAACCTCCAGTAATTGTGATTATTTCTTCCTTTACGCCAACTCCATGCCAAGTGAGACGTGAAGGTGGGCGAGGCCGGCAGCAGGGTGGGTCGGGGACAATATCATACGCCTACAAACAAGCGCACAATGTCCCCCATTTTCTCTATAACTGAGAATATAAAAAATTGAGGAGCTATCTCCCACCTATAAGTCTGCTCATTGGGAGACCAAACATTGAGACCCCACCAGTCACAAGAAATGGGGTCTTAATGATGAATGGGTTGGATCATGCGGATGTTCAAAGTCATTGGGAGAGCAGAGTGATGTTTTCAGCTATCTCCCGTAGAGACTTCCAGTATAGCAGCGTGCTGCGCATAGCGCTTGATTGCTTCCATTCCAACAGGGAACAATGGACCCCAATTCTGATGGACTGGGTGATATGCTGTGATTTTGGACAACCCTTTAAGCTAAAGGGCTATACCTCTGTCACATGAAAGTCATCCATTTGTAATAGGGTTATCTTAAATTTTGAATGCTACATCCTCCTTTTGTGGGCTCTGCATGAAATGTCCAGAACAGACAGCTGATCACTGGAGAAGGTGGACCTTTGGGGATCACCATGTGTCCTCTGATTATAGAAGGAGTGTCTTCATAATACAACACTTGACATTAAATCAACACACAATCATAGACTTTTTGGACTTAAGACATATTGGGGCACATTTCTTACCGATCCCCCGCTGAGGTCCGCCCCTAGTTCACCTTCTTCTTACCGGTGCATGTGAGTGCATTGTCGTGTGACACAATTCGAATCATCGGGTTGTCCGACGGCCACACCGTTGCAATGAAAGTAATGACAATGCGCCAAAATTCGATCACTGTGCGCCAAAAACACCCCTGTTAAGTGCGTCGCAATCGAAATAGTCGGGAAACCGACATAAATGGCTCTGTGGACCCTTAGTAAATGGGCCCATTGAGTCTTTTTGAGTGGGAGGGGCACTGCTCCAAAACCTTTCATTTGTATGATTCTGATGATACGGAGACCTAGATAGACTCTAGCCTTGGCTCCCCAAGAAGTAGACATTGGGGCTCATTTACTAAGGGTCCAAATCACGCACTTTCGTCGGGTTTCCTGACAATTTCCGATTTGCTAAGAATTGCCCCGGGATTTTGAGAACGCGATCGATTTTGGGCCCACAAATCGCCCCCGGATTTCTTTCACACGACAGAAATCGGGGGGGACTGGCCTCGGACAACCGACGATTCGGAACAACCGCAGAATTTTAAAAAGAATTTTTTGCAAGATCCGCACTTACATGCACCGGGAAGAAGAAGTTGAACCCGCGACCTCGGCACAGCAGTGACACCTCGGGATATGGGCGCACGATCTTAGTGACTCGCGGCAGACCCGAATCCCGAAAAAGCGCCACTGGATCGTGACGGACCGTGTGAAAGCATTGGAAACCCAGTGACCCATCCAACGTCCATTAACGGTAGAGGTCCAAGGTGACGGTGGACCATTGTTTCCTTCTTAGCAAGTCCATGGTGTCTCTGAATGGCTGGGGAATTCTGACACTGACTTGCCCATTCCCGGCTCGGCGCCCCTAATCGGTCGGAGACAGACCACATTGTTGTGTCGATGGCAGTGAACAAAATAACCTTGACTACTAGATTGAGGATCTTCACAAGAAAACACAACAAGGTTTGTAAACCTGAATAACTCTTCTCCTGGCCCAAAACTGAAGTAAGAGGAATGTGAGGGCTCATGTTTCCAACATGACATTCCACCAGTGCACGCTTACATGCCGACCAAAAACACCCGCTTGTTTACCAGCTCCATTACTAACACATACCGCGCAGGGAAAGTTTACAATGTCACCACCACTTTACGTTTCTGCTTCAGGAACTCAAACCAGAAGAAGAAGAACAAGGTAACACCACAAAGAACAAAACCCTCTAAATCTCCCATCAGCCTAAAGATCATCTATGCAACTTATACTGGAGGACTCCGAGGAAAGAAGTCATCACTACAGAAGTCCTAGTTGGTCACTGCATAAGCTGGAAATATAATAATTAAATCAGGCAAGATCATAACTGCTCCTTCTTATTCAGAAGATTATGAGACTCTAATTGTGTAATAAAATCATCAACAAACATGTGTTCAGTTTTAACTCCATGTAACAGATCATCTCAGTGTACAGATCATCATAGAAGATGAGTTAACATCCTCCCTCAAGAGCTGGCACTCTATTCTGCTGCTGTGCCGTCACTGTGGTACAGTACCATGACATTACGTATCGGTACTGATCCGACGTACATCCATGTATTATACCCAGAGTCTGCCATCACTACTCTGCTGCGGTGCAGTCACGTGAACATAAATGACATTACTTTATCCTTTACTGCGCATCCTGAGTTACTCCTGTAGTATACCGCCAGAGCGCACTCACTATTATCGCTGTCTGGTGCAGTCCTGTTACATACATGACATTACTTGATCCGGCTGCTATCCTGAGTACATCCTGTATATTACACCCAAGCTGACACTCACTATTCTGCTGCTGGTGCAGTCACTGTGTACATACATGACATTACTTAATCCTGTAAGCTGATCCTGATTAACACCTGTCTATATCTCCAAGAGCTGCACTCACTACTTCTGCTGTGTTGTCAGTCCACTGTGGTACATACGATAACAGATACTTATCCTGTACTGATCCTGAGTTTCACTCCTGTTTATACTCCAGAGCTGCACTCACATCTCGCTCTGGCAGTCACTTGTGTACATACTAGGACATTACGTATCCTGTTACTGATCAGATTCATCCTGTATTATACTCCAGAGCTGCCTCACTGATTCTGCTCGCTGGAGCGGTTCCTTATGTGCTACATACCTGACATCTCTTATCCTGTACTGGATCTGAGTTAACAATCCGTAATTTATCCCCCAAGCTGCACTCACACAATCTACTGCTGCTGGTGGCGTCCACTGTTGTACCATACTGACATTACGTCTATCCTAGTACTTATCCTGAGTATACATCCTGATACACCCCAGAGCTGCACTCACTATGCTGCTGCTGGTGCGTCTCTGTGTAACAATACAGTACATTTACTTATTCCTGTAACTGATCCTGAGTTCATCTCGTATTATACATCCAGAGCTGCACTCACTATTCTGCTGCTGGTGCAGTCACTGTGTACATACATGACATTACTTATCCTGACGGATCCTGAGTTAACACTCCTGTATTATACTCCAGAGCTGCACTCACTATCTGCTGCTGGTGCATCACTGATACTACATGATACTTACTATCCCTGTACTGATCCTGTTTACATCCTGTATTAATACTCCAGAGCTCACTCACTATTCTGCTGCTGGTGCAGTCCTCGTGTACATATGTGAACATTACTTATCCTGTACTGACCTGAGTTACATCCTGTATTATATCCAGAGCTGCACTCACTATTCTGCTGCTGGTGCAGTCACTGTGTCCATACATGACATTACTTATCCTGTACTGATCCTGAGTTACATCCTGTCATTATAACTGCGCAGAGAGCTGGCACTCACTATTTCGCTGCTGGTGCATCCACTGTGTACATACATGACATGACTTATCCTGTACTGATCTGAGTTACATCCTGTATTATACTCCAGCTGCAACTCACTATTCTCTGCTTGTGCAGTCACTGTGTACATACATGACATTACTTATCCTGTACTGATCCTGAGTTAACATCCTGTATTATACTCCCGAGCTGCACTCACTATTCTGCTGCTGGTCAGTCAACTGTTATACATACATGACATATACTTATCCTGTGACTGATCCTGATTACAACATCCTGTATTATACTCCGAGCTGCACCTCACTATTCGTGCTGCTGGTGCAGTCACTGTGTCATCACATGATCATTTCTTATCGCTCGTCTGATCCTTACGTTACATCCTGTATTATACTCCAAGCTGCACTCAGCTATTCTGCGTGCTGGTGTCCAGTCACTGTGTACAAACATGACATACTTATCCTGTACTGATCCTGATTTTACATCCTGTATTATACTCCAAAAGCTGCACTCACTATTCTGCTGCTGGTGCATTCACGGTGTACATACATGACATTACTAATCCGTACTGATCCTGAGTTACATCCTGTATTATACTCCAGAGCTGCACTCACTATTCGGTGCTGGTGCAGTCCACGTGATAAACACATCATGCACATTACTTTCCTGTACTGATCCTAGGTTACATCCTGTATTATACACAGAGCTGCACTCACTATATCTGACTGTGGTGCAGTCACTGTGTGTACATACATGACATTACTTATCCCGTACTGATCCGTGGTTACGGTCCGTGTATTATCCTCCAGAGACTGCACTCACTATTCTGCTGCTGGTGCATTCCTGCTATACATAAATTACATTCTTATCCTGTACTGATCCAGATTAACATCCTGTATTAATCTCCAGAGCTGCAACATCACTTTCTGCTGCTGGTGCAGTCACGTGTACATACATGACATTACTTATCCTTACTGATCCTGAGTTACATCCTGTAATTATACTCCAGAGCAGCACTCACTATTCTGCTGCTGGTGCACGTCACTGTGTACATACAATGACATTACTATCCTGTACTGATCCTGAGTGTACATCCTTGTTATAGCTCCAGAGCTGCACTCACTTTCTGCTGCTGCTGGTGCAGTCCTGTGTACAACATGACATTACTTATCCTGTACTGATCCTGAGTTACATCCTGTATATACTCCCAAGCTGCCTCACTATTCTGCTGCTGGTGCAGTCACGCTGTGTACATACCTGACATACTCTTATCCTGTACTGATCCTGAGTTACATCCGGTTAATACTCCAAGCTGCACTCCCTATTGCTGCTGCTACTGGCGTGGTCAGGATCACTGTGTACATACATTACATTACTTATCCTGTACTGATCTGAGTTACATCCGAGTATTATACACCAGAGCTGCACTCACTATTCGTGCTGCTGGCTCACTGGTGTACATACATGACATTACTTATCCTGTACTGATCCTGAGTTAACATCGTATTAATACTCCAGAGCTGCACTCACTATTCTGCTGCTGGTGCAGTCACTGATATACATACATGACATTACTATCTGTACCTTGACCTGAGTTACATCCTGTCCTGTATTATACTCCAGAGCTGCAACTCACTATTCTGCTGCTGGCCAGTCATGTGTTACATCGGTGACATTACTTATCCTTTACTGATCCTGAGTTACATCCTGTATTATACTCCAGAAGCTGCACTCACATTCTGCTGGTGGTGCAGTCCACTGTGTACATACATGACATTGCTATATCCTGTACTGATTCCTGATTACAGTCCTGTATTATACACTCCATAGCCATCACTTCTGCTGCTGGGTGCATCACTGGTACATCATGACATTACTTATCCTGTACTGATCCTAAGTTCTCTCCTGTATTATACTCCAGAGCTGCACTCACATATCTGCTGCTGAGGTGCGTCACGTGATACATACTACATTACCTTATCCTGATACTGGATCCTGATCATCTGTATCTATAACTCCAGAGCTGCACTCACTATTCTGCTGCTGGTGCAGTCACTGTTACTATACATGATCACTTACTAGCCTGTACTGATCCTGGTACATCCTGTATTAAACTCCAGAGCCTGCACTCACTATTGCTGCTGCTGGGTGCAGTCACGTGACTACATTACATTACTATCCATGTACCTGACCTAGTACATCTGTATGTATCTCCAGAGCTTGCACTCGCTATATCTGCTGCTGGTGCAGTCCTACTGTGTACATGTCATAGACACATACTTATCACTGTACTTGATCCTGAGTTTACCTCCTGTATTATATACTCCAAGCTGCACTCGACTATTGCTGTCGGTGCGTCATATGGTTACATACATGACATTACTTATCATCCGTAACTGAATCCTGAGTTTACATCCTGTATATACTCCAGACTGCACTCAGATTTAGCCTATTGTGGTGCTAGTTCAGCATGTAGTACATACATGACTATACTATATCCTTACTGAGCCAAGTTACATCCTGTATTATATACTCCCGAGCTGCACTCCTACCTTCTGCTGTTCTGTGCAGTCCACTGTGTACATACATTCATTACTTATCCTGTACTGATCCTGAGTCATACATCCTGTATTAATACTCCATGAGCTGCACTCACTTTGCTGCTGGCTAGGTGGCAGCAACTGTGTACCATACCGACATTACTGTATCCTGTACCTGATCCTGAGTTTACACATCCTGTATTATACTCCAGACTGCCCTCACATATTCTCGCTGGTCATGTGGCACACTGTGTACATACATGACATTACTTATCCTGTACTGATCCGATTACAATCCCTGTAATTCACTCCAAGCGGCACATCACTATTCTGACTGCTGGTAGGCAGGTCATAGTGTACATACATGACATTCTATCCTGTTACTGATCTCTGAATTACGATCCTGTAATTCTCTCAGAGCTGCATCTCACTATTCTGCTGCTGGTGCAGGTACTGTGTACATACATTACTTACTTATCCTGTACTGATCCTGTGTTCATCCGTATTATACTCCAGAGTGCAACCACTATTCTGCTGCTGTGCCGTACTGTGTACATACATGACTTACTTATCCGTACTGATCCTGATTCAGTACATCTGTATATTACTCCAGAAGCTGCAAACACTCACTATTCTCGCTCTGGTGCGGTCCTGGTGTACATACATGACCTTACTTCATGCCTTTACTGCTCCTGAGTTACAAATCCTGTATTAGTACTCCCAAAGACTGCACTCCCTATTCTGACTGTGGGCAGTCACTGTGTACATACATGACATTACTTATCCTGTACTGACCTATTACATCCTGTATTATATCTCAGAGCCCTGGTTGTCACTCACTATTTTCTCTGGCTGCTGGTGCAGTCACTGTGGTACATACATCCCATGACATTACCTTATCCTTGTTATGTGCCATATGTGGTATGTTTATGCTTGGTTTGTGTATATATGGTGTGTATGACTAGTCGTGTATATTGAGTATGATATATATACTTATATTATCTATATATATATATATATATTAGTGATGTTATCATATTGTTTTAAGTCATACATTTCGTCTCACCTGTACTCATTTCTACCCCATGTACTGCATTCATCTTTTGCTATGAAGCCCAGCCTCTCCAATACTTAAACACCCTGCATAGGATACAATGATAATGATCAAAACAGGTCCACTTAAAATTTCACAGGTCCTTTGGAGAGCCTCTGAAGGACCTGACACTCAGCCAACTATCAGAATGGCTCAAGGGTTTAATGTGTATCCTCAGCTCATGTCATGATCCAACACCAGATCATTTAAACCCTAATCCCCATTGTGGCAATTTAAGATAAATTACCATTAGACAATTGTCCTCGTCCAATCATCTAGTATAATCCATCCATTCTGGTGACACAAAACATTTGGAGTGGTCAAACTTATTCCAGAAGATCTAATGAGAACAAGACATTCCTTCGACATCTTGGTCTTTACAATTCTTCCAATTGTCAAATTTTTACTGCCGACCCATGTTAAGAAATTACTACGTTCCATTTCTACGTTGCCCAAGACTGACGTGTAGCTTCTGATACTCCACCACTACTCACTAGAAACCCTTATATGCAGTCGTTGTGTCATCACCATCAATCATCTCAACCTATACGATAATTAGTAGCCATCACATAGGGGAAACCACATAGGTAGCGGCGGGGGAGGGGGGGGTGTTCTTCCAAAAACGCTTTGCCCAATTTTCTCCTGACTTAGCAAACTTTTATAAAATGGGGCAGATAATTTGGGCTTCTCATCACCGCTGTTGGGTTGAATGCACATAACAATATCTTTATTGAACAATATCTCTTTCGATTTATGTACGGGAGACTCCAGATTGCAACAACTCAACTTTTGATCACGATAAATTCTCCTTTTGGCCCGAAAATATCTACTACAAAAAATGTTAACATGGAAGCAGGATCATTGTAGTGCTCCAAATTTACTCCTGAAAGCAGGGATTCAACAATGACAAAATTCTGTATTTTATATATATATATATTTCCTGTCTGATTATAAGTATTTGGACGTACAATGCAGTGTATTCCATGCTGGTAATATATCAGCAGGAATACATGCATATATCAGCATGGAATATACTGCATTGTATGTCCACCAACTGACTTTAATGCAGTGTGTATATACACATATACCACATGAATACACTGCATTGTAACGTTCCAACAACTTATAATCAGACAGAAAAACAGAAAGAGAAAAACGATAAATCGCCCCCAATTCAACACCCGGTAGTCAAGGCCCAACCCTTGGGTGCTGTCCCATACTTTGCCCCCCATAATCTACTCCTACCGATAGTAATCCTTATTTTTTTATTTGTTGAAATTCCTCAAGACGCCAAAACCAAGAAAAAATTTGGTAAACCAAAATTTTTTTGGCCTGGCCCATTTTTACCATCATATAATCCAGATAATCTGATAATCCTATCAGAGACTTTATAGTTCTTAAATGCTTAATTTTGCAATCCAAAATACAGCACCCTCAGAGCAACTTTTAATCATTGTTCTACAAATTTATTCACCGACGGCCGATTCACAAAAGAAAAAAAAAAAAAACATAAATGAATTCATATGCACTTTAGTGATCAGAGTAGCGGTGGAGTAAAAATTGAGATTAAACAAAAACTGCACAAAAAATTACAATACAGGAGAAAATTTTTGGAAAGTCTAAGCAAGATGTGGTGACGTTGATAGTCCATCTACGAGCATCATACCAGGGGATGACAGATGTTGTAAGTTACCAGTCCAGATGTTTTGGTGCCAACTACACTAGAGGTCCTCATCTGTTTTGGACGGCACCCTCACGTCGGGGCGTACCACAGGACATCCTCCCGGTACACACAGTATGATTTGTGGTCAACGACAGAATCTTTTAATTTGCTCTTCTCGTTGACTTACTCCCCACGTTGTAAAAGATAATGAGTTGGTGCTCCACACACTGTCATAGTCTGAATTAAAATCCAGTTAGCACCAAATTAATCTACGCTCCTGACTTCAAAAATTAAGAACTGTACCCGTGCCCCCACCCCCCACCCCCCACTTCAACTCTGGTGACCCCTCCCCTGGTTTTAATTAACCTCATATTCATGTCTATCCTTCTATGCAAGGACACATGAATCGTCGACCAGGGAGACAATTTCATCTCCTATCTGCTCATACGAGGCTGCATTGGGAAAAAAAATTAAAAAAAACAATGAATAATTTTTAAAAAAAAAATTCCTTCTTGCAGCCATTTATAATATTAATTGGGAAAATTATCTTATCTCTTCGTATAAAAGTGAGAGACGCGGTTAACGTCAAGGAGGACGGAGTTACTGGGTGTCCCCTTCGACGCGTCGCGGAGGAACATAATATTTGCCGGTTTTATTTGGAAAACATTGATGAAACCTTTGTCTTGGAATTATTTATTCCCCCCTCCCCCGCCGTGCCACAAGGGTTAATCAGCAGAGACGCCCCAGCCCCCACACCTGCATTAAACAATAAGATAAAGAATATGCTAATCGCTATTGTCACTGTAACTTTAAGTACCTGTCTGTATTTTTACACGAAAACGATTATCTCTATCAATCAAAAATTTAACAACACAAAAGCAGCGCTAATCATACAAGAAGCGTTGACGGAGTAATTCTTATAAAGGGGGAAAAAAAAAAATTTAGAAAGCATTTTTTTTTTTCATTCCTCTTAAAAGTAAGATAAAAATGAAGACTGTAAAATAACAAAAAAAAAAAAAATTATAAAAAAAAATAATAATTTGCTTATTACCAAAAATGTTGACTTGTTCAAAAACAAGAATATAAACCTTAGTTTTTGGGGAAAAGTATTCAGATTTTTTCTCATCTTTTTTTTTTTTTTTTTTTTTTTTTGGTAAGGCTGTATGCTGACCCCACGACGTTGTGCAGTGGTTGGCTAACCTCACACATGGTGTAACAGCACACTCAATGTTGGATAATTGACGTAATCGTCCGCAGCATGACAGAGTATAATGGTATCAATTTAAAGGAACAAAAAAAAAAAAAATCTTTCCAATTATTAAAATATCAAATGAGTAAAATATGTAAAAATGGTTATTTTTAGCTTTTATCTTTTATTTTTTATTTTATTATAAAAATTCCCTAATATTACCTTAAATATCCATATTTCGACTCGGATCATCACAACGACTACTATTTTTCACCTCTCGACAGAATCCCTTCAACCTCCGTCTGTAAAGGCCCACACCTTGAATTATCCATCATCACTGAATATCGCCTACATATTCCGCAGCGCCGCAACATAAATTATTATTTACGTGTGAAGTTTCATTAACTCGTTAATCAAGTTCTACCAGGCGTTTCGGAAAGAAGTAAGTGCCCCCCCTTTTTGGTGTAAGGGTTAAGGACAAGCCCACTTGTCCACGCGGAGTTTCGCCGGTAAGAGAGGAAGGGGCTGTCATATGTTCCCCCAGGATCTCTCCTATCAGGCCCTGACATAAAGTTGACTCTCCACTCCAGGACATGCTCCTTCTCGCAGGGTGTCTCTCTCGTAGAGACTTCCCTGTCCTCTCGTAGACAATGAGAGCTTTCACTTCAAAGTCACCGAACACGAAAATCTCAAATCCTGAAGGCGAAGAATTGCAAGTCGTACATGCAAACTCAAGGAACAGATTACAACCCCCAACAGTTGTCTTCCACGTAGTTGTAAGGTTCCCGTGGAGTGACACAGAGACAACTCCTTTGCCTAGACAAAGGCTTGTTAAAGCAAGTATGAGCACAAGGCAAACTACCCATTCGAAGCAGCGTCCGAGGGGGAAATGCTGTACAGTGGTTAATCCAAACATTGAGAGGCATGGAGGGTAAATCCACCGGAGGACAATGAGAGTCCGGGCCAGAAAAGTGTGCTCTCACACCAGCGTCAGTGTACGGAAGGACTGAAGGCATGTGGTCTAAACACAACAAAAGCCACTGCCTTACTCTAGATTATGCAGGAAGAGGCCCCTTCTGCATAAACACAAACACTCGGCAAATGAGTAACTGCCTCAACTCACTCACATGTCTGCTGTGCGAGCTACCTGCCCGCTCCCTACTGACAGCCTGAGAGGAGAGGACACCGGAGGGGGAGCCCCAGAGGGAAGAGACTCAGGACACAGGGAGCCCCAGGACACAGGGAGACCCAGGACACAAGAGGGGGAGCCCCAGGAGGCAAGAGACTCAGGACACAGGGAGCCCCAGACACAGGGGACCCATGACAGCAGGGGACCCATGACACAATATGGAGCCCCTGGAGGCAAGAGACTTAGGACACAGGGAGCCCCAGGACACAAGAGGGGGGCCCCAGGAGACAAGAGGGGAGAGACTCAGGACACAGGGAGCCCAAGGACACAAGAGGGGGAGCCCCAGGACACAAGAGGGGGAGCCCCAGGAGATAAGAGGGGAGAGACTAAGAACACAGAGACCCCGAAAAGCAGATACGGGGGAGATCCGCACACGGGGACCCCAGGACCACAAGAGGGTGGAAATCCTCGTATACGCACGGGAGCCCAGATATACAGATGGCTGAAGCCCTCAGAGACAAGAGGGAAGAGACTCAGACAATTCAGGGCAGCCCAAGGACACAGAGGGATGCCCCGGACACAGGAGCCCCCGACACAAAGGGGGATCCCCAGGAGATAAGCAGGGATACTAAGAACACAGAGAACCCCAGAATCAGCAGATAGGTGGAGTCCCTGGACACAGGAGCCTCGAACCAGGACACAGATAGGGGGAGCCCGCAGGAGGCAAGATGGGAGAGTCTCCGGAGACGGAGCCCCCAGAAACACAAGAGGGGAGCCCCCAGTAGGCAAAGAGGTTATGAGCTCCGGAGACAGGGATCCCCAGGACACAAGAGGGGGAGCCCCAGTAGGCAAGAGGGGAGAGTCTCTGGAGACAGGGAGCCCCAGAAGAAAAAGAGGGGGAGCCCCAAGACACAGAGAACCCTAGGACATTGGACAGGGAGAGTCCCATGAGACAAGAGAGGAGCCCCAGGACATAGGAGAGTGTCAACCGCAGGACCTAGGCGAGAGGGAGCCCCAGACACAGAGAGTCCGAGGAAAAGGTAGAGCCCCTGGAGACAGAAGAAGGGCGAGCCAAAGGACACAGGAGAGAGGATAGGGACATAGGAATAGGTAGATAATAGATAGATAGGAGAAAGCTCCCTCTCTTCTATATATTTATCTATCTATTTCTAGAATATATCTATCTTTCTTTCATTCTTTCTTGCTATCTCTTTCTGTTTACAAGATTTAATTACACTGATCACATTAATCATGTTTTATACATTGTGCAAAGACAAGTTATATTTAATTCAACCTGTCATCAATCTAAAGCTTGTCAGGATTCCAACTTTTATGTAACTTTGCTAGTAATTACTATGCACATCCCACAGCTGCATCTAGTCTTACATCTCAACATTCTTTATTTCCTTCTTTCTTTCTTTCTTTCTTTCGTTCTTTCTTTCTTTCTTTCCTTCTTTCTTTCCTTCATTCTTTCTTTCTTTCTTTCTTTCATTCATTTTTCTTTCTTTCTTTCCTTCATTCCTTCTCTTTCTTTCCTTCATTCCTTCTTTCTTTCCTTCATTCCTTCTTTCTTTCTTTCTTTCTTTCTTTCCTTCCTTCATTCCTTCTTTCTTTCTTTCCTTCATTCCTTCTTTCTTTCCTTCATTCCTTCCTTCTTTCTTTTTTTCTTTCCTTCATTCCTTCTTTCTTTCTTTCTTTCTTTCTTTCTCTATATGCCATCTATCTAAAAAAATCTATGTATCTGTAATCTGTCATTCGCTTTCATTGTTATCTATCCTAATATTCATCTATCTCTCTGTCCCTGCTATCTATCTATCTATCTATCTATCTCCTATCTATCTATCTATCTCATATCTATCTCATATCTATCTATCTATCTATCTATCTATCTATCTATCTATCTCCTATCTATCTATCTATCTCCTATCTATCTATCTATCTATCTCCTATCTATCTATCTATCATCTATCTATCATCTATCTCCTATCTATCTATCTCCTATCTATCTATCTCCTATCTATCTATCTATCTATCTCATATCTATCCATCTCATCTCATATCTATCTCATATCTATCTATCTCATATCTATCTATCTCATATCTATTTATCTATCTCTCTATCTATCTATCTATCATCTATCTCCCATCTATCTATCTATCTACCTATCTCATATCTATCTATCTATCTATCTATCTCATATCTATCTATCTATCCATCCATCTATCTCATATCTATCTATCTATCTATCTACGTATCTATCTATCTATGTATCTCATATCTTGTTTCTAGCAGATATACTTTATAGTTTAGATCCTTAAATAACGTAATCATTTTCTAACACGCACAATTATGACTTTCTCTGCCTCAACAAAATCTGTTAAACAAGTTTTTCCTGACAGAGACAAATGCATGAGCCACACTTCATGAATCTTTTATGTAAACAGATAGTGTAACATGAGGTGGGACGCTCCTATCTGATCGCCTGCTTCTGCTTTCCTATATGGATATACCACCAAATAAAATACTATGGGGCAGATCATTGTCTATTTATCATAGATAGCTATGAGATAGGTAGATAGGAGATAGCTAGAAGATATTGGAGCATTTATCATATGCTAATGTCTGACCTGGCACAGAAATGCTATAGGCAGGAACGATCCATTCAGCTACCAGGTGTCCAGCTGACCAATCACAGCTATGACTAGGGGCATCAAATTTCCCGATTGGCTGCACGGCTGACAATCCGGCAACGTGTTGGGGTCTTGTGGGTTGAACCCGAATCCCGGACCCAATCTGTAACTCTGCTGATCTCTATTGGCTCGGGGTGTTCCTGCAACTTTGGTTACAGTCTATTGAGCCTCACTACATTGCAGAACGACTGACCCCTATTGGTAAAAATAACCCCAAATTGCTATATTGTTAAAAACAGGTTTCAGAATTTTTACTTTTTTCCTTGTAGATACTAAACCTTGAATTTACAGACTTTTATATGTACATTTCCCTAAAAGGGCCAGTAAAAAGGGTGGAAACAAGACATAAAAACTTTACAATACTTTTAATATGGCCGTTCATCCAAACATGATGGGGACAGGACTGAAAAAACTAGGCAATTGTTTCCCCCAAAAACGGCACCTATGTGCCCACAGGGCATGTGTGGTATTGCAGTTCATACCCATTGACTTCAATGGTGCTGACTTGTCCATTGGACACAGTTGGAGTTGGTGGAGGTGGTGAAAAGTCCTAGTCATGCATGGTGGGTGGTTGGAGTGTTATATAACTTCTTTCTTTTAGACCCGTGACCATCTTTGCCAATTAACTGCAAAGAAGATCAATAATTCTGTCACCATGTTGTCTGCCTGATCACATCTCTTGGTTACAAGTCCCCGGACCTACAATATGGGGGACATCTTGTCTACACCCTAAACCTTTAAGAACGTCTTTCAGATACCGCAATACAAGGGGTCGAGGAGACAGACAGAACTTTGAGCAAAAGAAGTAAAATATTTGTGTACAGAGATTCATCCGGTAGATCCCGGCTCTACAGAAGAAAACTTCAAACCATCCGACTCTCGTTCCCCTAAAGGTCTCTTGGGTTAGACGTATGTACACCTGCAGCAATAGAAGGGTTTTGACGAAAACGCTCAGCAAAAATTCCCTTTTGTGCTGATGAAAGAATAATCAAACCAAACAGAAGACAGAGTTGAGTCGACAAGACTTTTTGGTGGTGGCACCAGACGCGTAAGACTTTCTTTTTCGAGATCGGAATAATTTTTTTTTTGTGGTCCCCAATAGGATATCAAAGAGTTTTCAGATTTGTATTTACTAAAAATGGGAAAATGCTGAGCGTAACTCTCGAATCCTTACTGTCAACGTTGCGTTAGGTGGTGCTGGTGCATTTCATAGCTTTCGGAGAGAGTCAGGTTCTGTCTCGGGGGAGTTTATCGTTTACTTTTCCTTACTGCAGGCAAAAACCATGAACGTAAACTGCAGCCAATTTAGTCGGGATCCTGCCAGGTTTTCTTCTGTGGTAGGAAACTAGACCACCTCGAGGAAACCCATTCAGATAGCAATCTCTGTAGGAGCTAAACCCAAAATTTCACTGTAATCCAAGTGTGATTCTATCCAGTTAGACAATGTTGTTTCGTTATATTTGGCCAAAAAGGAAGCGAAAGGAAGTGTAGAGGTAGCAGTCACACCAGTTACTGAAGCCTGGTCATGGTTTGAGGTTCCTCTGTCATGTGAAGGTGAAGGTCCTCAACATTTTGAATCAATTAGCTTTCATTAAAAATTCCTGAACTGTCAATGCTACGGACTGTAGTTTGGCCATGGATAGAGAGCCATAGGTCAGAGATCATTGCCCTAATGGCCTACACACTGGTGCAGAGGGCAAATTATGTAATTATCCATGGCAAGGATTCAGACACTCTTTCGAAACTGGATTGGTTACCATGGCCAACTCTACTATCCAGAAGAGACCATTTATAAAATATACAAAAAGGGGATTGCCCATTTTTTTGTTAGAAGCATACCCTAAAAATAATATGATCACAAGATCTCAGTAATCATCAGCGATCTGTGAAAGAATCTGGCGAAAATGTTAAAATTTCTCTGTACCAACACCATAGAAAATAATAGCATGGTGCCTCCTCAAAGGGAAGCTCTCAACAGTATTGACCATGACACCATGAATGTTAGTTAGCAGCCTAGGAGAGCTGGCGCGTTGGTATGTATGTTGTTAGTAGCAGCAGGGCTGTAAAAAATTGGAAGACTAACTTCTCAAAGTGCGCTGTGGGCGTGTCCTAACTCTGCCTTGCTCTAAGCTCTCTCTATAATAATTTGTACAACCTCTCTGCTCTGAGTGAAAGCTGTACAAGACTTCTAGGTGACTATACTATGCTATAGTAGGCACTCAGAGCAGAGGGGAGGGACTGTGGAGAAATTCAATGCAGAAAGATTAGAACTCTGCAGTGTGAGGACACCCCACCCACCCCACCCACAAACCTGGAATATACAGCAGTGCAAAGACACACCCCCTACAATCTTGGAATATACATTCATTTCCACAGTCCTGCTGCTACTAACAACATATACAAAGGTCTAGTTACACATCTCTCCAGAGACAGCAGCTAATACTGACTGCGGCTCAGCTGCTTACAGACTCCCATTAAATCCATGTAATGCATTGACCGCCCAAGTCCAAGTGCATTGACCGCCCTCCGGAAAGAAGTGGTTTTTGTAGCCACTATCTCAATATTTTATGTATATATATATATTATATGTTCTTTAAACAAGTCAACACCTTTAAGAATACATGGTGCCTAATACTGAATTTGGTTAAAACACATGAGAAATGATCATGGTCTTAGAAGATGAAGATATAAAGGTCCTTGAGAAAGATAAATGTTCTAGATGTTCCATTGTAATGAGGATTATGCGAATGTATCAAGAGTTTTTCTTCCTGAGATTCAGTTCTACTGATGTAAGCTTCGAAAACCACTATTTGGTGAACATTTTCTAGATTGTGGGTTAGGCCAGATTACCCAAAGTCAACAAAATGTCAAATTATTCACTTTTCTTTCTTTTGCTTATTCTTCTTCATTCCTGGCAAGTGCAGACGTTGAGCGAAACTTTCAGTGGTAATTTATGACCTGAAAACTCAACAGAAGCAAAATCTGGTCTATAATCCAAAGTTACTAAAGAATCAGACCCAATAGACTCAATAAACTTGGTGTAGAGCATTGTTTGAGATTGAATCTTAGAAATCTTCTTGACCATGGCCCTACAGTGGTGGTGGATAGTCATAATGTTCTCATAGTAGGGGACCATGAAAACCAGCATACAACCAGAATTAGCATGAAGGTTGGTCCACCGCTATAGTTAGGACAACCACAATCAATAATGAAGAAGCTCTACCACTGTGGTCAGAAGAATCAAAATGCACGGTGACCTCACATTATGGTCAACACAACCAGTATCAAAATGGAGTTTAGCCCACAAGTGTGGTCCAGAGAACCATATTCAATATACAGGTCCGATTTTACTAAGTCAAGTCTAACTACTATGGTTAGACCAAAAACAATCAGCAAGCAGGTTGTCCCATTACTACTTTAGAGGCAATCAATATAACATCTGGCTCTGGTTATGGTCAGGACAACCAAATCCAGATGGAGGTCAGTATACCACTATAGTCAGGAAAGAAACAAGAATCCACCTGCAACCTGGTCCACCACTATGTTGACTGCAACCAGAATTCACTTGATTCACTATGGTCAGGACATATACAATCCACATGGAGGCTGTCCCACCACTATATTCAGGACAGCTAGACTTCGTATGGAGGCTGTCCCACCACTATGTTGACTACAACCAGAATTCCCATGATTCACTATGGTCAGGACATATAAAACCCATATGGAGGCTGTCCCATCACTATATTCAGGACAGCTAGACTTTGTATGGAGACTGTCCCACCACTATGTTCTTAATGGCTTACATTAGCATAGGTCATCAATTTTTATCAGGCATAGCAATGTCTAATCATAAGAAGCCCAACTGCTGAGACCCAGAATGGTCGGACCTGCGCCCCATTGTTTTTATGGGACTTTCGAAGAACTAATACAGAACTCTTCGTGTGTAAGGGGCAGATTACGGGGTAGTTAAACGAGTCTTTCACCACTTGACACATGTAGAGATGAACATACCATTCTGTAAGGTCTGCTGTATAAATTTGGGGGTACTTTGAATGTTTTTTTCCAGCCCCCACAGTTGTGGAGATATCAGTCCCAGTATCTGACCATTGTAATCTTCACTTTCAGAGAAGAGGTACTAGGAGGGGGCATGTGTTATGCTAATCTTCTCCGACAAGTAGAAGATTATCAAAGCACCCGCCCCCTCCTCTGCTCCAGCTGCTCCTCTCTGACGGTGGAGAGGATTATAATGGTCAGATATCTTTACCGACCATCAGTGGGGGCTAGAAAGAAAATTCGAAAAGCCCCTGAATTTCCTTAGCGTCCTTACAGCTTGGTATGTTTATCTCCCCATGTGTGAGGTGGTGAAAGGTCCTATAAGACTATATGTAGTCCTATAGGACTATATGTTGTCCTATATGTAGTCCTATAGTCCTATATGTAAAATCCCCTCAAAAATGTATCGTAATAAAACCCGTTTAGAGAAGAAGCACCTTTAAGAGTGTGAAAAAATTTGAGAAAGTGACACGATGAGATTAAGAAAGTAAGAGGAGACTCAAATGCAGAACTATAAATATAAAACTATCATATAAAACATAGTATCAATAATAAGTGATAAAAAATAATATTAATAAAACACTGTCGCGTTTTGTAGTTTCCCGTAATTTGTTTTTTTCACTACAAATTGTGGTAAGCAATACAACGCAATTTACATGTAATAGCAGCAATATCTCCACAAGCACGGAGGAAAAGTTTGGATTTGAGTTGTTCCCGGTGAAAAGAAAACTATTTAATAAACAAACGGAAGAAAAAAAAAATAAAAAATTTTCCCGTCTAAGATTATCTACGACAACCAACAGCTTGGGAAAGAGGGATAAAAAAAAAAAATACACTAAGCAACAAAAAAAAATACAAAAAGAAGTGGGAGGAGAACGAGACCTCCAGAAAATAAACAGGGTATACAGTTTCAAAGGCTGCAGACACAGACATCTCATTGTTCGAGCCAATTATCAGTGGAAAATAATAACACCAGATGGATTCGGAGTCAGTGACTTTTCATATTCACTTCAACAGATGATGAAATGCGAGATCTAGCTTGAAAAAAAAAAAAAAAAAAAGGCAAAAAAAAATTTCGGTAAAGAACTCTCTCCTCCAGATGGGGACCTTCGAAAGGCAGATGATTATCGTCTTAAAACACAGACGTAACGGATCGTCTTAAGGACTTATCAGATACTCCGGGACACAGTTATTAGAAGGCTATACTAATATGATAAGAAATTGGGGTGGGAAAATAAAAATAAAAAAATCACACAAAAAAAAAAAAAATAAAAAAGTGAGTGATACAAGTCTATTTTGACACGTGCGAAAGTCGAGTGTGTGCTTTTAACTCGTTTCTTACGAAACCTGCGAGGAGTAAATATGCAGAAAATGAGAAAAACAGCACGCAGCAATCTTTGCTTTTGTGCTTATCTACTAATCTGTGAAGTTAAACAGAAGATGTACTCAGAAATGTCACTCACCGCGTTTTATTTATTTATTTAAATTTTTTTTACCGATAAAATGTCAGAATTTTTTTTTAAAGTGGAAATAACAAAATTTGATGATTATTTTTTATGCCGTTTTTCGAACTAATAAGGAAAAATATCTCTAGAAAAGAAATTTAGCTTTAGAAAGGAAAACTGACGACCTAACACAAATTTTTAAAAAGTTTCTAGAGTACAGGCGGTCCCATACTTAAGAACACCCAGCTTACAGACGACCCCTAGTTACAAACGGACCTCTGGATGTTGGTAATTTACTGTACTTTAGTCCTAGGCTACAATAATCAGCTGTAACTGTTAACAAAGATGTCTGTAATAAAGCTTTATTGCTAATCCTGGTTCTTATGACAACCCAACATTTTTAAAATTCAATTGTCACAGAGACCAAAAAAATTTTGACTGGGGTTACAATTATAAAATATACAGTTCCGACTTATATACAAATTCAACTTAAGAACAAACCGTAAATCTTGTACGTAATCCCGGGATTGCCTGTATTTTGTTATGTCCCTAAACTTTTCTGGAAACGTCCCTTTTATGAACTCGGATGCACATAAATAGGGAACGTATGATAAAAAAAATATAAAAATGCTGCAAAAAATTTACACCTTTGGTTATGGATTTATGACTTTGGTTATGAATTGAGTGATAACTGCTAAGACAAATAGGTAGGGAGAATAAGTCTAAAGAAAGAAATGCAGCACAACCAGAATCCACCTGCATCCTGTTCCTCCACTATGTTGACTACAACCAGAATTCCCATGATTCACTATGGTCTGGACATATACAATTCATAGGGAGGCTGTCCCACCACTATATTCAGGACAACCAGAATTCCCATGATTCACTGTGGTCAGGACATATACAAGCCACATGGATGCTGTCCCACCACTATATTCAGGACAACCAGAATCCACATGGAGGCTGTCCCACCACTATATTCAGGACAACCAGAATTTCCATGGTTCACTATGGTCAGGACTATTACAATCCACATGGAGGCTGTCCCACCACTATATTCAGGACAACCAGAATCCATATGGAGGCTGTCCCACCACTATATTCAGGTCAACTAGAAACCACATGGAGACTGTCCCACCACTATGTTCTTAATGGCTTAGCATAGGTCATCAATTTTTATCAGGCATAGAAATGTCTGATCATAAGAAGCCCAACTGCTGAGACCCAGAATGGTCGGACCTGCGCCCCATTGTTTTCCATGGAGCCTCAAAGAACTAATACTTAACTCTTCGTATGTAAGGGGCAGATTACGGGGTAGTTAAACGAGTCTTTCACCACCTCACACATGTAGAGATGAACAAACCATTCCAAACACCTATCGGTAAAAAACTCTCTCCTCCAGATGGGGACCTCCAGAGGGCAGCTGATGATCGTCTTAAAACACAGACGTAACTGATCGTCTCAACTACTTGTCAGATGGATGGAGGCTCCTGCTATAGACAGTTGTCTTACAACTAGGATAGTGAGAAGGAGAAGAAACATGGCTCCCAAAAAACTTCTTTACACACTTCTGAGCTTTGATTGTAATAAGACTAAGAAAAAGTAAGTTAAAAAACAAGTAGGAACCGGTCACTGTCTGTGGCCGGGCTCACCCCCCCCCCCCTTTTTTTTTTTTTTCTCTCTCCTTTCTTTCTTTCCCCCTTCCCCACTCTTCTCTGCCCTCCTCCGTTATTCCTCCCTCCCCCCACCCCATTCCCCAACCTCCTCCCACGTCCTTTTCCTCTTTCCCCTTGGAAAACACATTGTCCCCCCCCTTCTTTCTGTACTTGGCCTTCCTGGGCTCACCAGCGAACGCTTGGCCGCCCAGCGCAGCTGACGGTAAAAACCTAAGCCAGACCGTGCTCCTGCGGTCATGTCACATATATGCAATCTTTTGTTCTTTTCGTTGTCTCGTCTTGCCTATATGCATATTCTACTCCATTTACTGTTAAAAATTGTTATATAAATAAAGAATTTAAAAAAAAAAAAAACAAGTAGGAACTTAGGAACTTTTTTCCAACATTCTTAAAATTTACCTAAATTTTACCTAATTTTTCACAAAATCTCTTCTATTACCACAGTGGAACCATTGGTAGGTGGTATAGGTACCAGTATGGCAACAGCACAGGAAAGGAGTGTCATTTTGTGGTCCAAAAACAAAATTTAAATAAAATACTTCACAATCTATAACCCCAAATAGCTGTCGGTATCTACAGGAAGCCTGCCAGGATCTTCTTACTTCTAGGTGTGGTACACGTTTTGTTCTTCGCATGAATAAAAGTAGAAATAACCAGATGGTAAATATAACAAAACACTGTAAAAATATACAAAAATCTATTCAATGTTACGTTAGTTCCCAGAGCAGGAATACTCGATTGACACAGAAGTTAGGGATTCTAGAATGTTTCCCCCTTTACCTTGACCTCAAGTTGAACATTGATAGATATAAGAAGGACAACCATTAAAGGAGCTCCGCTGCAGTACCCAATACGGTTTGGGGTTGGTTTAGCTCCATTCTTTGTGTTATTTTCAGCACCAGCCGCTTCTTTGGACAGCTGATGGGTGGAGGTATTGGGTGTTTCATATTGGATATTCGATCGATATCCTTTACCCAAAAAACTCCCTTAAATAACCCCAGTTGCTCCATTTTCCCCACCAATCCCAAATGTTCGTATTTAGAATTTAAAACTTATCTTTGTAGACATCCTATAGGTAGTTATTCTTCAATCTATATAGTGTGCCCCTCCCCATCTTATTTTTTATCAATAATTTATAAAAATATTATTCTTACACATTGCATCTCATTAGCCAGTAAACATAGATACAGGGGTGAATTTCCATATGAAGGATCCAACGAAACTGCATAAGGCACCGGATGACAGGGTGGCACCGGATTCAAGGGGGGGCCCACACAATGGCAAGATCAACAGACAGCCGGTTTAGAGAACTTGGGAGGAGCGGCAGGAGGAGCCACATATTCGCCGCCTTCCTCCTCTCGGTCTACCCTTTTCACCTCCGGTTTAGTGAAAGGTCACAAAACTAGACCGGAAGGAGTAGGAGCGGCTTCGGCAGCACCACCTCAAACTAAACTTTAGGTCCCCCAAAACTGCCAAATCTCCACAGAGTTCTGAGAACCAGTCTCCGAATCCTAGCACTGAGATGAATCTACTTTTGGGAAGACCCTTTGGTGCTTAAACTTTCCAAAAAGAGACTATAAACTTGGGATTTGAAGTAATTATCCCCCTAAAAAAAAACAAAAATAGTAAAAAAAAAAAAAAAAAGTTATTAATAATTTTAAAAGTTTTTTTAAAAGGTTTATTACATTATTATGTATTATTTTTAAGGTACAAAAAAATTTCCTTAATTTCATCATCAACTTCTCATCTGCCTAGATTC
Source organism: Engystomops pustulosus (assembly GCA_019512145.1). Lineage (NCBI taxonomy): Eukaryota > Metazoa > Chordata > Amphibia > Anura > Leptodactylidae > Engystomops > Engystomops pustulosus. Next base: position 89,789,774 of record CM033649.1, read on the forward strand.
TCCTGCTTATTTTATATGAATATTTAAGACATGAGACTGTGATATTCTCAGCGCTGCCATGATAAATAATGGGATAAATTTTTTTTTTTTGAGAATTTCAAAAATTTCTAAATATTTTTTTAACAAATTATTTATTTTTTAATTGCCCTTTGGATCGTCTCAGCATTGACAAATATCAAGTCATCTAATGATAACATTTTTTTTTACAAGAACAGATGAAATAACATTCTGGGAAATCAAATATTTGGCTAAGAGTTAAAAACAATACAATTCATAAAAATGTGGGTGATGTTGACATTTGACTTATTTGCTGATCACTAACATGCGATGAACCAGATCTCCCACTCACCCTCGATACCACCAACTAGGAGCTTTCGATCGAATGATTCAGGGGTTAAATAGTGTCAGAAAATATGAGTTAGGCCGGAAAAAAATAAAAAATAGCAAAAAAATCACAAAAAATAAATGAGACAGAATGAGTGTTACTCACATGAACCGTTGGTGTCTGGAAAATGATGAACGTGATAAAAGATGCACTGAATATATAATTGTACTAAAACAAAGTGCGGCGTGAAAATAATAATAATAGGTCACATTAGTCACATGTCTAATAGGCTTATAGATGGCACATAGAGTGTACAGGGGCCCAATGTAGTCATTGGGTTACATTTCATTTTGGTTGGAATGACTTGAAAACCTCAAATAGCCTCGTCCGCACCTTCTCGTAGTTACTCCTTGTACTGAGTCATAATACAAAAAAGATAAAAATGCAAACTGAAGGGGGGTCTGGTTTGTAAACAGTTTTTAACTCCTCATATAGCCAACTAGTTTTGAGATAAGGTGACAGCGCCCCCTTTTACCGCTGGCTGCGTCTGCTATTGCAGCTCGATTTCAGCTCAAAATCACAGGAGAGGTTTAGTTTTCCTCCAGAGGTCCCAATACATGTGCATACTGGGGGTCATTTACTAAGGGTCCGATTCGCGGTTTCCTGACGTGTTACCCGAATATTTCCGATTTGCGCCGATTTTCCCTGTATTGCCCCGGGATTTTGCGCACGCGATCGGATTTTGGTGCTGGCATGCGCGCAACGGAAATCGGGGGGGGGGCCTGGCCGAACGAAAACCCGACGGATTCGGAAAAACCGCCGCATTTAAAGAACAAAAAGTGTTGCGGAGCTTGCACTTACCTTCACCAGGAATAGGCCAGTGAACTTGAGTGCATTTCAGTGGACCCCAGCACTGCGTCCACCTGGTGGACGTCGGAGGAACTACCTTTGTGAATCCCGGCCGGACCCGAATCCACCGCAGAGAACGCGCCGCTGGATCGCGAATGGACCGGGTAAGTAAATCTGCCCCATTGTTCCCAACATGGAGACAGAAATAAGGCAATGCCATGGGGTTTTCTTTGTCTTCCTCTGAATCAGCACTGTGGAACCGTAGGTTGGGCTTGATGGAGCAGCATCTTTATTCACCCTATTGAACCATACATGGGTTTACCATACATTGGGCCACATTTATCACTTTTGTGCGCCTAAGTGTAGTAGTTGCGCCTAAATTTTGGCGCAGTGTTTTGCCAGAATTATCACAAGCTACAACCATCTGTGATAAGTATATTTTCTGCCTCTTATTAATCACTTTACTTTAACACAGTTTAGGCGCAGTTTGGTCAGAATTTGGCGTCAACAACATGAAAGCATGGATCCATCCTGCCATGTATCAGCGGGTCAGGCTGGTGGTGGTGGTGTCATGGTGTGGGGAATATTTTCTTGGCACTCTTTGGGACCCTTGGTACCAATTGAGCATCGTTGCAACGCCACAGCCTACCTGAGTATTGTTGCTGCCCATGTCCATCCCTTTATGAGCACAATGTACCCTGTAACATCTGATGGCTACTTTCAGCAGGATAATGCGCCATGTCATAAAGCTGGAATCATCTCAGGCTGGTTTCTTGAACATGACAATGAGGTCACTGGACTCAAATGGCCTCCACAGTCACCAGATCTCAATCCAATAGAGCATCTTTGGGACGTGGTGGAACGGGAGATTCGCATCATGGATGTGCAGCCGACAAATCTGCGGCAACTGTGTGATGCCATCATGTCAATATGGACCAAAATCTCTGAGGAGCTTCCAGCACCTTGTTGTATCTATGCCACGAAGAATTGAGGCAGTTCTGAAGGCAAAAGGGGGTCCAACCCGTTACTAGCATGGTGTACCTAATAAAGTGGCCGGTGAGTGTATAATATGATAGTACAGCGAATGCTCAGCCTGAGTCGATCCCCCCAACTCGTCCCCACCCCAGACACATCCTACACAAGCGCCACAAAACCATCTAGTGTCACCTTTACTTCCTGCCCAACACATATCGAAACATCTCCTCTCGTGCTGAGGTCGGGTTTGACATATTATCTTATGTGAGAAGTGAAGGGTAAGGAGAATAAAATGTCTAAAATAGTTGTGACTCTGCTCCGCACCTTCTCGTTGTTACTCCTTGTGCTGGGTCATAATACAAAAAAGATAAAAATGCAAACTGGAGGGGGGTCTGGTTTGTAAACATTTTTTAACTCCTCATATAGCCAACTAGTTTTGAGATAAGGTGACAACGCCCCCTTTTACCGCTGGCTGCGTCTGCTATTGCAGCTCGATTTCAGTTCAAAAACACAGGAGAGGTTTACAGTTTTCCTCCAGAGGTCCCAATACATGTGCACATTGTTCCCAACATGGAGACAGAAATAAGGCAATGCCATGGGGTTTTCTTTGTCTTCCTCTGAATCAGCACTGTGGAACCGTAGGTTGGGCTTGATGGAGCAGCATCTTTATTCACCCTATTGAACCATAGATGGGTTTACCGTACATTGTATCTTTATATATTCCTTTTTTCGAAATTCTGCAGGTTGCCCTCGGAAACAGACAACAAAATATCCCTACTCTGTAGTCAGACACATACTAGGGCACATTTATTTACCCGGTCCTGTGCGTTCCCCGATCCGGACTGTCCGACGGGAATGAACTTTGCCGCGATTCACTAAGATCGTGCGCCCGATATCCTGCATGTGGCGCTTCCCCGCTCAGGTCCCCGGAGTTCACCTTCTTCTTCCTGGTACATGTAAGGGCTTGGGCTTGCGACAATTTTAAAGTTAAATCGTGCACTCAGTTCGAATCAGTCGGATCGTCCAACGTCCCCCAAATTTCTGTTGTATGAAAGCTGGCGCCGCTGCGCCAAAATCCAATCGCGTGCGGCACAATCCCCTTCTAAATCTCTGTGCCAGTGGGGCGATCCCCGAAAACGTCTGAAAATCTGAGGGAAATGCGCCCGAGGGACCCTTAGTAAATGAGACCCAGTGTGTGCGCTGGGTTCTGTGTCTTTATGATCCAAACTCCCACAATGCACTGTTCTAGAAGAAATTAGCAAAACCCCACAGAGTTCTGATCTTATTATCATCCAGTCTGTCTGGGATTACAGAAGAGACAGATGAATCCAAGCATACCTACATCCACAGAGGATCTGTGCTTAGTTCTTCAAGATGTCTGTAACAATCTCCTGCGACTTCCTTCAAAAACTGTATGCAAGAGAACCTGGAAGAACAAGGAGTCCAGAAGGTGATCATATGGACCCCACAGAGTTCTCATCTCAAAATTATCCAGTTTGTGTGGGATTATATGTAGATACAGAAGTATTTGAGTAAATCTGTATCCACATATCTCCAAGATGTCTATAACAACTTCCATGCCGAGTACCATAAACTGTGTGCAAGTATATTTAGAAGAGCACAGAGTCCAAAAAGTAACCCCAACAGAGCCCTGATCTCAAAATCATCTGTCTGTGAAGAGGCAGAAGGATTATAGCAAGTCTACAATCACACCAAAGATCTGTGCATAGTCCTCCAAGATGTCTCAAACAACCTTCCTGCTGAGGTCCTTCCAAAACAGAAAGTGATCACATCATCCCCACCGAGATCTGATTTTAACATCATCCAGTCTGCCTGGGATTACACAATGAGACAGATGGTTCTGAGCGAGCTTACATCCACAGAAGATCCGTGCTTAGTTCTCCAAGATGTTTGTAACAACCTCCTTGCTGAGGTCCTTCAAAAACAGAAAGTGATCATATAACCCCCACAGAGCTGTGATTTAAAATCATCCAGCCAGTGTAGGATTGCATGACGAGACAGATGGATATAAGCAACTAACATCTCCAGAAAGTCTCTGCTTAGTTCTCTGAGATGTCTGGAACAACCTTCCTGTCCACTTCCTTTAAAACTTGTATGTACCTAGAAACTTGATGCTGTCTGAACGCAAAGGTTTGTCAACCAATCTGGATATGATCAAATTCTCTGTTCATTCCCTGGTAAAAAAATAAATAATCTATTTTACTTTGCAGAACTTCTTTCACACCTGCCAAAACTTTTGCACCTGCCCATCTAGTGCAAATGCATCCCAGAGAACAACCGTGTCTCATGAGAACAGGGTGATGGCATATAATGAGTCTACGGCGTGCTCTCTCCTCACCACATGTTTATTGCAAGTGCACAGGAGTGACGGATGTCCTACTTTGCAACGGCGTCAGCATGGCTGATTGTATCTGACTTGGGGGGGGGGAGGGGGATGTTACTGCGGAAAGGTTTTCTACAGCGCAATAATCCTGGACATTCGAAGACTTGATGCATGGAATCAAACTAATGGTGTTTTATCAAATGTTTTCTCTTGAAGATTGCAAGAGTAGCCCGCATCCTTGACTCACGAAGACGAGCAAGTGTAGCGGCGCACCCACAGAGGCGCCTCCTCTTCATAGGAACAATGGGGCACATTTACTAAGAGCAGTGCAGTCTGGACTAGTGCGTGTCCTGTTGTAGTCTGATCAGGGGCGCCAATTCAGGATTTCTGGTCTTGCCCTTATGGGAGGAAGGTCAAGTTCCAGTACTTTAAGGGATGTTTAGTTAGAACAACCCATTTTCATATAATTAATAGAGGAGGGTTAGCCAGGGGAGATCTGCGTCTACTTATCCATCTGTTGTCTGTAATTATTTGATTATAAAGGACACCTATACTAAATAAAGGTAATTGAGGAAATCTTAACATATCAGAATATCTCCTGATAAACCATGGGAACATTACTCATAGATCCAGGCACCCATGGACTGTGAGAATCTTCTTATACCTTTGTTAGCTGGCCTCCTTCCTGTTAAAAAATCAACCTTTTATATATGGGTTCTACCTCTAGACCCTGCTCATTGATTCTGAGTCTTTACAGGTTTCATGTTACTAGTCGCACCCTCTATCCTGCTCTCCCCTTACCCTTGGGAGTGAGCCCTTTCTGCTGTGTAATTCTCCTTACTGAGGGAGGACAAAACGGAGGGGTGACAGTGTAACAGTCATCGTGAAGCATATATATTTAACGATTTTGATGGGAGATTTCCTTTAAGGACATCTACCCCCAGGATACAAGACACTGTAAACCAAGCGCACTTACATGCTGTGTGCCCCTTTGTTCAGGGTCCGCTCTTTTTTTAGCTTTTTGAGATACTGTTTTTGTGAAAAAATGGTTTTCAAATGGTGTCTAGAAAGCTTCGGGAGAGTTGTATCACTAACCCCTCTTGGACTTGCTCATCTGTAATTTGTGCACACCTCTGCAGCCTTCAATCCTGCCTCCTCCTTGAAGAGGACATCTAGCCTCTCCAAGATGTCTATAAACAACATCCACAGCCGCTTCTGGCCCAGTTCTAGTAGAGTCCAATTATATACTTCTTACCTTCATATGTACATATTTAGGTCAAAACCTCACGATCCAACGGGACAATACCAATGAAAGAGCTAATTAGGAAGCTAAAATAAGAGCGGATAGGGCATTTTCATTAGCATTTCTAGACCTGGAGGAAACCCATGCAAACACGGAGAGAGAACATACAAACTCTTTACAGATGTTGATCTGGGTGGGACTTGAACCCAGGACCACAGTGCTGCAAGGCTGTAGTGCTAACCACTGAGCCACGGTGCTGCCCCTATTTCTAAAAGTTCTATGATCTGTTAAGACCCAAGCAATCAATGGTGATCTGTGGACACACCTACCAGTACCACCGCAGGAGAAATGGAGTATTACACATGAAATCATTGTGCTGTCCATACTTCTTTAAAATAACGACTGAAAGGTTATGAAAAAGATTAAATGTGCAACAAAAACAGACTCTAAAAATCATCCTGTGAGTGAGTCACAGGTACCAAAACCAAAAACTTTTCCCACCATCAATTAGTCCTCCAAAATAAACAATGTCTCCCCAACTTCCATCCAGTCCTGCGAGAGAACGGCAAAGGGAGATTTATGTTTTGTTATTAAAGGGATGATCACAGGAGACGCGTCGTGTTATATGAATCTCTACCTGAAAAGTAACATACAGCGGATTTCAAAGGACCGGAATTTATGAATTTGTATTAAAGGAAACCTACCACCACAAATCTACCTATAAAGGTAGATCGGGTGGTAGGTGGATCAATGGGACGTGAGGATTCAACAATAGAGATGAGAGGACCCAGGAATATTGCCGGATTGACCCCTCCAGCAAATTGGGATGGTTATGATTGACCAGGGGGACTCTCTCAGACTCCTCCTGGTCAATCATACCCCCCGCTAGTTGCTAGGGCCGTCAATTTGCTGGACTGGCTGAACATGAACGCTGAACATGATCATCAGGTCCACCCATCTCAGTCACCAATGGCAGGACAGAAGACATAAACCCTACTGGTCATGCAAGACCACAAACAATACATTTCCATTTTTATCTCAACAGTGATGTGTCCACAAATGGCCAGTGATTGACCGTCCCAAATTGTGGTCCGGCAAACAGTGAGAACTGGTGGAATGAGTCTTCTAATCATTGGAAGAGGGGAAAACAATTGAAGCAATTTCAAGCCTTATTCTATATTTTATATGACCTACAAGTCATATAAATCAACTGATAAATTGGGAGGTCCCCACCCAATATTTACCTATGCGCCTCAATCACTATACCGCCCAAGACACAACTAAGCATCAGTACTCTTACAGAGAATTATTAAGGTCACTACTTAAAGACACGGGGGCTCATTTACTAAGGGTCCGAATCGCGCACTTTAGTCGGGTTTCCCGCAGGAGAATTGTGGTATTACATAGTGTGGATTCAAATGAAAGCCCACGAAAAATATGTGGTCATAAACTCATAGGGGCACATTTACTTACCCGGTCCTGTCGCGATCCAGCGGCGCGTTCTCTGACGAGGATTCCGGTCTTCCAGCGATTCACTAAGGTCGTGCGCCCGATGTCCACCAGGTGTCGCTGCTGCGCTGAAGTCCGTCGGAGTTCGCTGGAGTTCACCGTCCGTTGCTGGGTGCAGGTAAGCGCGCGTCAAGCAACACATTTTTTTCTTTAAAATTCCGCTGTCTTTTAAGGGAACCTACCACCACGGATCTACCTATAAATGTAGATCGGGTAGCAGATGGATCTATAGGACATGAGGATAGCCCTTTTAAGGGCTAATCCTCACGTCCCCGCAATTTTTAAATAACTTCTATTTGCCTAATATGTAAATTTTCGAAAGAGGCTACTGGGGCGTGGAGTAACTAGAGCTGAGGCTACACGGCACGACGGCCCCACGCCCCAGTAGCCTCTTCGATTCTCCTACCAGAAATCTTTGGCGCGCAGCTCCTTAAAAGGGCTATCCTCACATCCTATAGATGCACCTACAACCCAATCTACCTTTATAGGTAGATTTGTGGTGGTAGGTTCCCTTTAAATATTGTGCACTTTGAGTAGCCTCACAACTCTAAGGGGGTTATTTACTAAGGGCATGAATCACGTTTTACCGGCGGGTTACGCGAATTTTTCAGTTTTGCGCCGATTTTCCCAGTATTGCCCCGGGATTTTGGCGCACGCGATCAGATTGTGGCGCATCGGTGCCGGCATGCATGCGACAGAAAGCGGGGGGCGTGGCCAAACGAAAACCCAACGGATTCGGAAAAACCGCCGCATTTAAAAAAAAAAAGTGTCGCTGGACACACGCTTACCTTCACCAAGTATAGGATCGTGCACTCCGGCGGGACTGCACCAGCAGCAGAATAGTGAGTGCAGCTCTGAAGTATAATACAGGATGTAACTCAGGATCAGTACAGGATAAGTAATGTTTTTGGTCTCTGTGACAATTGGATTTTAAAAATGTTGGGTTGTCATAAGAACCAGGATTAATAATAAAGCTTCATTACAAAAAAACCTGTCATAACTGTTACAGCTGATTATTGTAGCCTAGGACTAACGTATATAAACTACCAGAGGTCCGTTTGTAACTAGGGGTCGTCTGTAAGTAGGGGACCACCTGTATCATAATTCTATGCTAATAAGTCTCTTTACTATGAGGTAGGTGGTCCTTGACTGGAAAAGTAGAAAAAGATTAAATTTATTTAAAAAAAAAATAGTAAAAAAAATTTGTTAAAAATTAAAAAAAAAAATATTCAATTTATTTAAAAAAAAAAAAAGTAGAAAAAAATGGTATTAATAGAAATAAATTAAAAAAATGTAGTTGCATTTTCTTCCATCCCGAAAAGTAAAAACATGTAAAACTGTGAATGGTGGTACTTGTGATGTGGTAAAGGCTTAGACCCCATACTGCCTTAGTTTGTGAGAGAAGCGGATTCCAAAAGTGGTACAGGAAAAGGCTGGGAAGTGTTCGGCGCGCATTCCAGGGTTTATGAATAAGGTCCTATGCGGATTCTACATAGGAGTATTTGCAGATCCCCTTCTGACAAAGAACGCTGTTTCCAATGCCAACATATATTTTCCTTGTAAATCTGTTCAGCTGTCTTGAAACCAGCCAAGTGGGACTCTCCAGCCAAATTTCGGAATTTGTATAAATATGTTCATTTGTATGTGTTTTGCTTTCTACACATGCGATCGTTTATCCATCAGCGCGGGATATTTGGACATAAAATGTAAGTCGTTCTGACATCTGCAAACAGGATAAAAGAAATAAGCAAAGATGGGTGTTAGGTGTGGCGCCTGCACGCTAAAGCGGCACGAGGGCGTATGAAGGAGAAAGCGGAGCCTAGAAGACGTTAAATCACTGCGACAGGTAGTAATAACAAATCGAGGCTCAGAACTAAGACGCATCTTAATCATTTCTACAAGGAATTAGGGATTTCTTAATAAACAGTAACTGTTGAGCTCAAGGCTGGAGATGTCCAGTTGATTATATATTCTCGGCAGTGGCCATACAGAGAAAACTCTGATACAGAAACAGAAATTTGTTGTTTTGTGAAAGGTCATGGGTAAGGCAGTGACATAAAAATGATAATATAAAAATGGCAGCCATTTTGAAACTGGAAACAGGAAGTGGCATCATATTTCCTGTCGATACTGCTGCACTTCCTGTTGCACTTAGGTTCAGTATAGGGTCATACTTTAGTGGTATTTTCTTATGTAGAAAAACTTATCCATCAGCGCGGGATATTTAGACATAAAATGTAAGTCGTTCTGACATCTGCAAACAGGATAAATGAAATAAGCAAAGATGGGTGTTAAGTGTGGCGCCTGCAAGCTAAAGCGGCACGAGGGCGTATGAAGGAGAAAGCGGAGCCTAAAAGACGTTAAATCACTGCGACAGGTAGTAATAACAAATGGAGACACAGGACTAAGACGCATCTTAATCATTTCTACAAGGAATTAGGGATTTCTTAATAAACAGTAACTGTTGAGCTCAAGGCTGGAGATGTCCGCTTTAATATATTCTCAGCACCGGCCATACAGAGACAACTCTGATATAGAAACAGAAATGTGTTGTTTAGTGAAATGTCATGGGTAAGGCAGTGACATTAAAATGATTATATAAAAATGGCAGCCATTTTGAAACTGGAAACAGGAAGTGGCATCATATTTCCTGTCGATACTGCTGCACTTCCTGTTGCACTTAGGTTCAGTATAGGGTCATACTTTAGTGATATTTTCTTATGTAGAAACACTTTTCTTCCTTGGCTATAGTGGATTACTTTAGAGAGGAGGTGCTTTCCCATGTGGGGCAAATAAAATTAAAGAAGTGCACTGGCCATCTGGGTTCCAAGTAGAACTTTATTGGGTTCCAAATATTACATGTAGAAAGTAGCAAACCCGTTATTCAAAAAAACAGCCTCTACGTCTCATTTCTCACAATGCCCCATTGATGTGCATCTTTCTGTTTTCAGTGGTGGTAGACACATCTGGGAGTGGCTTAACTTTTCGAAGAACAAAGGGTTGGGCATGTTGAAATCAAGTATGGTTGGTTCTTGCTTTCAACATCAGGGGGAATATGGACACCCACTTACGATAGACGTCTACCAAACTTTCCACAGTTGGTGGTTTGATGGACTTTCATCCATTGTGGAGAGGAATTTTAAGTTGACTCCAGTAATCCAACTGGACGGAGCTGAGAAATGGGACAATAGTACCGTCCTGTTTGGTAAAAATTACCACCGATATTCAGCTCTTCTGAATAATTTTCCATGTCTCAATATGTTGATCTTCCCTCTGAGATACTAGAATAAAGTCCATCTGCACGTGAGTTAAGCTTGGACTCTTCTTGATTGATCCATTGATGGACCATGCTGTGGATAATAGTCTTGTCCATGTGGATTTCCCTGGCACTGTGTTTGCAGTTTAAAAAAAAAAAAATTAGCTCCAGTTTTCCATCATTATTAATGTGTGGAAAAATCTTCCAATACTTTGTCCTACAAAATTTGACTTTGATTCGCCTGCCATTAGAACAATGTACGTTCCTCTGTGGCAGATTTTGCTACTATTATGTGGCCATTAAGCAGTGTTTACAGGGGACAAACGTGGTAAGCAAATAAGACATCAAGGAGTTGGCTCAGAACACAACGTTCTCTCTTCTATGGCCTCTACCGTGTAATTAAAAGGATATTCCATATTTTTTAGGTCATCGTTATCAGAATAATGGGGTCTGACAACTGGTTCCCTCACCATCCGGAGTTGAGCGGACCCATTGGGCAGTTGGCACTGACGTTCGGCCTTCTTAGGTTGATATATTGCCACATTGGTGGACGAACGGTCCAATCTGCAAATTGACGCCCCCAGCAACTAGCCATGGCTTTGATTGGCCAGCGGTTGTTATCCTGGCCAGTCATAGTCATGGCTAATTGCTAGCGATATGTCTGGGTCAGGCATCCGAACCCGGACACCAAACCGAAATATGATCCATTCATCTCTAATCGCAACACTCCAGTCTGTGCTGCTTTCTAGGACAATGGACGTCCTATCGTCACGTGGCCAGTCCCATTCACGTGAATGAGGCTTAGCTGCAATACTAGGCACAGCCACTAGGCAAGGTACAGTGCTGTGCTTGGTAGAAGCTAATACCGTCATCTGAAGGTATAAGTCTCTTCTAACAGCTGTTCAGGTTGTCAGACTCAACATATTTTAATAAATTACCTTGGAATAACCCTTTAAGTAAAGTAGACATAATCCGATTGGATCATTCTGCGCAATAAGCACAAAAGTAGTCGAAAATCAAATAATAATATAATACCAAGACTTCCGACAGTCACAGCCAAGCGCAAGCGATTACCTCCAATCTTACAACCAGTCATCAAAAACTGGCCCCGCGGCCCCCTACCACGGGGGAAGCCCCTCCCCACCCAAATGTATGATTATTAGAAAGTCTCGTCTTACGTGAAGTGTCTAGAATGTGTCAGGCCGGCGCTAACACTGGGGGCGATCAGATGTCAGCAGCGACGCAGAAAACGTCTATTTATAAGACGGCTCTTTTTTCCATATAAAATGTTTGCGAGGTGCGGAGTGAGGAGCGGGGGGGCTTTTACAACCCCCCGACCTGCTCAGATCTTCACCGTTTATTTTACAAAGTTTATTTCTGTAAGATCTTATCCTTTATTGAGAGAGCCGACTCCGGTGTAAATAGTAAAGCCATTAGCTTCCCGGAGGCTAACAAATTTCGTGTTACCCCCCCCTTTCATGTAACAAGAAGACGCGGTTACAAGGTGACAGGTTAGTGAATCGCTATAAACTTCCTGAGTGCAACTGGATCGTTTCACTTTACACAAAGAGAATTTGTTGTGTAATCTTCTGAAATAGCGCCACTCCGGTGTATTGGTTGTATCTGGTAGTGCATCATTTATAATAAAATTAAATTAAAAAACAGCTATTCTGTTTGCCCAGATAGTATCTATATCTATCTATTGTATCTTTACCATATAGTATCTATATTTACCTATACAGGCGGTCCCCTACTTAAGAGACGACCCCTAGTTACAAACGGACCTCTGGATGTTGGTAATTACTGTACTTTATCCCTAGACTATAATAATCAGCTGTAACAGTTATCACAGGTGTCTGTAATGAAGCTTTATTGTTAATCCTGGTTCTTATGACAACCCAACATTTTTAAAATCCAATTGTCACAGAGACCAAAACATTTTTGACTGGGGTTACAATTATAAAATATACAGTTCCGACTTACATACAAATTCAACTTAAGAACGAACCTGCAGAACCGATCTTGTACATAACCCGGGACTGCCTGTAGTATCTTTGGCCAGATAGGATCTATATTTATCTATAGTATAATTGGCCAGATAGTATTTGCGCCGTCTTTCCCTGAATTGCCTCGGGTTTTTGGCGCACACGATCGGATTGTGGTGCATCGGCGCCGGCATGCATGCGGCGGAAATCGGGGGGCGTGGCCGTCGGAAGACCCGACTGATTCGGAAAAACCGCAGAATTTTTTTTTAAAATATGTGTCGCTTGACAAGCGCTTACCTGCACCCAGCATAGGATGGTGAACTCCGGCGGACTTCAGCGCAGCAGCGACACCTGCTGGATATTGGGGGCACTATCTTAGTGAATCGCCGGAAGACCTGAATCGTCAACGGAGAACCTGCCGCTGGATCGCGACAGAACCGGGTAAGTAAATGTGCCCCATTGCCTTGCATGTACTTTAAGCACAATGCAGCACCATCCTTCAATATAGGATCCCTAGTGGTCCTAGAGGTCGGAGCCCCCCTATACAGTGATGGTATATACTAGCAATATGTAAGGTGGAACTATCACTTTAAAACTCTCTCTGGAGGACCTTGCACATATGTGCAAGTCTAACAGGCAGCGTGTAATGCCTCAATTCACCTGTGATGGCGCTGTAGGGAAATGATATGCCTAATACCAGCTCACACTGACGATCACTTCTGATCGATCTCATGATCGGCGCATTTTTTCAGAACCTACTGATACGGAAATGAAATGGATGACTATTTTATACCTGTATCCGTCATATCAAATACTATCCCAGATTATTTTCCTCCGAGAACCTCCCTTCCTCCTTCGAGTAGCTAAATAAACAAGGCGGCTTACACCAGTTATTGTTTGGAAATCCATAATACATGGTTCCGCCTAACACTAACAATGTCTTGGATTCTGCTGCGAGCCGAGCGCATGACACAGACCAGACTCCGGCAGACAGCGGAGACTTTAAACATGTCAGCGCAATCGCGGGGAGAGAGAGTCCACAGGTCCAACACTCCACCATCATTTCCCCCAAAAGTACCCAAGAATGTCCGCAGCTGCTCGCTAGAGATTTACCCGGCTCCTGGAAATGATCAATTCCTGCAGCGATTGTTTGGAGAGCTGCTCCGACCCACATGAAAGTCACCGCTACGTCAGGGGTCCGGTACCTGGCGGATACAGAACTTCTGCTCCTGTATATAGAGAATTGTCACCTGACGTAAGGAATCGTAATGAAGATGGAACTTCCAAGCTGATTGATGTCTATGGAAAGACTGAAAATGGCGCCCCCCTCCTGTGGATGTGGGAATTTTCAGGTACGGTTGATAAACTTTAGGGGTTGTCAAAAAAAAAAAAAACCCATTTGCATAAAACAGACGGCTGTTACTCCTGACCCCCAAGACACATGCACACGTATGTAATATCTCCATGCAATGCTGTGTTAGTGGGTCAGGACACAATAGATTTGGACTCGGTCGCTATATATCTGGACTTGGGATTCATACATCAAGGCCAGGGCACTATATATCTCGGGCAGGGAGCTATGTATCTTAGAAGGACCTATATATCTGGGACAGGGTGGTACATATCTAGATAAGCAGGCTATATATCTGGACAAGAGAGCTTTATATCTGCCGTAGGCTACCATATATATATATATGTCTACACTTGGGTTAGCGACTATATCTGGATCAGCAGGCTATATTTCTGAACGCGGGAAGGGGTTTTTAGATCTGTGTTAGGTCTCTGTATATCGTCTACACTTGGGCTAGAGGGTATATATCTGGGACAGGGAGCTCTATTGTTTTGTTAGCGGCTGTATATCTGGACCAAGATGTCATTCATCTTAACATGGGCTCTATATATCTGGTCAATGGTGCTATATATCTGACATTGGGCTATATATCTGACATTGGGCCATATATCTGACATTGGGCCATATATCTGACATTGGGCAGGCCTTTCATTAGCATTTCTAGACCTGGAGGAAACCCATGCAAACATGGAGAGGACATACAAACTCTTTACAGATGTTGACCTGGGTGGGACTTGAACCCAGGACCACAGTGCTGCAAGGCTGTAGTGCTAACCACTGAGCCACCGTGCTGCCCCTATTTCTAAAAGTTCTATGATCGGTTAAGACCCAAGCAATCAATGGTGATCTGTGGACACACCTACCAGCACCACCGCAGGAGAAATGGAGTATTACACATGAAATCATTGTGCTGTCCATACTTCTTTAAAATAACTACTGAAAGGTAATGAAAAAGATTAAGTGTGCAACAAAAACTAAAAAAAAACAAACTCTAAGAATCATCCTGGAAATGTGAGTCACAGGTACCAAAACCAAAAACTTTTCCCACCATCAATTAGTCCTCCAAAATAAACAATGTCTCCCCAACTTCCATCCAGTCCTGCGAGAGAACGGCAAAGGGAGATTTATGTTTTGTTATTAAAGGGATGATCACAGGAGACGCGTCGTGTTATATGAATCTTTACTAGAGATGAGCGAACACTAAAATGCTCGGGTACTCGTTATTCGAGACGAACTTTTCCCGATGCTCGAGTGCTCGTCTCGAATAACGAACCCCATTGAAGTCAATGGATTTTAGTAGTGAACATGGGACTGGGAGGAAGAGAAGGTGGGAAGATTATATGTCTTATCATTTTAGAAGAAAACACTATCACTCAGAAAAACTTTAGCTCCCCTAAAACACTTCAGAATGTACGCATATTTAAATTGTTACACTTTACACCCCCAATTAGGCGGAAGAAGAAGAGTCTTTGGCCTTTTCCTTTATTACATGCTATGATCCTCGGTGGTCGTAGGGCTTAGAGGAGTTACTCTCATCCATCCGCTCAGTGTTAAGGCAGCAATGGGCTTAACTAACGTATTCCTTCTGGTTGTTCTGGATATATTTTTACGCTGTCTGATCGCCCTGTGCATAGCAAGGGGTAAAATTATATAGGATATGCCTAGGCTGCCTGGGGGTCTAGGTCAGCCGAATAGTTCAAAATATCAGAGGGAATTGTAAGTGTTTATGCTAATGGATGGTTGGGAGCACGACAAAGGTTACTACCACGTCCTTATAAGTCTATGCTGTGGCTAGTAGGTGTATTGAGGTAATACTAGTATTCCTGTTTGGTGGTTCGGTGGAACAGAAAAGGGTTTTGATCTCCCTAATCGTGTGTGGTGGTGCTCGTGCTGTGTAGGATCCTTTTAAAAAGAATTCATACCTTCCAGGCTCCAGATTTCGCTTGATCTGTAGAGGATGCACTGGATCATACGGTGTAGTGTGGGAGGTGGATGAGCGAGACTATGCAGGGCTGCTATATTGTTGTCTGCAGAGTCGTCTCTGACTCATTAAGGCCACAGTTAAGCTCTAAAAGTCTTCTGACAAAAAACGCAGGCCTTTTTTTGATACCCGGCGGAATGAGCCTTTGGAGTTGCTATGTGAGGCGCAGTGCGGTAAGTAGACGCTGTCTTTTGGTTATTTCTTTAATTTTCCATCACATATGCGTCTCCCCAAACGCGATCATTTATGGCCAGACGTCTAGGCTGACATTGGGTCATAGGTGCTTGATTTAACCTGCTTGTTTACAGTAGTGTGACCCGTTTTCCGTTTTCCCCTTGTGGTCAGTCTTTACCTGCAGTCTGGCATGCTAGTATGACGACTGAACTATTCATATAGAACTAGGTGTGGATCATAGCCAGGAGATGTATGAAAGTATAATGCTGCGTGCCTGCGACCTGTGCGAGGACAAGTACTGACTACCGCGGCGTGGATGAGATCGTGATGTGGGTGTGCCGCTCTTATTTCACTGGGTTATGTAATTGGCCCCCGGGAGCCTGGCACACCACATGAGGCTGGAGAGGTACAGCAGCCATGGTTACACTGTTGTTGTCAGTCACCTGGGCAAGAAAACAGCTTGCTAATCATCGACTCTTATCTGTTACTGTTATGTTAAGGCATAGTGAGGTGTTTGTTACTCGCATGATGAGATTTTCTGTAAATTTTGTAAGATTGTGTATATTATCTATGCCATAACCTAGTATATACACGATCAACAAGAGCGAGGGGGTGGTCCATTCTTTTATTGGTTCTAAATTCTGTGGGCTGATGCAACTATGGGGGTTATAATGCTGATCTATCTCATGGATTCGTCCAAAAGAGCATCGGGATATCAAACCTATTCCACTCTTAAGTATGAATGGAACAGGCAGGGGTCTTGTGTCAGGGGCACAGGACCCCTGACGTCATGTTCTCCATGGAAATCCTCTAGGATTGAAGTCAGCTATGGGTAATTTAAATATTTAGCAATATACATCGTAACTTTTCTCTCTTCCTGCTGCCACCATAGAGGGAGCTCAGGAGGTGAACCCTTTTTTTCTCCAGTAGGACTCAATCTAGAAGGTTATGACCAGAGACTTTCCCCCGGTACAGTCCACATTCTTTGGAGGGATGTAATGGGATCAGCAGGAGAATTTTCGACACTAAACCACCCTTGTACTTACGACAGGTCTGATCTTTGCCGTGACCATGGAGTGCAAGCACTGTCGTCGAGACATTGGGAAAGTATAAGAGGGGTTTTTTTTAACAAGTATCAGAGTCCATAGAGGATATTTAGCAATATATCTGTAACTTTTCTCTCTTCCTGCGCCACCACTAGAGGGGCTCAGGAGTGGGGAACGTTAATTGTCCCTTTCTCCAGTGGTTACCACTATATTGGAGGTTATGACCTGAGCAATCTTCCCCGCACATTCCACATTTCTTTGGGGGATGTAATGGGACCAGAGTGGAGACATTTTGACACTAAAACCACAAACCATCAGAACTTACTGACAGGTGTACAAGGAGCAAGCAACACTTAGTGAGACATTGGACTTGTTGGATAGTATTGAGAGGAATTTTTAATAGTTTTGGAGTCCTATGGGAATGATTATCTATAACAAACCTATAACTTTTCTCTCTTCCTGTGCCACCATAGAGGGAGCTCGGTCGCTTGTATACTGACTGTGATTAGAGTTCTATATGGACCCTTTTTATCCTCTTTCTCCAGTAGGCTACCCATATATTGGAGATTTATGACATGAAGATCTTCCCCCGCCACATTCTACATCTTTGGAGTGATATCATGGTATCATACAGGAGAATTTCTGACACTAACCACCAGGTTTTTAACAAGCCTCAGAGTCCTATGGGAATATTTAGCATAACACTATAACTTTTCTCTCTTCCTGCTGCCACCACTAGAGGGAGCTCCGGAGCTTCATGTATACTGCACTGTGATAAGTTCTATGTATATCAGTATGCAGTAGACAGGTGATGGCGCACCTTTTAGAGACCGAGTGCCCCAAATGCAAACCAGACCCCCTTATTATACAAAGTGCCAACACGCAATTCTAGCATTCATTATTAAAATCTTATTGCTCCTGCGTACCACAGCTTTCAAGGGTTCCTTGGACACCAATATCGTTGACAGAAGGTGGGGAAAGTTCAGATTACCTGGGAGCTTCCCTGAACATGAAAAGTGTGGCCAGAGCAGGAGATCAATGGCTCCAATGGTAATCTGACCATGTCCTCACCTTCTCTCCTGCAGTCTCAGGTGGAGCTAAGATGCTTCACGTTTTGGCTACCTGGGCCTGCAGGAGGACCCTCAAGTCCTGTCTGGGAATTTCTGTGTCTGGGCACAGCCTGGAGTGCCCATGCGAGGTCAGAGTGCCACCTCTGGCACCCGTTGCCATAGGTTTCGCCACACTGCAGTGACTCACACAGCCTCCATGTGGTCCGCAGAAGCCTAAATTCTATTCATGGAAACGCAGAAGATTGGAGCTGTGTATCGGAAAAGACCGAGCTCCGATCCCAATAAGAGATAAAGAAAATAATCAATCATAAACCTAAAAACGCAGGTCAACATTGACTTGAAGCTTTTTTGATGATACATTTGTCTATGTAATGCTCTTTTAGTGTCTTGTTTTTTTTTTCGGAGAAGAAGAAACCCTTTGTCGTCGGTGACGGTCTCGGCTTCAATGCGGGTGTTTGAAAGGACAGACATCACTCCTTATCGCGCTCCGCTTCTCCGAGGAAAGTTTCATTCCGCCGCGTACAGCTATTCATTTTCCAGCCATTGTTACAGACACTTGAGAAGTAATACCGGACACCAAATTAAGAGGTCCTGCTTGTGCGGAACAATGGATTGTTAGGCTTCTACTGACATCTCGTGATGCCGCCATAATGGCGTTTTTTTTTTTTTTTTTCGGAGCGGATTGAATTTTCTCTCTTTTTTGCCTTTTTTTTGTTTCAAATTATCTTTGCAAAAAAAAAAAAACTTTAGAACGTGCGCTAAATGATTATGTACAAAGTGTAATGTTAGGATGCACACGCTCCGTGCGGGCTCCTGATCATGCGAGCAGCAGGGGGGCGTCCCGCAGTCCGGTTGCGACTTTTTTTTTTTTGGGCGAGTGATGGGAGGAAGATCACAGTAAAGCTTGAGATGATAATATGGAACACAATGGGACGCGGCACAGAATTTAAATAATTCAGGGAACCTAAGCGCATGGAGTTGGGGAGAGGGGAGGGGGCGCGCAGGTGGGGGCTATATTTGTTTTCGGATACCTTGTGCCACTTCTGAGCACTTTTCATTCATGAAGCTGTCCCCTGCACCTAACCCGGGGATCTGGATCTGGATGTCTCTTATCAGGGTGCTTTGATAAGTTGAGAAAATCTGTACAGCGCGCCCCTATCTATCCGGTGCTGTCTTTGTGTGCCGGGGTTCTGCGTCTTCTCCTCTATAACTGGTCTGCAGATATATTTTCCATCTGTTCTGAGAAGCTGGGTGAGATTGCAATTAGTATTCGGGATTTCGCGAAGCTGGGTGCCTCTGCAATTACTATTCAGGATTGTCGGAAAGCTGGGTGACCATGCAATTACTCATCAGGATTATCGCGACAGCTGGGTGCCACACCTACACCCCCCTTTAGCTCCCACCTACTTTCTATGTCAGTTATATAGTATATCCCCCCAACTACCATGATATCTTCGGGTTCTAGGAAGCTGGGGTGACCAACATACAACCCTAGAGCACCCACAACTTTCTATGTCCGGGTATTATGTAATTTACCCCAAACTACCATGATACTATTCAGGTTCAGGAAAGCGGGTGACCAACACTACAACCCCCATTATAGCACTCACAACTTTCTATGTCCGGTGATATATAGTAATATAGCTCCAGACTACATGATACTATTCGGGTTCTAAGGATGGGTGACAACACTACAACCCCTTATAGCTCCCACCCATTTGTCTAGTGTACTATATAATATACCCAACACACCATGATACTATTCGGGTTCTAGGAAAGCTGGGTGACCACACTACAACCCATGATATCTCTGCATTCTTTTGTCTAGTAATAGTAATATACCCCAAACTACCCTGATACTATTCAGGGTTCGGAAGATGGGTGACCAACAATACAACTATTATAGCTCTGCCAGTTTTATGTCTGTTATAAAAATACCCAACTACCATGATCATTCAGGTTCTCGAAAGTGGGTGACAACATTAACCTCCATCATAGCTCCCGCAATTTTCTATGTCTAGTTATATAATAATATACCCCAAACTACCATGGTACTATTCAGGGTTCTAGGAAAGCTGGGTGACCAACACTACAACCCCATTTAGCTCCCACCATTTTCTGTCTAGGTATGAAGTATAACCCAATACTTGATACATTAAGGGTTCTGGAAGCGGGTGACCAACACTACAACCCCCTAACTAACATATTAGTATTCTGGATTCTAGAAAAGCTGGATGACCTCTAATACAATCCCCATTATAGCTTCCATAATGTTGTAGGTCTAGTTATATAGAAATATAGCTCTCACTACCATTCAGGAGTCTAGTAGAGCTGGGTGGCCAACACTACAACCCCCTTTATAGCTCCCACAACTTTCTATGTCTGTTTAGTAATATAACCCTCACTACCAGTACTATTCAGGATTCTAGGAAAGCTGGGTGGCCACACACCAACCCCCATTATAGCCCCACAACTTTATATGTCTACTTATAGAGTATATACCCTCACTACCATGATACTATTAGGATTCAGGAAGCTGGGTGACCAACACTATAACCACAATATAGCTCCCACCATTTTTATGTCTGGTTATGGGTTATATAGCTCTCATATAACATAATTATTATTGAGGATCTAGGAAAAGCTGGGTGAAACACTTTGACACCATTATGACCCCTAACAACTTTTTTTGTCTAGTAATGCAGTAATGTGGCCTTTCTACCATGGTGCTCTTCACGGTTCTTCTAGGAAAGTGGGTGACCTTATTACAGCCCAGTAAAGTTTGCATAGGTTTATATGCTTTAGTATGCATGGTTTAGCTTTTCTCATATGCTATACTGGAGTATAGGAAAGCTGGGTGATTACAGTGAGATACAATGATATCCATACTGCGGCGTCATCAGCTTTCATTTCTATATCACAAGTGAATGTTCAGATTACCGGGGCTTTACCTTAACTTGGCTCTGGGCTTGGTTTATCCTCCTATTATCCTTTTTTTCTTCTGGGTCCAAAGCAGGGATGATCAAAGGTAGGAAAAGTCACGCCCGGCCCAGGAGCTGGGGAGCACACCCAAGGACTATGGGGAGAAAAGCCCCAGAACACTATTGATGACCATCCTCAGGGTGGTGTACTCAGGTTCTTCATTTCTTCTGTTGGGACCATCTAATGTCTCAGTAGTCATATATTGTGCTTCTGGTTGCTCAACTAATGGCTCCATCTAGGTCACGGTTCCCACCAACATATTTGTCAGTTCCGGGCATTACAGTCCATCCATCTCTGACTTCTTTCAATCTGATCCTGATGTGCTTTGGCCTCAGGTGCTCGATCATGGCTTGTAGAATACTGTTTGTCCAAAGCAGCCAGTGCCAGAGGAGAAATGACCCTAGAAGACACTTAGGACATCGTCCTCCATGGTGGTCAGTGAGGTTCATCCCAACCTTCTGACCAGCCAATGCATTGTCTATCCGATACCTATGACCTTACTTTGACTCTTGACGTTTGTTCTTATTCAACTCTTTGTCCCATTTCGCTTGGTCTAATTTAACTCTCGTCTTGTCCATCATTTCTCGCTTTGGTCCTGATTTCACTTCGTCTGTCCATCATCTTCTCGCTTTGGTCTGTTCATCTGTCTGTCCCATTTTTCCGCTTTGTCCTGATTTCACTCACGTCTTGTCCATCTGCATTCTCGCTTTGGTCTGATTTCGCTCTCGTCTTGTCCATATCTCTCTCGCTTGGTCCTGATTTCACTCTCGTCTTGTCCATCATCTTCTTCGCTTTGGTCCTGATTTCACTCTCGTCTTGTCCATCATCTTTCGCTTTGGTCATGATTTCACTCTCGTCTTGTCCATCATCTTCTCGCTTTGGTCCTGATTTCAATCTCGTCTTGTCCATCATCTTCTCTCGCTTTGGTCTGATTTCACTTTCTTTGTCCATCGGCTTCTCGCTTGGTCCTGATTATCTCGTCTGTCATCGGCTTTCGCTTTGGTCCTGATTTCATTTGTCTTGTCCATCTCTTCTCGCTTTGGTCCTGATTTCACACTCGTCGTCTTGTCCTCATTCTTCTCGCTTTTGGTCCGATTTCACTCTCGTCTGTGGCCATCCTTGCTTTTGGTCTGATTTCACTCTCGTTGTGTCATCATCTTCTCGCTTTGGTCCTGATTTCCCTCGTCCTTGGTCCATATCTTCTCGCTTTGGTCCGATTCACTCTCTTGTCCATCATCTTCGCTTTGGTCTGATGTTCACTCTCGTCTTGTCCATCATCTTACTCGCTTTGGTCTGATTTCACTCTCGTCGTGTCCCTCATCTTCGCTTTGGTCCTGATTTCACTTCTCGTTGGGCCATCATCTTCTCGCTTTGGTCCGATTTCAATCTCGTCTTGTCCATCATTTCTGCCTTTGGTCCTGATTCACTCTCGTGTTGTCATCATCTTCGCGTTTGGTCCTGATTTCATTCGTCTTGTCCATCATCTTCTCTTGGTCCTGTTACTTACCTTGTCTTGTCCCATCATCTCTCTCTTTGGTCTCCGATTTCACTCTCGTCTTGTGTCCATCGGTTCTCGCTTTGTCCTGATTCAATACTCGTCTTGTAATGCTTCTCGCTTTGGTCCTGATTTCACTCTCGTCCTGTCCATCTCTTTCTCGCTTTGGTCTGATTTCCTCTCGTCTGTGTCCATCGCTTCTCGTCTTTGGTCCTGATTTCACTTCGTCTGTGTCCATCGGACTTCTCGCTTTGGTCCTGATTCACTCTGTGCTGGTCCATCATCTTCTCGCTTTGGGGTCCTGATTCTCCTCTCGTCTTGTCCATCAGCTCTTGCTTTGGTCCGTTTTTACTCTCATCTTGTTCCTCATCTTCGCTTGGTCTGATGCACTCTCTCTTGCCATATCTTTCGCGCTTTGTGTCCTGATGTCACTCTCCGGTATTCGTTCCACGTATCTATCTTCTCGCTTTGGTCCTGATTTCACTCTCGTCTTGTCCATCGGCTTCTCGCTTTGGTCTTTTACTAATTGTATTTGTCTTCTCATCTTCTCTTTGGTCCTGATTTCACTCTCGTCTTGTCCATCGGATTCCGCTTTGGTCTGATTTCAATCTCGTCTTGTAAATCGGCTTCTCGCTTTGGTCCTGATTTCACTCTCGTCTTGTCCATCATCTTCTCGCTTTGGTCCTGATTTCCCTCTCGTCTTGTCCATCGGCTTCTCATCTGTGGTCTCTGATTCAATCTGTTCCTTGTAAATCGGCTTTCGCTTGCGTCTGATTTCACTTCGTATTGTCCATTCATCTTCTCGCTTTGGTTCTGATTTCCACTCTAGTCTTGTCCATCGGCCTCTCGCTTTGGTCCGGATTTCGCTCTCGTCTTTGTCCATCAGCTTTATCGCTTTGGTCCTGATTCACTCTCGTGTGCGTCCATCATTTCTCGCTTTGGTCCTGATGTTCACTCTCGTCTTGTCATCTCTTCCTCGCTTTTTCCGATTTTTTCTCCGTCTTTTCATCGCTCTCGCCTTTGGTCCTGATTTCACTCTCTTCTGTCCAATCCCTTCTCGCTTGTATTTACTCGTCGGTCACTCATCTTCTAGTTGGTCTGATTTCACTCTCGTATGGTCACTCTTTCCTTGGTCTGATTTCACTCTCGTCTTGTCCATCGGCTTCTTGCTTTGTGTCTACTCTTCCAGTGTGGACCCTTTATTTCTCCTTTCTCCAGTAGGCTACCACTATCCCGGAGGTTCTGCTGAGATTTCCCTTGGCCGTCCCCTTCTTCCGGGATGTGTAGGGAGTTTCTGACAAACTACCTAGTACTTCCCAACAGT
Source organism: Engystomops pustulosus (assembly GCA_019512145.1). Taxonomy (NCBI): domain Eukaryota; kingdom Metazoa; phylum Chordata; class Amphibia; order Anura; family Leptodactylidae; genus Engystomops; species Engystomops pustulosus. The sequence goes on from CM033649.1 coordinate 89,813,683, forward strand.
TCATCTTGGTGCCCAGTAGGCAATGCCCAGTGAGAACATCGGACTCATCTTTGGTTGGACAAAGACGAGTCCGGACAGTTGGACAGTTTGGGTGGACAGTCTTACCATAGGTCGGTTTGGGGTCCATTATCTACAATATCCTGTAAGTAAGAGATGCTGAATGTCGTTCTTGGAGGAGGCTACTGCCTCTTCTGTGAGGACCTCTACATGGATGTCACTCATCTCTACATTTCCATCATTTATGATGTTTTTATTCTCCTCCGTTATCGGTAATGATCTCTCGCCGCCTGCAGGTGTCTTTATTGCTTTTCTTACAGATGCTAATTTTCTGGATGAACAATGGATTTTCACTGAGGTTCTTCATAGTAAATTAATTATGATTGGTCCACACTCTGCATATAGAACAATGTCTCAAGTCAGACCGATGTTTCTTCTCATTAATGAACACTTGGCTGGTGAGATTTGTATTTTTGGAGACATAAAAATCTACATGCATATTAATACACATATATAACAGCCTAAACCAGCAAACCTGGCCCCTAACCCAGATATATGGCCCAATGTCAGATATATAGCCCAATGTCAGATATATAGCCCAATGTCAGATATATGGCCCAATGTCAAATATATGGCCCAATGTCAGATAAATAGCACCATTGACCAGATATATGGCCCAATCCCAATGTCAGATATATAGCCCAATGTCAGATATATAGCCCAATGTCAGATATATGGCCCAATGTCAGATATATAGCCCAGTGTCAGATATATGGCCAATGTCGATATAGCCCATGTCGAATTGAAAGTCAGATTATATGGCCAATCAGAATTAGCACAGCCAAGAGATAGGCCAATCCATGTCAGAATATCGCCCCCAATTGTCAGATATATGGCCCAATATCATATATATAGCCCAATGTCAGATATATAGCCCAATGTCAGATATATAGCACCATTGACCAGATATATAGCCCAATGTCAGATATATAGCTCAATGTCAGATATATAGCCCATGTTCAGAATATAGCCAATGTCAGATATATAGCCCATGTCAGATATATAGCCCAATGTCAAGATATATCCAATGTCAGATTATATGCCCAACCCAATGTCAGATATATAGCCCAATGTCAGATATATTAGCCAATGTCAGATATATGCCCAAGGTCAGATTATGCCCAAGTCGTTCAGATGTAAGCCCCAATTGTCAGATATATAGCCCAATGTCACTATAGGTGGCCCAATGTCAGATTATATCGCCCAATGTCAAGATATATAGCCCAATGTCAGATATATGGCCCAATGTCAGATATTGCCCAATGTCAGATATATAGCACCATGACCAGATATGTAGCCCATGTAATAATAGCTCCATGTCAGATATATAGGCCCAATGTCAGATATATATAGCCAATGTCAGATATATCGCACAGTAGTCAGATAAGCCACCAATGTCAGATACTAGCCCAATGTCAGATATATAGCCCAATGTCAGATATATGGCCCAATGTCAGATATATAGCCCAGTGTCAGATATATAGCCCAATGTCAGATATATGGCCCAATGTCAGATATATCGCCCAATGTCAGATATATAGCCCAATGTCAGATATATCGCCCAATGTCAAGATATATGGCCCAATGTCAGATATATAGCCCCAGTGTCAGATATGGCGCAGCCAAGTCAGATTTATCGCAGAGATATAGCCCAATGTCAGATATACTGCAGATGTCAGGATATCGCCCAATGTGATATATGCCCAATTTCAGATATATAGCCCTATGTCAGATATATAGCCCCCGAATGTCAATATCTATGGCCCAATGTAGATCTATAGCCGGTCATGTCAGATATATGGTCCCCAATGTCCAGATATATGGCCCAAAATGTCAGATATATAGCCCAATGTCAGAAATTGGGTTTCAAGATATATGGCCCAATGCAGATATATGCCCAAGGTAGATATGATAGCCAATGTCAGATAATGCCCAATGTCAGATATATGGCCCAATGTCGATATATGGCCAATGTCAGATATTAGCCAATGTCAGATATATGGCCCAATGTCGATATAGCCCAATGTCAGATATATGGCCATGTCAATATAGCCCATGTCAGATCAGAATATGGCCCAATGTCAGATATATGGCCCAATGTCAGATATATAGCCCATGTCAGATATATGGCCAATGTCAGATATATGGCCAATGTCAGATTTAGCCCCAATGTCAGATATATAGCCATGTCAGGATAGATGGCCCAATCGTCCAGATATATAGCCTATAGGTCAGATATATGAGCCCAATGTCAAGATATATGGCCCAATGTAAGCTATATAGCCCAAGTCAGATATATGGCCCAATGTCAGATATATAGCCCGTGTCAGATATATGGCCCAATCAGATATATAGCCCCAATGTCAGATAATGGCCAATGTCAGATATATAGCCCAATGTCAGATTATGGCCAATTCAGATGTATAGCCCAGTTGCAGATATAGGCCCAAGTCAATATATGCCCATGTCAGTATATGGCCCCAATGTCAGATATATAGGCCCATGTCAGATATATAGCCCAAGTGATATATGCCATGTCAGCTATATGCCCAATGTCAGTATATGCCCAATGTCAGATATCTAGGCCCATGTCAGATATATAGCCCAATGTCAGATATATAGCCCCAATGGTCAGATATATAGCCCTGTAAGATAATAGCCCAATGTCAGATTATACGCCCAATGTCAGATGCGATATAGCCCATGCAGATATATAGCCAATGCAGATATTATAGCCCCATGTCAGATATATGCGCCCAATGTCAGATACTAGGCCCCCAAAATGTCAGATATATAGCCCAATGTCAGTATATAGCCAATGTCGATATATAGCCAAGTCGTTATGGCTCAATTGTAGATTTAGCCCCAATGTCAGATATATGGCCAATGTCAGATATATGAGCCCAGGTGTCAGATATATATGGCCAATGTCAGTATAGATAGAGCCCAATGTCAGATATATGCCAAATGTAATATAGCCAATCGATAATCCCCAAGTCAGATATATGGCACCAATGTCAGATATAGCCAATGTAGATATATAGCCCAATGTCAGATATATAGCCCATGTCAGATATATGGCCATGTCAGATATAAGCCCAGGTCAATATCTGGCCATGTCATATATAGCCCAAGTCAGATATTGCCCATGGTCGATATATAGCCCAAGTCAGATATAGCCCAATGTCAGATATATGAGCCCAATGTCAGATCAAAGCCCAATGTCGATATAACCTATGTCAGATATATAGCCAATGTCAGATATAGCCCAATGTCAGATATATAGCCCAATGTCAGATATATGGCCCAATGTCAGATATATAGCCCAATGTCAGATATATGGCCCAATGTCAGATATATAGCCCCAATGTCAGTATATAGCCCAATATCAGATAATAGCCCAATGTCAAGATATATGGCCCAATGTCAGATATATAGCCCAATGTCAGAGATCTAGCCCATGTCAGTATCTAGCCCATAGCAGTCAGATATATAGCCCAATGTAGATATATGGCCCAATGTCAGATATATCGCCCAATCAAGGTAAGATATATAGCCACTTATGTCAGTATATAGCCCGTATGTCAGATATATAGCCCAATGGTCAAGTTATATAGAACCAATGTCAGCCTATATAGCCCAATGTCAGATATATGGCCACATGTCAGATATATAGCCAATATCGTATATGGCCAATGTCAGATATATAGCCCCAATGTCAGATATATAGCAAATCAGTATATGCCCAATGTCAGATTGCCAATATATTGCCCAATGTCAGATATAGGCCAAGTCGATATATAGCCCAATGTCAGATATATAGCCCAAGAGAATATAGCCAAGTGATATATAGCCCCAGGTAGATATATGGCCAATGTCAGATATATGGCCCCAATGTCAGATATATGGCCAATGTCAAGTATATAGCCCAATGTCAGATATATGGCCCAATGTCAGATATATGCCCATTGACAGATATAAGCCCAATGTCAGATATATAGCTCAAGGTCAGATAATCATTAGCTCAATGTCAGATATATAGCCCATGATCAGATATATAGCCCAATGTCAGATATAGAGAGTGAAATCAGGACCAAAGCGAGAAGATGATGGACAAGACGAGAGTGACATCAGGACCAAAGCGAGAAGATGATGGACAAGAGGAGAGTGAAATCAGGACCAAAGTCAAGAGTCAAAAGTAAGGTCATAGGTATCGGATAGACAATGCAGTTGGCTGGTCAGAAGGTTGGGATGAACCTCACTGACCATCCATGGTAGGACGATGTCACCTAAGTAGTCTTCTAGGGTTCATTTCTTCCTCTGGCACTGGCTGCTTTGGCAAACAGGTAATTCTACAAGCCATGAATAGGACACCTGAGGCCCAAGACATGAGGGATCAGATTGGAAAGAAGTAGAGGATGGATGGACTGAAATGCCCGGGAACTGGACAAATATGTTGGTGGGAACCGTGACCTGAGATGGAGCCAAGTTAGTTGAGCAACCAGAAGCACAATATATGACTACTGAGAACATTAGATGGTCCTTCAACAAGAAGAAAAGTGAAGAACCTTGAGTACACCCTGAGGATGGTCATCAATAGTGTTCTGGTGGGCTTTCTCCCCACTAGTCCCTTGGGTGTGGCTCCCCAGGCTCCTGGGCCAGGGCGTGACTTTTCCTAATATTGGATCATCCCTGCTTTGGACCCAGAAGATAAAAAAGGATAATAGGAGGATAATACCAGAGCCCCAGAGTTAAGGGTAAAGCCCCTGGTAATCTGAACATTCACTTGTGGATATAGATAGGAAAAGCTGGATGACGCCCAGTATGGATATCATTGTATCTCACTGTAATCACCCAGCTTTCCTATACCCCTGTATAGCAATATGGTAGAAAAGGCTAAACCATTGCATACCAAAGCATATAAACCTATGCAAACTTTAACTGGGGTTGTAATGGAGGTTACCCAGCTTTCCTAGAACCCTGAAGAGCACCATGGTAGAGAAGGCCATATAACTGCATTACTAGACATAGAAAGTTGTTGGAGCCATAAGTCAAAAGTGTTGGTCACCCAGCTTTCCTAGAATCCTCAATAATAATATGATAATGAGAGCTATATTACTCCATAACCAGACATAGAAAATTGTGGGAGCTATATTGTGGGTTATAGTGTTGGTCACCCAGCTTTCCTAGAATCCTGAATAGTATCATGGTAGTGAGGGTTATATTACTCTATAAATAGACATAGAAAGTTGTGGGAGCTATAATGGGGGTTGTAGTGTTGGCCACCCCCAGCGTTACTATTTCTTTTTGTTTTTATTTTTATTTGACTCCGGAATGGTAGTGAGAGCTAATTTTCTATATACTAACTACAAATTGTGAAGCTATATAATGGAGATTGTATCCAGCTTTTCTAGAATCCAGAATACTAATATGTTAGTTAGAAAGTTGTAGTGTTGGTCACCCAGCTTTCCTAGAACCCTGAATAGTATCATGGTAGTTTGGGGTATATTACTATATTACTAGACAAAGAAAATGATGGGAGCTAAAATGGGGGTTGTAGTGGTGGTCACCCAGCTTTCCTAGAACCCTGAATAGTATCATGGTAGTTTGGGTTTTATATCTGAGTTAGGTCTCTGTATATCGTCTACACTTGGGCTATAGGGTATATATCTGGGACAGGGAGCTCTATGTTTGTTAGGGCTGTATATCTGGAACAAGATGTCATTCATCTTAAACATGGGCTCTATAGTCTGGTCAATGTTGCTAGATACTGACATGGGCCATATATCTGACATTGGGATCTATACTGTATCTGAAATTGGGCGAATATCTGACAGTCCGCCATAATCTGACATTGGGCCATATATCGACATGCGGCCATATATATGACATTGGGCCATATATCTGACATGAGCCAATATATGACATATGGCGATATATTGAAAATTGGCGATATATCTGACATGGGCCATATAAGCGGACATTGGCTATATATAGTATGACATTGGGCCAACATCTGACATTGGGCCTACATCGGACATTGGGCTATATAGCTGACATGGGAGATATATCTGACAGTGGGACATATAATCTGACATTGGGCGATTATCTGACATGGCCAGATATCTGACATTGGGTATATAGTGTATCGGACATTAGGGCTATATATCTGACATTGGGCCTATTAATCTGACATTGGTGCTATATATCTGACATTGGGCAATATATGCTGACTTTGGGCCATATATTGACATTGGTATTATATCTGACATTGGGCCAATATCTGACATTGGGATATATATCTGACATTTGGCCATATATATGACATTGGGCTATATAGTGCATTGCATTGGGCTATATATCTGAAATTGGGCTATCTATCTGACATGGGGCCATATATGTGAAATTGGGCCATATATCCTGACATGAGCATACATCTGACATGGGCTATATATCTGACATTGGGCATATATCTGACATTGGGCTATATAGTGTAATCTGAACTTGGCCATTATATGACATGGCCATATATCTGACATATGCGATATATCGACATTGGGACATCAATCTGGACATTGGGCATATTCGACATTGGGCTATATATTGACATTGGGACTATATAGGTATCTGAAATTGGGCCATATATCTGACATCTGCATATATCTGAAATTGGGCCTATATATCTGACATTGAGAGCTCTATATATGACATTGGTCCAAATCTGCATTTGGCTATATATATCTGACACGGGAATAATATGAATGGGCATATATTGACACTTGGGCTATATATCTGAATGAGCTATAGATCTGACATTGGGCCATATATCTGAAACATGGGCGATATATTGCATTGGGCTATATATCTGACAATTGGGCTATAATATTGACAATGCGGCCATATAATCTGACAATTGGGCAATATCTGACATTGGCGCATATATCTGACATGGGCTATATATCTGACATTGGGCTATATATCTGACATGGCTATATATTGGTCATTGGGCCATATATCTGGTCATGGGCCTATAGCGGACATTGGGCCATATATCTGACTTGTGCAAGATATCGCACATTGGGGGACTTATATCTGAAATTGGGATATATATCTGACATAGCGGCATATATCTGACATGAGGCCATATTCTGACATTGGGCCATATAAGAATGGGCTATATATTGGTAGGGTCATGTTCGAGGTTAGGGCTGCTATATATATGGTGATTAATATGCCATGTAGATTAAGATGTCTCCAAAATACAATCTCACAGACGAGTGTTCATTAATGAGAAGAAACATCTCGGTCTGACTTGAGACATTGTTCTATATGCAGAGTGTGGACCAATCATAATTAATTTACTATGAAGAACCTCAGTGAAATCCATTGTTCAGCCAGAAAATTAGCATCTCTAAGAAAAGCAATAAAGACATCTGCAGGCGGCGAGAGATCATTACCGATAACGGAGGGGAATAAAAACATCATAATGTAGAGATGAGCGACAGCCATGTAGAGGTCCTCACAGAAGCGGCAGAAGCCTCCTCCAAGAACAACATTCAGCATCTCTTACTTACAGGATATTGTAGATAATGGACCCCAAACTTGTCCATGGTAAGACTGTCCACCCAAACTGTCCAGAATCGTCTTTGTCCAACCAAAGACGAGTCCGATGTTCTCACTGGGCATTGCTCTACTGGTGCACCAAAGATGAGACTTGTCTGTAAGTACTAGGGTAGTTTAGTGTCAGAAACTCCCATCACATCCCTTAAAAGAAATGTGGACTGTGCCAAGGAAGATCTTCAGGTCAAAACCTCCGGGATGGTGGTAGTCTAATGAGAAGAGAAATAAAGGGTCCACACTGGGAGAGTAGACACAAAGTGAGAAGCCGATGGACAAGACGAGTGTGAAATCATGACCAAAGCGAGAAGCCGATGGACAAGACGAGACTGAAATCAGGACCAAAGCGAGAAGATGATTGGACAAGATGAGAGTAGAAATAGACCAAGCAGAAGCATGATAGGAAAGACGAGAGGAAATCAGGACCAAAACGAACGAGAAGATGATTGCCCGACCAAGACGAGGAATGAAATCAGGACCAGGATGAAGAGACTATAGGACAGACAGAGAGTGAAAAATCAGGACAAAGCAGAGAAGATGCTTGAAAAAGACGAGGAGTAAAATCAGGAACCCAAGCAGAAAGGATGCGACAAGACGAGAGTGAAATCAGGACCAAGACGCGAGAAGATGATTGACAGCACGAGAAGTGAAATCAGGGACCAAACAGACGAGAACCAGCCGAGATGAAATAGAACGAGGAGATGCGCAAAGTGCAAACGAGAGCGGGACGAGAATCAGACAACGAGAAGATGATGGACAAACGAGAGTGAAATCAGGCCACCAAAGCGCGCAAGAAAAGGATGGACAAGACGTATGAATGTGAAATCAGGACCAAACGAAGCATGCATTGGACCAAGAGAGATTGAAATCAGACGACCAAAGCGAGAAGATGATGACACAGAGGAGGGGAGTGGAAATCAGCGACCAAAGCGTGAGAAGATGATGACGACAGACTGAGAGTGACAATCAGGACCAAGGAGAGAGATGATGGACAAGAGCGAGAGTGACTCCCGTACCACAGAGCAGACGAAGACGAAGGAATCGGGACACAACCCAGAGGATGAACGAGAGTGAAATCGGACCAAAGCGAGAAGCGATTGCGACAGACGAGGTGAAATCAGGACACAAAGCAGGAAAAGAAAGAATGCGACAAGACGAGAGGAAATCAGCGACCAAAGCGGGAGAAGATGAGGGACAGACCAGAGAGTGAAATAGGACCAAGCCGAGAAGGATGGGACAAGACGGGAGAGTGAAAATATAGACCACAAAGCGAAGAGAAGCGATGCTATGGCACAGACGAGGAGAGTGAAATCAGGACCAAAGCGAGAAGATGATGGACAAGACGAGAGTAAACAAAGGACTCAAAGCGAGAGGAGGCAAGACGAGAGTGAAATCAGGACCAAAGCGAGAAGACTCGGATGGACAAGAAGAGAATGAAATTAGGCACCAAAGCAGCAAGAAGGCTGATGGACAAAGACGGAGTGGATTAGGACCAGGAGAAGAGATGGAGAGACAGAGGAAATCAGGACCAAAGCGGAAGCCAAGATGAGGGACAAGACGGTGAGCTAAACAGGACAAAGCGAGAATGGATGGAAAGAGAGAGTGAAAATCAGGACCAAAGCGAGAAGCTGATAAGGACAAGACGCAGAGTGAAACTCAGGAACCAAGCGAGAAGATGATGCGAACAAGACGAGAGCTAAATACGCGACAAGCAGAGAAGATTTTGCGATGGAAAGAGAGAGGAGTGAAATCAAGAGAAAAAGCAAGAGTCAAAGTAAGGTCATAGCGATATCGATGACCGTAGGACAATGCAGTATGGCTGGTAAGAGGTTGGATGAACTCAGGCGACATCCATGGTAGGAGATGTCAACCTAAGTAGTTTCTAGGGTTCATTTCTTCTCTGCACTGGTATGCTTTGGCCAAACATGGTATATACAAGCCATGGATAGCGACACCTGAGGCCACAGACATGACAGGATCAGATGGAGATGAGAAAGAAGTAGAGGATGGATGGACTGAAATGCCCGCAGACTGGGACAAATATGTTGGGTGGGAACCGGCAACTAGATGGAGCCAAGTTACTGTGAGAACCAGAAGCTTGCACATATGAACAGTAGATTGGTCCTTCAACAGAAGAAAGTGAGAACTTGAGTAACCTGAGGCTATCGAAGTCATCAATGTGTTAGTAGTGGGCTTTCCCCCACTGTCCTGGGTGTCGGCCCAGGCTCCGGCCAGAGGCGTGAACTTTCTAACTTATCCATAAATCTGATCCCCTGAATGTGGACCAGAAGATAAAAAAGGAAATAGGAGGATAATAGCAGGAGCCGCGAGTTTAGGGTAAAGGCCTGGTAATCTGAACACTTCAATTGTGGATATAGATAGGCAAAAGCTGGTGACGCCAGTATGGATATCATTGTAGCTCACTAGTAATCACCCCCAGCCTTGCCTATACCTCTCCTGTATGCAGCCAATATGTTAGAAAAGCGCTAACCATTTGCATACCAAAGCATAAAACTATGCCAACTTTAACGGGTTGTAATGGAGGTTACCCCGCTTTCCTAGAACCCTGAAGAGCACCATGTTAGAGAGGCCATATAACTGCATTACAGACATAGAAAGTTGTTGGAGCCATAAGTCAAAGGTGTTGGTCACCCAGCTTTCCTAGATCTCAATAATAATATGATAATGAGAGCTATATTACTCCATACCAGACTAGAAATTGTGGGAGCTATGTGGGTATAGTGTTGGTCACCCAGCTTTCCTAGAATCCTGAAAGTATCATGGTAGTGAGGGCTATATTACTCTATAAACTAGACATAAAAAGTTGTGGGAGCTATAATGGGGTTGTAGTGTTGGCCACCCCAGCTTCTACTGTTAAGATCTGAATGGTAGTGAGAGCTAATTTTCTATATACTAACTACAAATTGTGAAGCTATATAATGGAGATTGATCCGCTTTTCTAGAATCAGTATACTAATTATGTTAGTGTAGAAAGTTGTAGTGTTTGTCACCCGCTTTCCTAGAACCTGATAGTATCATGGTAGTTAGGGTATTAATTTATAAATAGACATAGAAATTTGGAGCTATAATGGGGTTGTAGTGTTGGTCACCAGCTTTCTAGAACCTGCTATAGTTATCATGGTAGTTTGGGGTATATTACATATACTAGACAAAGAAAATGATGGAGACTAAAATGGGGTTGTAGTGTTGGTCACCCAGCTTTCCTAGAACCCTGAATAGTATCATGGTAGTTTGGGGTATATTACTATATAACCGGACATAGAAAGTTGTGGGTGCTATAATGGGGGTTGTAGTGTTGGTCACCCAGCTCCTGAATCTGAATAGTATCATGGTAGTTTGGGGTATATTACTATATAACCGGACATAGAAAGTTGTGGGTGCTATAATGGGGGTTGTAGTGTTGGTCACCCAGCTTTCCTAAATCCTGAATAGTATCATGGTAGTTTGGGGTATATTACTATATAACTAGACATAGAAAGTTGTGGGAGCTATAATGGGGGTTGTAGTGTTGGTCACCCAGCTTTCCGATAATCCTGAATAGTAATTGCAATGGTCACCCAGCTTTCCGACAATCCTGAATAGTAATTGCAATGGTCACCCAGCTTTCCGATAATCCTGAATACTAATTGCAATGCTCACCCAGCTTTCTCAAGAACAAATGGAAAATATATCTGCCAGTATCCAGTTATAGAGGATGAAGACGCAGAACCGTGCACTACATAAGACAGCACCTGATAGATAGGGGGCGCTGTAACAGATTTTCTTTCAACTTATGCAAAGCACCTGATAGAGAGACATCCAGATCCCAGATCCCCGGTGTAGGTGCAGGGTGACAGCTTACATGAAATGAAAAGTGATCTTCAGAAGTGGCACAATGTATCCGAAAAACAAATATATGCCCCCACCCTGCGCCCCCCTCCCCTCTCCCCAACTTCCAATGCGCTTAGTTCCCTAATTATTTTAAATTCTGTGCCGCGTCCCATTGTTGTTCCATATTTATCATCTCAATGCTTTACATTTGATCTTCCTCCCATCACTTCGCCCAAAAAAAAAAGTCGAAACCGCTGACTGGCGGGGACGGCCCCCCTGCTGCTCGCATGATCAAGGCCCGTCACGGAGCGTTTGCATCCCTAACATTACACTTTGTACATAATTCATTTAGCGCACGTTCTAAAAGTTTTTTTTTTCTTTGCAAAGAATAATTTGCAACAAAAAAAAAGGCAAAAAAGAAAAAGAAAATATCAATCGCTCCGAAAAAAAAAACGCCATTATGGCGGCATCACGAGATGTCAGCAGAAGCCTAACAATCCCATTGTTCGCGCACAAGCAGGACCTCTTAATTTGGTGTCCGGATATTACTTCTTCAAGTGTCTGTAACAATGGCTGGAAAAATGAATAGGTGGACGAGCGGAATGAAACTTTCCTCCGGGAGACGCGGAGCGCCGGATAATGGAGTGAAGTCTGTCCTTTCAACCCGCATTGAAGCCGAGAACGTCACCGACGACAAAGGGTTTCTCCGGAAAAAAAAAACAGACACAGTAAAAGAGCCATTATCATAGACAAATGTATCATCAAAAAGCTTCAAGTCAATGTTGCTGCGTTTTTAGGTTTAATGATTTATTTTCTTTTATCTCTTTATTGGGATCGGAGCTCGGTCTTTTCCGATACACAGCTCCAAATCTTCTGCGTTGTCCATGGATAGAATTTTGGCTTTCTGCGGACACCACATGGAGGAGCTGGTGAGTCTACTGCAGTGGTGGCGAACCTATGGCACGGGTGCCAGAGGTGGCACTCTGAGCCCTCGCAGTGGGCACTCAGGCTGTTGCCCCAGCACAGAATTCACCAGACAGGACTTGAGGGATCCTCCTGCAGGCCCAGGTAGCCCAAAACGTGAAGCATCTTGGTCTACCTGAGACTGCAGGAAGAGAAGGTGAGGACATGGTCAGATTACCATTGGAGCCATTGAATCTCCTGCTCTTGGCCCCACAATTTTTCATGTTCAGGGAAGCTCCAATGGTAATCTGAACTTTCCCACCTTCTGTCAACGATATTGGTGTCCTAAGGACCCTTGAAAGCTGTGGTACTGCATGGAGCAATAAGATTTTAATAAATGAATGCTAGAATTGCTGTGTTGGCACTTTGTAATAAATAAGGGGGTCTGGTTTGCATTTTGGGCACTCGGTCTCTAAAAGGTTCGCCATCACTGGTCTACTGCATACTGATTATACATAGAACTCTATCACAGTGCAGTATACATGAAGCTCCGGAGCTCCCTCTAGTGGTGGCAGCAGGAAGAGAGAAAAGTTATAGATGTATATGCTAAATATTCCCATAGGACTCTGATGCTTGTTAAAAAACCCTGGTGGTTTAGTGTCAGAAATTCTCCTGTATGATACCATGATATCACTCCAAAGAAATGTAGAATGTGGCGGGGGAAGATCTTCATGTCATAAATTCCAATATATGGGTAGCCTACTGGAGAAAGGAGGATAAAAAGGGTCCATATAGAACTCTATCACAGTGCAGTATACATAAAGCTCCGGAGCTCCCTCTAGTGGTGGCAGCAGGAAGAGAGAAAAGTTATAGATGTATATGATAAATATTCCCATAGGACTCCAAAACTTATTAAAAATTCCTCTCATACTATCCAAAGAATAGTCCAATGTTCTCACTAAGTGTTGCTCCCTTGTAGCACCTGTCAGTAAGTTCTGATGGGTTGTGGTTTAGTGTCAAAATGTCTCCACTCTGGTCCCATTACATCCCTCCAAAGAAATGTGGAATGTATCAGGGGAAGATGCTCAGGTCATAACCTCCAATATAGTGGTAACCTACTGGAGAAAGGAGCAATTAACGTGTCCACACTCCTGAGCTCCCTCTAGTGGTGGCAGCAGGAAGAGAGAAAAGTTACAGATGTATATGCTAAATATTCCTATAGGACTCTGATACTTGTTAAAAAAAAACCCCTCTTATACTTTCCCAATGTTCTCACTGAGCATTGCTCCATTGCAGCGGCAAAGATCAGACCTGTCAGTAAGTACAAGGGTGGTTTAGTGTCGAAAATTCTCCTGTCTGATCCCATTACATCCCTCCAAAGAAATGTGGACTGTACCGGGGGAAGATCTCTGGTCATAACCTTCTAGATAGTGGTAGCCTACTGGAGAAAAAAAGGGTTCACACTCCTGAGCTCCCTCTAGTGGTGGCAGCAGGAAGAGAGAAAAGTTACAGATGTATATGCTAAATATTCCCATAGGACTTCAATCCTAGAGGATTCCATGGAGAACATGACGTCAGGGGTCCTGTGCCCCCTGTACACAAGACCCCTGCTGTTCCATTCATACTTAAGAGGTTGTAAATATGTTTTATATCCCGAGTCTTTGAGACCGATGAGATATCTCAGCATTATACCCAATAGTTTGCATCAGTCCCACAGAATTTAGGACCAGAAAAAGAATGGACCCCCTCGATCTTGTGATCGTGTAACTAGGTTCATGCATAGAATAATATAAGAATCGTACAAAATTTACAGAAGATTCATACAATGCCGAGTAACAAAACCTCAGCTCTGCTACATCTGTAACCGATGAGTCAGTGATTAGCTAAGGCTGTTTTCTTGCCAGGTTGACTAGACAACCACAGTTTAACTCCCTGCTAGTTACCTCATGCCTCATGTTGTGTTGATGCCTCCCGGGGGCCATACATTAACCCTCTGAAAAATAGCATGCGGCACACCTCACATCACGGACCTCACTCCACGTCGCGGTATTCAGTCGCTTGTCCTTCCACAGTCTCAGGCACTGAGGCAAATACTCTCATACATTCTCCTGGTTATTCTACACCTATTTCTATATGAATAATTGTTCTTGTTCATGAATAGCATGCAAGAACTGCAGTAAAGACTGACACACAGAGGGAAAACGGAAATAGGGGTCACACTCTGTATAACAAGGCAGGTTATAAAGCCACCTATTACCCAATTATGCCATATTCTGGGTCTATAAATATCTGGTTTATACTCAATTTATGGAAAATTAAAGAAATAACCATAAACATGAGCTCGCTCTTCCCGCTCGCTCATCACCATATCAACTCAAAGACTCTTCTGGTTCAAAAAAAGTCTGTTTTTTTTTTTCAGAGACTTTTATAGCTTATCTGTGCCTTAATGTATAGAGAGAACTCTGCAGACACAATTGCAGCTGCATAGTTCTCTCCATCACCTCCCTACACTAAACCTTATGATCAGTGCATCCATCTCTACAATCAGGAAATTCTGGAGCCTGGAAAGGTATGAATTCTTTTTTAAAATGTATCCTTACACTGCACCGGACCACCAGGGATTGGGAGATCAACCTCTTTCTGTTCACCGAACCACCAAACAGGAATACTAGTATTACCTCAATACCACCTATGCTGCAGCCATAGACTTCTAAGGTTGTGTTAGTAACCTTTGTGCCCATAACCACCATAGATAAAACATTTACAATCCTCTGATAATTAACTCATTTTCTACCCTAGACCCCCAGGAATCCTGGCAATCCTTATATAATTTACCCCTTCTATGCCATGGATACAAGCGCTATATCCAAGAACACCAGGAATACTTTATTTAAGCCCATCTGTGCCTTAAAACACTAGGGATGATGATGATAAACTCCTCTGTATCCCTAGACCACCAGGGATCATAGCAGTAACTACAGGAAATGGCCAGAAGACTTCTCCCTAATGTTGGGGGTGTAAGTGTAAAATTTAAAATATTGCGTAAATCTGAGTGTTTTGGGGAGCGTAAAGTTATTTATAGTGATGTATATTTTATTTTAGGGGAAATACAGTATGAATTTTTTTCCAAAAATCCAGTAAACACACAACATCCACATAAATCTTAAGGAACGTGTCACCTCCGAGTCCCTGGAACCCATCACATAATTCAAACTCTGCAGCGAACAGGATGCCGGCTCCATGTTCAGACGCCGGGACTCTGGAGGGTTAGGACTATTTTTACTGTTGTTTGTTGCTTTATTTGTTTATTATTATTTTTTTTCGTGTTATTTATTTGTGCTGCGACTTCTATTGTTCGGGACACAAAGAAGAGGAAAAGAAGATGGGAAACACTAATGCACCAGATCCAAACAAATGAGTGGGCGCACGCTGATTGTGATCACAGCGAATGGCGGGAAGGAAAAGGCCACGGAGCTCAATATCAAGGATTACTGCAAATAGAACATTCCGAGAAAAAAATTCTAGAGTCTAGAAGATAAAAAAGATATTTGGCTGTTAGTGACATCCAGAAAGAGAAAAGAGATCAGAGCATCTACTTTTTTTACATACCGAATCTTGACGCAGTGTAGCACCTGTGCCAGTGCCATCCTAAAATTGCATGCCAGCACAGCCACCCACCGGACAGCCAGTTGCCCGGATGTATCCAGCATGGCAGAGAGGCGGGGCTAACATCAAAGTGCTTGCATATGATAGATGTCCTCCATTATGTTTCACAACAGTTGCTGGCTACCTTGATTGATTTTGCACCAAACCCATCGGTTGCACCAAACCCTATGCTCTGGTTTGTTCGTTTTTAACCTGCAGTGATTGACTTTATTCCTCTCTGATCACCATCTAGACCAGGACCATGATTGTGTTAAAAACTCTTCCTGGTCTTGTACATTTTACTTGCTATAGTTTATAATAAGCTCCTGGTATCTTGGTCTCCTGTTTTCTCCATACTCTACAATTCTTTTATATGGTCTGTATTCGGACTATCCTTCTGCCTTGTGATTTTGTACTTCGTTGTCCTCTTGGTTTTGACCTGGCTCTGGAGACTATTCTTCTGGGTTTGTTTTGTCCTGTCTTCATCTCTGTGTTTTTCCCTTTAGTGCAGGAAGGGAGCTTCGATTAGTTGTTCCTTTACCACTTAGGCTAAGTGAGACAATCAGACAAGAAAAAGCTGGGAAGGGGGTTTAGCTCCAGGGTCCACAGTCTCTGTCCATTCCTGGAACCTGCGTTACACTCATAACTCCAAATCCTCAGCATAGACATAAATATCATTCTGCTTCCTTGCAGCTACCAATAGAGGGAGCTCCACGAAGACAGATCTAGTTGTACGTAGTAAAGATGCAAATAGCATTTTGCAGCTTATGAATCAATAATTCACACCCACTTTCACTCTACTTTTACAAGCCGAATATTGGTCCAACACTCCCAACTAGGCCGGAGAAGGTAACAGTGAACTGATGGGTGACTATAATATGTATAGTATATACTCATTTGACTCTGTCCCACCCCCAGAAGTGGCTTTGTTCAAGGTCAAGGATGGGGACTAACTAATTAGTAGAGGTGGTGGTCACGTGAATGGGTGTCTGTGGTACCCCCAAATTAATAGAACGGATGGTCACAAATGGGCCCAGTTACTCCACTCTCAGCTCCACGTCTAGGACATTGATTGGAAATAGCTGAGAAACATATTCATCAGTTTCAGTCTGTTTGATAGTTAACGATTGGCGTAACGTGAAGCTGATGGGCCCCAGTGCAAAGTCCTGGTCAGACCCCCGATTATAACATATGCATTATAGTACCAATCTTCTAATATGGGAGAGTGACCCCTAATGGGTCTAAGCCTCTTGGGCCCAGTTACGACTACACCATCTGTACTCCCTGAAGTTAAGCCTCTGGTGTTTAAGGCAGCAGGGGTGGCAGGATCCTCATTCCCTTGATCGCTGGGGTCCATTATTGGACCTGCCTATATATACTACGTCTATGGGACAGAGGCAGATAGATGAGAACAGTCCTGTCGACAACGAATGGATCGGTGACAACAGCTCCATTTGGATATCTCCGAGATTAGGCATTGGATCGGCTACGAACACCTATTTTGTGGCTACTCTATACTATGAAATGAATATGATGCCATATAGGAACGGGTACAACAGTCCCCAAAATGTTCCGCTCTATAACAAGCAAGATGGAGCTAATATTGAACTAGAGGCAGTCCCCGGGTTACATACAAGATAGGGTCCATAGGTTTTTTCTTAAGTTGAATTTGTATGTAAGTTGAAACTGTATACTTTACCGTTGCAGTTCTAGACAATTTTTTTTTTTTTTTTTGCCCCAGTTTCAAATCGGAGTTACAAATTTTTTTGCTGTAATGGGAGTAAGGATTATCAATAAAGCTTCATTACAGACTCCTTACAGCTGATTATTGCAATCTAGGACTATAGTAACATCCAGAGAGGTCTCTAGAGGTCACAGTGGGCAAAGGGGTCCGTCTTTAACTAGAGGTCGTCTGTAAGTCGGGTGTCCTTAAGTAGGGGACCGCCTGTATATCTCAATCTTATTCAAAACGATCACATGACTGTTTGGCGCCGCGGGTGGGCGGAGCTCTTGTCATATGCAATTAGCATATTGTCTAGTCATACCCTAACGAAAAGACTGGAAACAGTGTTAATTTATCGTCGTTAACCTGCGAGGTGCCGGCTGCCATTCACATTACAAGTGAGAGGATCTCCGAGGAAGAAACACAACAGCCGTGACAATAAATTAGCGGAATATAATAAACCCGCCACCAATATACAGCGCACAACATAAATCTCAACAAGTGTACAGGGTGCGCGTATAAAAATGACTAACAGCCTCGGTCTTTGGAAAATGCGAGTAAATATCAATATTTTTAGCGCGACTAAATACGAGCCCCTTAAATCTGGGATATAAATTACGTAGTTTGTGAAGTCGCGGACGCAACACGCCGCTCCCTGCACCGCCGCGCGTAAAACTGCCATACTAATTACACGTCGTTTGTACGTTTTTATGTGTGTGTTAACTGCGTTTTCTGGCAAAACAGAAGTATTCCAAGATCTTCCGTGTCACTGCCTTGTAAATCATCACTTTCGAGGGACTGTTTCTCTTGTTTTTATTGACTGTCGGAAATCTCCGATGTGCGTTCATGACGACTACTGGAATGACTTGATATTTCCACGTCTGGGACGCGTCCAGGATCGCGTAGGAGACGTCTTAGACAGGGGGTGGGTTGACATCTGCGGTTATGAATTGTATTCCCAGGACATTGATATATGTAAAGCGCTGATAGGGATAAAGAATCCCTACAAGGACTTAAAGGGGATGTCTCTGGTCTAACTGTTATCCTTATCCAGAGAAAAAATAAGGTGCAGTAGCACATCTTGACCACCATGCAGAGGATGGCGCTGTGTTCTCTTTGCGACTTCCAGCTGAACTACATATCAGGCCACCACAGATCTACTCCTGAGGACACGTTATAACATTAGTCGTCAAACCTCTTAAAGGGGATGTCTCAAGTGTTATGCCCTATGCTCAACGGTGCTTCGCTATTATTACTGTTTCTCCTTCACCTTAAAGGGGTTGTCAAGTCACAACAAGTTAGTTCCTAGGGTAGCAGCTTACTGCTTACTGATTGTTGATGTCTCAATGATGGGATCCCCAGAAGGGGGGGTCTGTTGCACCCAAAAAGATTGGAGCAGATGGTTGCACATGCAAACTCCGCTCCATTTATTGTCTATGGAACTGAAGAAGATAACAGAATACGGCGCTTACCACAGTAAGAGCCGTCGGGCGCATGTTCATGCTCTGTTCATTGAGGCTACATTAGGGGTACAAGGGATCCCCATTATTGTCATCCCTGGTGGTCTCATCACTAAGACCCCAGCCAATCAGAAGCTTAACCCCAAAGCTGTGGATTTGGGCTAACTTGTTATGACTTGACAACCCCTTTAAGAAGGTGCTACATCCTGCTTCTTAATTTGGGACTGGAAACATATTTGAAAATATTAAGATTTTTTAAAAAAATTTATTTTTACTTTTTGGAAAAGTTAATAAACTACAGAATTGAGTAAAATTCTAAACAAAAGCAATGACATGGAGAATGGACTGTATTATACGCTACAGATCAGAAGAGGATAAAAGATTTAAAAACTGGACTAATGGCCCAGTAGAACTTTCAAGATTCTGGGCCCTGATGCAACATCTGTAATTGGGCCCCCCCGACTACTGGACACCTTTAAGATGTTTGCTCATGCACAAGATGGGACAAATAAAAAGCGTAATAAATGATACAATAAATCCAAAACAAATAATTTTTTTTACCTTTTAAAAAGTTGTGAAAATCTGCTTTGTTTTTTTTTTAAGACTGGATTATTTACTTTTCATTGGATCAGAGCCAATAGCATTTAGCATTCATTCGATCAGTCCCATGGTCCGTTAATATAAAAGTAAAGCATGTCCTGGTCAGAACAATTTTTAACAGATCACTCATAGGGGTGGATTTATTAAGTGCTGGCTCCATGTTGGCCCTGCCCATCTGACCGCTCTGGATATATCAGGAGGCCCCAGACTGGTTCTAGAATTGCGCTATAGCCTGTGTCTGGATTGGGTTTAGGCTATAGCTAGTGTGCAAGTGTGACAGTCCAAACTGGCCAATAGTCGCATTTCCAGGAATTGTGACACACAGGGGGTCATTTACTAAGTGCCCGATTCGAGTTTTCCCGACGTGTTACCCGAATATTTCCGCTTTGCGCCGATTTCCCCTGAATTGCCCCGGGATTTTGGCGCACGCGATCGGATTTTGCCGCATCGGCGTCGGCATGCACGCGACAGAAATGGGGGGGGCGTGGCCGAACGAAAACCCAACGGATTCGGAAAAACTGTTGCATTTAAAAAAAAAAAGTGACGCGGAGCTTGCACTTACCTTCACTAGGAATAGGCTGGTGTACTTGAGTGCATTCCGGGGAACTTCAGCGCAGCAGCGCCACCTGGTGGACGTCGGAGGAACTACCTTAGTGAATCCCGGCCGGACCCGAATCCACCCCAGAGAACGCGCCGCTGGATCACGAATGGACCAGGTAAGTAAATCTGCCCCACTGTGTCACAGCTTTTACATCAGTTTTCAGGAATTCAAGCCTTAATTATAATATTATAATAATATTCTTTATTTCTATAGCGCCATCATATTCCGTAGAGCTTTACAAATCATAAGGGAGATATACAAATAAAATACTACATATACAGAGCACAAATAGTCTATGGAATAATAGGAGTGAGGGCATAAATCTCCTTCTTATAGCAGTGAATTATAACATAGGCGGTTTAGGCCCCAAGTCTTCTAGGTAGTCCATGGCCACCCGGACCACCCACCAAATTTTATACTGAGAAGAACCTTCACCAATGAATCTTTGTACATTCGTTCCGGCTCTCAATACAAATGTACATTGGAGCCGTTTCAGGACCTCCTTTAAAGGTCCTGAAACTGCAGAAGGAGCAGGAAAGACCCATCCTCATATGTAGGAAGTGATTCCAGAGTTGTAGGGGCTATAATATTCATTCAGCCCAGGGTCCATGGCAGTCTTAATACACCCCTGCCTGCATACAGGATAATTATATATAAAGATCAGTGAAAACAGATGCCAGACTGAAGCAAATCGAAGCAAAGTTAATATCCGTTTTGTTACGACCCACGTTCAGGTAGCCTGATTTTATTTATTCTCTATGTTTTAAAATTCCTGAGTAAGGATGGCTCACAAATCTGTGAAGTGTTCCATAATGTACAAAAAGAAAAAAAAGCCAAAAACATCTAAACAAGTAAAAAAAAAAAAAAAAAAAAATATACAAAGAAAATGAAACCAGGTAAAAAAAACTTTTTTTTTGTTTTTTTAATAGAATAAACAATAAAAGCAATACATCATTAAATGTACTCAATTACCCCCCCCCCCCCTAAGAAAAAAAAAGTGGGTGTGAGGCAGATTTAATTTTCCATCCCGCTACACTGAAGGTGGGGAAGAAAACAACAAACATAAATTATCCGTTCCCAGCTGTTACATATTGGCTCCATCTCCCAAAAAAAAAAAAAAAAGTTCAAACCTGTTTCCTTAAAAGCAAGGAAGTGGAAAAACTTCCCCTGCAGTGGAAACAATTGGAGAGTGCAGAATTCATGCTGTGGTTTCTTGTCAAGAGCTGCAAAGTTCTGTAAAAGGAATTCTGCCAAGTAAAACACAGTTTTCTTTCACACACCCAAGACAACTTTGTGGCATGGCGGAGGCTTCCTGAGGGCGCGCTGCAGCTGGAGCGACCGAGGGAAGGTCTCCGTTTCACACAGCTACTGAAAAGCGCAAACCCTCGCCTCGGCGAACTAATGAGCAGTAAAACAAGCCACCACCGCCATTCCCCGAGGCCAAAAAAACCGAGCCCGGAGACCAATCAGGGTCAGTTGGAGTATATGACACCCCCAGACCCGGACCTCCTTCTCTGACAATTGCCCAGTCATTCACATTACGCACTTCACTGCCTGATGTCAAGATCACAAAAGCAAGTTATCATACAAAGAAAAGACACTTAAAGGGGTTGGCGCAAAAAATTTTCTTAAATATACTGATTTTGTAAGGATAACAAACCAAAACATTTTCTAATTCACTGTTATTTACAAAAAATATATAAATATATATAATAATATATAATATAATAATAATAATAATAATAATAACTTCCTTATTTGTGTAGTACACACAGAGATTGTCAAATCGTTCCCTGTCCCCAATGGGCTCACAATCTAATCACCTACCAGTATGTTTTGGAGTGTGGGAGGAACCGGAGGACCCTGGAGGAAACCCCGCAAACACATCATAGAACAACAACCTCTTTGTAGATGTTGACCTGGATGGGACTAAACTCAGGACCCCCGCGCTGCATGCTGTAGTGCTAACCATTAAGCCCTGTGCTGCCACATTAACAGCATTTCACAGATATATTCCAACCTGTCCTCTATCAGTCCTAGTCTTTCTTTGGTTGTCCCTGGATATGACCATAAACTTCTGACTATGGTCAGGCAGATTCCTCTGGCTTCTCTTGTACTGCACGGGAAGGGGAAGGAGGCAGAGATCAATACAGACAGAAGCACTTCCTGTCCAGCAGGGTGTAGAGGAGACAGCAGCTCTACAGATAAGATAAGCTCTGGATCTAAGAGGAGGGGAGGGATATAGCAGTGCTGACTGTGTGTTTTATAGGTGAGGGAGCAGAGCTGACTGTGTCACTGCATCTAATATCACTTGACTCTGATCAGTCTCATCTCTCTTTTTCTATGTGTCAGATACTAGTAGAATGTTCAGAAGCTAAATTAAAGTGTAGATAAATCCTGTACCCTGATAATCAAAGCACATTGTCAGCACATAGCATCTCATAGCACAGATGGATCATGAAGTGTCTGCTTAGAGAGTCCCTGTTCACATTCTGGGATCTTACACTGACCATTACTGAGTGATAAAACAGCAATAAAACTGATTACAATGGTAAAATAAGGGGTTAAAAATATTCTTTATTTTGTAAGCATCACTAGGGAATTAAAATTGTTTCTCATGACTCTGATCAGTCTCATCTCTCTTTTTCTATGTGTCAGATACTAGTATAATGTTCAGAAGCTAAATAAAAGTGTAGATAAACCCTGTACCCTAAGAGTCTAAGCACATTGTCAGCACACAGCATCTCATAGCACAGAGGAATCATGAAGTGTCTGCTTAGAGAGTCCCCACTCACACTCTGGAATCTTACACAGAGTGATAGGAGCTAAAACAGCTATAAAACAGTAAAATTGTAAAGTCAGGGGGGGGGGGGTCATCTTTATTTTGCAAACATCACTAGGGGATTAAAATTTGAGAACATTTTGTCACAGGCAAACCCCTTTAAGGGGTTGGCGAAAATTATAAAGCCATCCTCTATTCAGAAGGAGGGATCTGAATACTGTTATCAGCAGCAAGAAAAATTAATTTTTATACCAAGATTGGGGAATGCCCTTACACAGCTGTGCTCTTAGCTCTCTGCAATAAAACAGAACCTCCCCTTTGATGTCACAGACTGCCACATAAAGAGATCATTTTACCACCTACATCCAATCCAACTATTTGCGTTTTAGGGTTGGTGATATCGGAGAAAGGTCCTCTTTAAATACTACAGTAGTCACTCAGAGAAAAAGGGGCGGGCTATGGAGAAGTCCAATGCAGAGATCTCAAGTTCAGAGCTAAGAGCACAGCAGTGTGAGGACGTGCCCCCAGTGAAATTACTGTGGAAGATAAATCAGTCTGCTGATTCTAAGAATCTTTTGCAGGATTAAGAATCTTATCTCGGATCCGAATATTCACTCAAATGAGTACAAGGCACAGCCATAACTATGAAAAAGATCCTCACATTGGTGGGGGTCTCTGGAGTCAGATCTCTGCTGACCTAAGGATAGAGGGGCTCATTTACTAAGGGTCCGCGGACCACATTTTCGTCGGGTTTTGCCGACAATATCCTTTTTGCGCCGCATTTTAAAGGGGTTTTTGGTGCACGCGATCGGATTGTGTCGCATCGGCGCCCGCTTTCATACAACACAAATCGGGGGGCGTGGCCAACAGACAACCCGACGGATTCGAGCAAACCACGGAATTTAAAAAGGAAATTGTGCCGCAAGAGCAGCACTCACATGCACAAGAGAAGAAGCAGGTGAAATCCGGCGGACCTGAGTGGGGAAGTGACACATGCAGGATATCGGGCGCACGATCTTAGTGAATCGCGGCAGACCCGAATCCTCATCGGACAATGCACGGCGGGGATAGCGACGGGTAAGTAAATGTGCCCCAGAATGTCTATATGATGCTTCAGAACAGGGATGTAGCACAATTTTAAAGGAATTGTCCAGGAAATTTTCCACTGCAATATCTCATGTAGCCTGTAGGCAGGTGTGGCGCTGTTTCTGGAACAAAGAAGCCATGTTTTTTGATCTTGTACAACCCCTTTAAAGCTGCAACATCTGATCGTTCTGAGGATTTACTGAGCTGAGCTCCTAAGATTTCATTAACGAAGTAGAAATCTAGAAAAATATGAGGAACTGAAACACCAAATATATTTACAGAATTGGGTATTTGCTTAAAAATAGTTGATACTTCACACAATACTTTTTGAGGAGTCTCTAAACCTCCATTTATCACAAGTTCACCCCAGCTGGAGACTAGTCAGCTATAACCCAATGTTCTATTTCCCTACAGCGCCACCACAGTTGGGATGATGCATTACACCTTCCCCACCTGTCCGTGTAATATATGGGCTTGTTGATCCCTCTCTAACTAAATGAGTGGAGAGTAGAGAAAAGCAGAACTGTAGTTTTAGTTCAGGTTCGCCAGTCCGGTTTGGCTGTCCGACCTGGACGTATTGCTGGGTTTGTGGCTGAACAATACACCAGGGTTGCGCTACCGATCCCGAACACTGAACTAAAACTATGGGTCCACTCATCTCTAGTGGAGAGTGATGGTTCGGGAGAGACTGGTGTATAGAGGAGACACAACCAGTGGAGAAGATGCAGACAAGAGGGGAGAACAGGCAGAGGTCAAGGCAGGCACATCATATTCATATCCAGTAAACAGGCATGGGTCGGGGCAACGGAACAGGTTTGGATATGTATAAAAAGGAAGGGGTTCAAAGATGGGCGATTATACCAACTAAGATGTTCCAGGAACCTCTTTGCTCAGGCACCTTCCCTTGAGAGAAGGTGTCTTGAGGGATGGAGATGGACTGAAGACTGGAATACAAGGAACAGAGATAGACAGAACTACTGGAAAACCACTGGGAAAACACAGGACAATAGGAAAGGAGTATGAAAGAAGTGAGGGAAGGTGATCAGCGGTGGTGGTGCCCCATTAGGTCCTACATGGGGTACTGAAGTTGCATTGTTTTCTGGGTAATTTGGATTACTTACAGGATGTCTTTACTAATAAGATGATTAATTAACTATAATTTTATGAAAATGTTTCCGATTCAATGCCCTTCAGCGGTCTAGTAGAACCTTCATAATCATCCCTATTATACAGGCCCGGGACTAGTGTTCATTTGTCCTCCCTGCCTGGACACAGGTAAAAGAAAACAACCCGGTAAAAGTTCATTTTTCCAATTTTTTTCAGGCCCCCAATCCCCCAAAGCCCATTCGCTGCCAATACCCTGGCACGGCAGCAGTAAACGGGCCACAAGGTTCAAGCAGACTGCAGTGCGTTCCCTCACCGAACATCTGGTCACAAATGGAAGGATCGCCCGGTAACTCTTAACGTTGGGCAGATGATAAAAAATTCAACGCTTTACAAGTTGGCAGCGATGTTTCGGAGAATCCTCTCGAGTCTACTGAATTATATTAAGAAATGTTCACTGCAGCCATGTATATCTGTTACAACAGCTGCTGCTGAAAGGGATCTCTCCGAGCTGGGGGACGGAGAATTGTGCATCTCTTACTGGATTTGTCCTTGAAAACTTACAAGTCCTCCTCGTAGGACGCTAGGCTGGTGGAATCCTGCTACATACATAAAATATCCCTTTTATTGGGCATTGAACAAATATTTGGTACAGGATACATTTCACCTGAGACGTTGCCCTCTGTTCACAAGCAAACACACAATAAAAGCTCTAATTGTGCCTTAAAGGGAATGTCCACCTCTTAATGCTATATTGGTTTTAGCTTGAATTCAAATTTCTGTACTGTGTGCAGCCACCATTAGGGGGAGCTATGAAGCAGCGTAGAAATGTTTTATTTATAGTTGTATACAGTAAGCTCTTTAGCTCCCTCTACAGGTGGGATCTTAGCAGTTATTACCGCAAACAGGTTACCCATTGATCTTAACTTCCTCGTCCCTTTTGGCTAGGGCCAAATATGCACCTCCTAGATTACGTAGCTCCCTAGTTGTCCCTTCTTATGGTCAGTACCTTTGAGTTGTGAAGGGGCTAGTACCACTCCTGACACACAGGAAAGACTGTACAGCCAATTACTGGCTAAAATGGGCCAGTGCTGAGGCCAGTGGGGGAAATGGCCTATGGAAATCTATAGGTTGTTTTTTTTTTGGTGCCAAGAGATATATTTTCAAGTTCCTTTGACCCACTCTCCATCTTTGTAGAACATATAAACATCCACATATAAATATTTGCACCCACAGGAAATTGCAAACAGGAGATCTGAGGTTTATAGTTATAAATCCTATAAGAAATAGACTCCAGTGATTGAAACCAAAGTCAGCCCAAATGGACTTATCCTGATCATGAGAAAAGGAATCCTGTTTCTACGTCCTGTGGGTAGGAGATAACTATTGAACTTGGGCCAAACCCCAATTTTTATAACCCACCTTATGAGTCCATGGCTAGCAACTGTTGGCCCAGGCAGTGAGGGACTCATAATGTGTGACCATCTTGGGGTAGTGTCATACCCAAAATGGCCTACAGGAAGATTGCTAGGTAGACCAATAAAGGAAACCTAAAGCCATCACTTAGGTGATAACTTACAACTTGGGACAACTCATGTAATGTTGACCAAGCCTACCAATTTTGTTAGGGCCAACTGGCCATCTAGTGTGTATGGCAGTATGGTGATGTCCCAATCCCACACTGACTGTAAATGAAAGGGCATAGAAGGTTTTAGTTTACTGCTTAAGATGACCATGTCATCTTGACCAATCGATTTGTAACGGTCACACAGACAACAGAACTAAAAGTCTCTATGGGAAGAGTCCGGAGGGAGTAGCAACACGGAGGAACACTGGCAAGGCTGGCACGGACTGAAGACACCATTGGACTTGAGCCCTGGAAGGCACAGCAGGAAGCGTATGGGAACACTGGAGACAGGAAACACGGAGGGGTCTAGAAACGCTGGAGGACAGGAGCGTCTGGGAACGCTGATGGACAATCACTTCAACAGGAACTACTGTGGGAAGCGAGGTGTGGAAACCTTGGAAGTTCCATAGAATGCTGAAGATCCCGCCAGGAAGGAAAGAGGTGCCGGATTATCAAGGCCGAGACGGATTAGCCAGCGCCAATCAGGAGGACGCTGGCCCTTTAAATCCTGAGAAGTCGGCGCGCGTGCACCCTAGCAGCAGGAGCGCGCGGCCTGGAGGTAAGCAGGTGCACAGCCTACACTCCGGGACCCGGAGCACAGCCAGGAGCCAGGAGAGGTAAATCCAGGCAGGGGGATGGGGACTGGCATACAGCGGAGCACAGGTGTACCCGTGATCCGCGACATGGATCGCGGGAGCACCCGTGACACGATTTTTGTAGGACCGACTAACCATCTACTATATATGGTGATGTCCCAATTGCCCCCTGACTGAACATCACAGCAAATAAGGTTTTAGTCTACAATTTTAGTTGGCCATACGTGTCATCTCAACCAACCCCCAGGCCAATCTCTGTACTTGACCCCGGGAGTGCATGTAGATTGGGGCAGTTTTGAGGAATAACTGTTGAGCTACTCTATATCAAGTGTATAACCAGTCTCTGTCTATACCATAAACTCTCATGATTTCCCGACCATAAGAACAGTCATACACGAGCCTCGGAGACAACTGCTCCGCTTATCTGTGGCTTTATAAGAACAAATGGAAAATCCATATGCCGGATCGTTGTTACACGGCGCACCATGAAAGGTCGTGTCAGCCATATTGTTAGTGAAAACAAGCAGTTCTGTTCACAGTAACCCCCTTCAATCCACATTAAGAAATGTTTTCACGACAGACATGTAATTTCGATTATTACTCATGTATGTTTTTTTTTTTAAGTAAAAGGAAGTGGTGAGAACAAGCCATTTTCTAAATTTAGCTCATTATCTATGCAGGAGAAAATTTCACTTCTGTGTATTTCCGAGAGATTGCATATTTCTCCATGGTAACTAAGCTATGATTAAAACAACACTCGGTATCGGCGCCAAAGACCACCTGCTTACGAGAAAGCGAGATAATACTAATAATACAATGGATTACCCACACACATATATATACAGTCTACATCATCGAGGACTAGCGACCTGGCAAACGATGGGCTACCAATGTCCGTGCCAGTCTACACGACGAGAGAGATGGTATGACCCACTGTGGCTGGCAGTCATTGTTCATTGTGCAGAAAACTATCATTTTTGATATTTTTTTAGCCACTGGGATAATTTCTAGATGTTAAAGGGTTAAAAAATAATATGCTTATGTTCTTCTAGAAGCAGCCCAACTGGTTGTGTTTGGTACTACAGCTCAGCCCAAATCAAATGAATTCTGCAGCTGAATTCTGAATGAACACCCGACTTACAGACGACCCCTAGTTACAAATAGACCTCTGAGATAGATAGATAGATATGAGATAGATAGATAGATATGAGATAGATAGATAGATAGATATTAGATAGATATGAGATAGATAGATAGATATGAGATATATAGATAGATAGAGAGATAGATAGATGGATGGATAGATGGATAGATATGAGATAGATAGATAGATAGATAGATAGAGAGGGTGTGATGTCATGCAGTGGGCGGGTATGAGGTGTTGCTGCTCCGCCCCCATGCACTGTCTATACCCTACGTCTGGTCGCTATTCTACACCAGGCCAGACCTGGCGTTCTCTGCACCGTTGGCCCGGTGGGGGGCATCTGTGGTATTTTTGCAATCTTTTGCTCCTTTTTCCAGCTGTGCGCTGGAATTCGCCATGTAGGAGTTATCCTGTTTTGTGTCTAATTTATCTTCGTATTTTCTTTCTATTTCTCTTGCTTCCAGATGTTTGCACCTGATGTTACTTTGATTTGCATCTAAAATGGTGCAAATAATTGCGTAAAATCACTGCGGAGCACACTGATCATAGGCTGGTGCTAATTGCGCCAGCGTTGGATGCTGGTCCCGCCCCACTGGACCTATCAGGAGACTGCTCCCCAGAGCTCTTCTATCCCATGTCTAACCTGGCGAGGAATAGCGCCATAGCTTGAACAGGGGCGGCACCTCTGCCTCCGCACCCACCTGGCATACAGGGGGTAGAAGTCTGCGCCTAAATCACAGCTCGTATGCCTGCCTGTGATAAATGTGCCCCTCCAGTTCGGACCATGCATAGGAAAGACAATGGCAGGAGTTACGCAAAATTTGCACCAAAAAGGTCTCAACAGAAAACCTGCATTAAATAAAGAGCTGAGACTACAAAGACAAATGAGGGTCAGAGAGAGAGCCCAGGGGAGGGGGTAAAAGATAAATGACCCCTTTAAATTCTCACACGGCTTTAAAGAAAAATTAGAAGAATACATTTTTGCGGAAAAAGAGCTCCACCCCCTGCTGGTGTAAGACAATGGGGCTCATTTACTGTGGACCGCAATTTCGTCAGACATCCTGACGATTTCCGTTTTGCGCCGCTGGGACAGGGATTTAAAAGGGGATTGTGTCGCACGCGATCATATGTTTGCGCATCGGCGCCGTCTTTCACGCAACAGAAATCAGGGGGCGGGCCGTCAGACGATCCGATGGATTCGGACAAACCGCGGGATTTAACTTGTGTCGCAAACCATCCACTTACATACACCGGGAAGAAGAAGGTGAACTCCGGGGACCTGAGCGGGGAAGCGACACATGCAGGATATCGGGTGCACGATCTTAGTGAATTGCGGCAGACCCGAATCCTCGTCGGAGAGTCCGGATCGGGGATCGCGCAGGGACCGGGTAAGTAAATATGCCGCAATGACTTGTGTGGGTTGGGCAAAATCTGCGCCCGGTGTAATTACCCTCTATGGTAAATCAGACAAGGACCAAATCTCCCCCCAAAAAACAGGCACAAATTTCCAGACTACAGATAATGACAAGTGACGCGTCTGGCGGTGCAGGTGAGTGTCTGGACAGGTACGTCCCTCCGGGGGGCACATACCGCCACCTGCGTTCTGGTGGTTTAATTAAACAAGTGACGGATAGATTTTGTTACCTGGAGGCAGGAGACAGGATCCCAGGTTTGTCTGCGGGAGGCGGGAGACGTGGGGGAGGTGCAATATGTCTCATAGAGAAAACATTCCCATGTATATAACACAGGCCCCGGGGGTCTCAGGGGCTCCCCCCACACACCCTGCAATACAAGGGAAATCATAAGAGGGAATGCAGATTTTAGGAAAGCTGGGTGACTAACTATGTCCCCTGTCTCTTCAATGGTAAAACTGCATCAAAGACACCGAGTATATACTAGACATGGCGGTGGGGTGTCCAGGGTGTCCTTGGAGGGGGGTGCTATCAATCCCCTCTTATTGAAGGTCCAGTTGTGGCTTGGAGTAGGTTAGGAGTATCCAGGACCTTGTAGCAGCTGGATATTCCAGAATTGTAGCTTCTCACACTGCTGTGCTTTTGGCTCTGAGCTGCAGCCAGTGTGAGGTATTGTCCCTGGAGTCATGTGTTATCACGCCTTTGTGTGTGTATGTTGTTAGTAGCAACAGGACTGTGATATATGGACTCATGGACCAAGATTGTAGTAGCTTCTCTAAGTGTCATGGGGGTGTGCATTCACACTGCTGTGTTCTGTGCAGTCAGTGTTAAGTAAAAGTCTGTGAAATATGGATATATGTTTCAGGGGGATGTTACGGTGGGAAGGTGGGGGAAGTTGGTCCTCACACTGCTGTGTTCTGTGCAGTCAGAGTCAGTATTAAGTATTGTCCCTGGGGAGATGTGAAATAAAACCTTTGTGTGTGTGTGTAGCCGTAGGACTGTGAAATATAGATTGAGGATTGTCCAGGAAGGGGGGGGGGTCCTCACACTGCTGTACTCTTAGCTCTCTGCAGCTAGTGTTAGGGATTGTCCCTGGGGAGATGTGTAGTCAGACCTTTGTGTATATGGTTAGTAGTAGTAGAACTGTGAAACATGAATTTATATTACAGGATTGTAGCTTCTCCAAGTGCACCGGGGGCATGTCCTCACACTGCTGTGCTCTGTGCTTTTTCCAGCATTAGGTATGGTTCCTGAGGAGATGTGTTATCACACCTTTGTGTGTGTTGTTAGTAGCAGCAGGACTGTGATAGATGGATTTATATTTTGGGTTTGTAGCTGTGTCCTCACACCGCTGTGCTCTTAGCTCTCTGCATTGAACCTTCCATGTCACAGTCTCTCCTCTTTGCTCTATGTAAAACTAGTTGCAGGCCTTTGGTTAAATCCTACAGCAGCCACTGAGAGCAGAGAGAGAGGGGCTATGGAGGTTCTCAATGCAAGGAGCTAAGAGCACAGCAGTGTGAGGATACACCTTCAGTCCTGTTACTACAAACAACACACATAAAGATATGATTACACAGATCTCCAGGGACAATACATAACACAGGACCAAGACATGGGATCTGTAGTGGGGAGGAGGGGGGGGGGCTATAGAACAAATTCATAGATCCTGGTGTGAATAAGGTCAAACATTTCCTACAAAACAACATTGTGCAGTAAGTTGTAGTGCGGATGCAGGGAGGGTTTATGATCTCCTGCTGGCGGTTGATGCGCCAATTCATCATCATCAGGAGATGGCGGCGTTCACTGTACTGTAATGATAGATTAGGAAATGATGAGATTTCACAGTGAGAGCGATCAGCCCCGCGATGTCCACGTACAGGCAGTGCTACAATTTCTTACAGTGTCACAAGTCACACACACACACACACACATTTGTGAATGGCGACAAATACCTGGAATCTCACAGCGCAGAGGAATATACACGGTGGCTCAGTGGTTAGCATTACAGCCTTGCTGCGCTGGGGACCTGGGTTCAAGTCCCAGGGTCAACATCTGCAAAGAGTTTGTATGTTCTCTCTGTGTTTGCGTGGGTTTCCTCCGGGTCCTCTGGTTTCCTCCCACACTCCAAAACATACTGTTAGGGTGATTAGATTGTGAGCCCCATGGGGACAGGGACTGATTTGACAGGTTCTGTGCAGCGCTGCGTAATCTGTGTGCGCTATATAAAAATAAAGGAAATTATGAATAGACTATAATAGAGCCATATTGTGGTCGGTTTAGATAAAAAGTGGTCATTCCAACTTTGCCCACTAGGTGGAAGTATTTGAAGTTTTTATGTTTGCACTTAATTATGAGAATAATAATTATTATGATTATTTCCTCATTATAAATAGTTTCCTATCAGTTTATTTAAGAAGTGTGAAATATATATAGAACATGAATAAATCATCTGCGGTTTCATTGGTTAAGGACCACTTACTGTGTGGGGCAGCAAGGTGGCTCAGTGGTTAGCATTAGAGCCTTGCAGCGCTGGGGTCCTGGGTTCAAGTCCCATCCAGGTCAACATCTGCAAAGAGTTTGTATGTTCTCTCCGTGTTTGTGTGGGTTTCCTCCAGGTCCTCCGGTTTCCTCCCACACTCCACAACATACTGGTAGGTTGATTAGATTTTGAGCCCCATTGGGGACAGGGACTGATTTGGCAAACTCTGTGCAGCGCTGCGTAATCTGTGTGCACTATATAAATAAAGGAATTATTATTATATATAAGACAGGTGGTACAGATTTCACCATATTATATTTAGGACACAGGAGGAGGATAGTAGCATCAGCAGAGTGTGTAGGAGAGAGGTGGTGTAGCTGTCTAGGAGGAGGATAGCAGCTTCAGCCATTCTGGCTAATGGACACGTACACATTGGGGGACATTTACTTACAGTGTCGGTGTCTGCATTGGCTTTGTTACCGACCTGCTCTGGGAAAGAAGACACACATTTAATATTGTAGAGCTGTGCAGAGACATTTCTGGCGCCGAGACTATTTTCTGTCCTTGGGACAAAATCTGTCCCGAGCACCAGAAATGTGTCCAACAGTCCCTGCTAGACCAGTTTTCCTTTGGTCTACTTTCCGCCAGTTTACACCGCCCAAAAAGGGCTGCGACACATAGTAATTGTGTCTGAGTCTCCACTCCGCCAAAGCCACGCCCCTTTTCGGAGAAGAGTCGGAGCAGACGGAAAAAGGCATTTTTTCTGTCCCCGACAGCTAATAAATAGGTCGGAGAGCAGAACATGTGGTGAGAGCGCCACAAAACTGGCGGAAACGCCATAGTAAATGTCCCCCATTGCGTTTCTCTTCCTGGTTTCAATGATTTGCCACTGATGTCTTACTGACCCATTCTTTTCAATTGGCTTTTTCACACTTAAAAGGATATTCCCATTTTAGCAAATAAATGTTATTGTTTGTATTATGAAAAGTTATAGTTTTCCAACATACTTTCTGTATCAAATCCTCATGGTTTTCTAGATCTCTGCTTGCTGTATTTCTATAGAAAGCTCCTATGTTACTTCGAGTAGACAGAAATCTGACCCTGGTCACACAGGTGCGCGGCTCATTAGTATCAGAGAGTAATCAGAGCCGTGTGTTATAACGAGCCGTGCACCTGTGTGACCAGGGTCAGATTTGTGTCCACTGGAAGTGACATAGGAGAATTGATACCGAAAGTATATTGAAAAAATTGTTTTCAAAAAATTATTTTTCATCATACAAACAACATTCATTTGTCGAAATGAGAAGATCCCTTTAATTACATTAGTACATTCATTTCCATCTCCTCCTACATATATGATTAAACCCCCAAAGTTAGCGCCCCATTAACTACCCAAAATACATATTTAATACACGTCATTATACATGGGCTGTTAATAAACTGGTCACCTGATAATCCCTGTTTACACCTCATTTTACTATTATTTTGCCCCCCCATTTTCTTTCATGCCTCCCTATTACCTGTCTTCTATCAACATATCATCTTCACCAGCCCCATTTTCAAGCCCACCCCTCCCTTTAAATAAATTCTTTATTTATATAGCGCACACAGATAACGCAGCGCTGCACAGAACTTGCCAAATCAGTCCCTGTCCCCAATGGCTCACAATCTAATCACCCTACCAGTATGTTTTGGAGTGTGGGAGGAAACCGGAGGACCCGGAGGAAACCCACGCAAACACGGAGAGAACATACAAACTCTTTGCAGATGTTGACCCTGGGACTTGAACCCAGGCCCCCAGCGCTGCAAGGCTATAATGCTAACCACTGAGCCACCATGCCGCCCTATTTTAACTCTAGTTATACAGTAATATTAATTCTAGGTATAGCAGAGCGCTGACCACTACCATCACTGATAATATGAAGGTCAGCTCCACTCAACACGCAGGCAACGGCACCTACTCTGTCCCGCCTTGGAGTTAACTGGTGGCTCTTTATTCCCGTATATCCGGACGCCACCAGCATACACTGTGTGCACTTCTGGATACTACGAGTTACATAGTATAGAGTAATTACTCCTTATTTGTTAAATTGGTTCCCTCATTTACTAAGAGCAGTGTAGTCTGTACTGGGTGCAGTGCCCTGTGTATGGTGCAGGGGGGCGCCAGATTCAAGATTTGTGGCGCCCGTTCTTGAATCTGGCGCCCCCTGCACTGCTCCAACAGAGTGCGCCAACTTTTTTTTTGGTGCACCTTTAACATGGGGCATGCAATACATTTCTGTCGGACTTTGCATGATAAATGTGGCGCACCAGAGCGCCCCCTTCAGTGCATAAATTTATGTGGCGTGAAGACTAGTGCAGCCACGCCACAAAAGAGTCACATGCGAAACATATGTGGCGCGGACACTTCTTATATACCTGTGCAAGCAGTTTGCGCATGAGAAAACGTGCAAAGTTTTTTATGTACCGCAGACCCCTATTCCATCTTTGGGCCCAACAACATCCCCCAATTTCTATTAGCCGGGTAGGATTGTATATTTAGCTAAAGGCAGCCTTATGGGGGTCATTTATCTTACAAGTCTATTTTTTGCCCCACATTTGTCTTTGTAGTTTTGGTTCTTTGTAAAATGCAGGTTTTTTGAGCCTTATTAGGCACAAGTTTTTTTGAAAAAGGCGCAATTTTGTTGCGCAAATCACTCCATGGCTTTTCCTAAGCCTGGTCAGGACTGGCGTGTTATTGCGCAATTATTTGCGTCCATATAAGCACAAATCAATGTTAAATAAGGCGCAAACATCTGGAAGCAGGAGAAATACAAAGACAAATTATGCGCAAACCAGGAAACTGCTACATGGCGAACTGCTGGAAAAAGTCGCAAAAAAAATGCACAAATGTGCTCAAAAAGTCACTAAAATACAACCAAAAAAGGTGCATCAAACTAAGATAAATGACCCCCTATATGTTTTTATTCATTCCTTCTACTATGTATATATTTATTATTATTATTATTATTATTATCTATTTATTACTGAATAAAATACTATGGAAATTATCACTTTATGTATATATGTATATACTCGACTATAAGCCGACCCAAGTATAAACCGAGGCCCCTAATTTAACCACGAAAACCTGGGAAAACCTATTGACTCGAGTATAAGCCGAGGGTGGGAAATGCATTGGTCACAGCCTCCCCAGTATACAATCACCGGCCACTTTATTAGGTACACCTGTCCAACTGCTCGTTAACACTTAATTTCTAATCAGCCAATCACATGGCGGCAACTCAGTGCATTTAGGCATAGCCTACCTGAGTATTGTTGCTGACCATGTCCATCCCTTTATGAGCACAATGTACCCTGTAACATCTGATGGCTACTTTCAGCAGGATAATGCGCCATGTCATAAAGCTGGAATCATCTCAGACTGGTTTCTTGAACATGACAATGAGGTCACTGGACACAAATGGCCTCCACAGTCACCAGATCTCAATCCAATAGAGCATCTTTGGGATGTGGTGGAACGGGAGATTCGCATCATGGATGTGCAGCCGACAAATCTGCGGCAACTGTGTGATGCCATCATGTCAATATGGACCAAAATCTCTGAGGAGCTTCCAGCACCTTGTTGTATCTATGCCACGAAGAATTGAGGCAGTTCTGAAGGCAAAAGGGGGTCCAACCCGTTACTAGCATGGTGTACCTAATAAAGTGGCCGGTGAGTGTACGTGCCCCATACGGCCGTCTGAACGTAGTTTAAGAGGAATTTAGTTTTACCTTTTATTTTTTGGGACTTTTAAGGAAAATGTGAGACAAAAGCAATAAGAAAAATCAAAAACTTCTGTTAAAAAGTTAAAAAAGAATATGCCATAACGAGTGATTCACTGTAGGGAGGAGCGGTCGAGTCTAGTTGGAGCGGTGCACCGGCTTTAATGCTTTGTCTGTCTCACCAATTACTCCCCTGAGTGACAGCCGGACTACTTATTAAGCTTCATTAGTGACAATCAAGACGTTGCTGCAGTTAAACTTGAGCAGAAGATAATTAAACTACCTGGGAGATGACTCCTTGATCATCTTTGCCGGAGCTTAGTGTGTAAGTCTCAGGATTTCGGCTCGCTCTATGCCGTATCGAAGGGGGGAGACTGTGGCTTGATGTAAATAGCAATGGATTTACAGCCTGGGTTTTATAGGTCAGACACTTCAACTTACACAAAGACAGAAAATATTATTAGGGTGTTAAGAAAAGGGAAATGTTAGACAATATCCCGGGTCTCCGGCTTTTTGTAATCCAAAAATGTTAAAAAAAAAAATTTACAGCCATGAGCAACTGTGAAGATGCTCAGTACGTCGCATTGCAGTTGTCATACATACTGGGGCACATTTACTTACCCGGTCCCTGCGAGATCCTCGAGTTGCGTGAAGTCTGCCGCGATTCACTAAGATCGTGCGCCCGATATCCTGCATGTGACGCTTCCCCGCTCCGGTCCCCGGAGTTCACCTTCTTCTTCCCGGTGCATGTAAGTGCTTGATCTTGCGACACAATTTGAATTTTAAATCCAGCGCTTAGTCCAAATAAGTCAGGTTTGCCGATGGACACGCCCCCAATTTCTGTCGCAAGAAAGCCGGTGGCGATGCACCAAAATCCAATCGCATGTGCCAAAAAAACCCATCTAAGTGCGGTGCACATCGGAAATCATCAGCCAATTCGCGGGCCCCACTGACTTTTCATTGGTACAAGTCGGAGAGATTATAACGCCTCTATATCTAGAATGCCCCTTTGTGGGTGGAGTGTATCCAAAACCACACCCCCTTTTCAGAATTTACATGTGTTGTGAACAAAAATTAAAAAAATCTTAGCAAATTCAGGACTTTAAGCAACTATGAGAAATCAACAGGGTTTAATAATCACCTTATCCCTAATTCAGGGTCAACCTTAATTGGGGTGCAACATGACCAAGAATATAACAAGCAGTGCACCTGTGTGACATCGCATCACCGGGGTCATAACGAGCCATGCACAGGTGTGACATCACATGACCAAGGATATAATGAGCTATGCACCTGTGTGACATCACATGACCAGGGTCATAACGAGCCATGCACATGTGTGACATCACATGACCAAGGATATAATGAGCTATGCACCTGTGTGACATCACATGACCAGGGTCATAACGAACAAAGCACTTGAGTGACATCACATGACCAGGGTCATAATGAGCCATGCACCTGTGTGACATCACATGACCAGGGTCATAACGAACATGCACCTGTGCGACATCACATGACCAAGGATATAATGAACCGTGCCCCTGTGTGCTCCTATAGAATGACAGTAGTCAAAGATCTAGAAAACGATGAGGAATTGATACAGAAAATATATTGGAAAACTGCATAACTTTTCATTACACAAACAACATCAATTATTTTCTGAAAGTAGACAACCCCTTTAAGAACACATGCCAAAGCCAAGTGTATGATGAGTCAGAAGAAACAGATTGGTCAATGGGTCTTAATTGGCAAATTCACCTTAAGATCTCAGTTTTTATGGCACACATTTGACAACAGGGCGGAGTCAACTTGCCATCTCGAGGACAACCTTCGGTACTATGAAACCAGACATAAAATAACACAAAATCCGATTGTGCAAAGTATCTGCAAAGTTTCTCTACTTTTTACGCAGATTCAAGCCATAAAATGTCTCCAAAAAAAATGGAAAAATCTTTTAAATTCTCTGTCCATAAACTTTAACTCACTCTCGGCATTACGAAATTTCAGCGCCGTTTTACTCTTGCTCCCCTGATACATTAAAAGAAAAAAAAAATCTTTCAGACATAACCCAAACCTCTCGCTTCATTGTTTGCCAAAAAGCGATCTGCGAATCCTCCAGGCGTACATATGGATATTATGTAATAAGGAAGAGTTTAATCTTTCCCTTCACTTTTCCCTAGGAAAATGTCTGCAACAGGTCAGAATAGAAACATATAAAAAAACAATTACAAAGTCTCTCGCTAACAAATCTGCGCCGCAGCTGGAAGTCTAAAATTTCGATTGAACTTAAAAAGCTCGAGATGACAGGCGAGTCTGATAACATTTAAAGCAGTTGCAGCTGTTGTTATTATTTCATTAATCCTTGCGGTTCCTTGGAAAGTGCAAAGTACTAGAAATCAGCACAGGAGGGGAAAAAAAACTATACAGCACTCAAAGGGTTAACGCCAATCAGTTACTCAACAAGTTCCAGTGCTGTAGCGGGAACGTAGCAATGAGCAATGCAATAGTATTCCCTAGTTGTCCAGACCCTCTTTATCCAAAAGTCCTGTCTTTACGTTAGAGATATTACTATTTTTTACTATGACATTACTGAATACTGCATTTTATCTGCAATGTCGTCTCCCATACACACAAACTATCTGCTGCATAAGGCAGTTTTACAGAACATTATAGAGGTGTAGTGACCTGCGTTGATGTGAATAAAACCCTTGGGGTGACATAGAAACTTAGTATTAGCTCCAGTAGCCTCAGGCTTTGCTTGCATCTCTCTTCTCTCCCTTAGCTACTGCTCACTTGGGGAGACATAGAAACTGAGTGTTACATGCATTAATGTGAATAAAGCACTTGGGGTGACATAGAAACTTAGTATTAGCTCCAGTAGCCTCAGGCTGTTATATAGAACATTATAGAGGTGTAGTGACCTGCGTTGATGTGAATAAAGCACTTGGGGTGACATAGAAACTTAGTATTAGCTCCAGTAGCCTCAGGCTGTTATATAGAACATTATAGAGGCATAGGGGGTCATTTACTAAGGGCCCGATTCGCGTTTTCTGTACGTGTTACCCGAATATTTCCGATTTGCACCGGGATTTTGGCACACGCGATCGGATTGTGGCGCATCGGCGCTGGCAGGCACGCAACGGAAATCGGGGGGCGTGGCCGAACGAAAACCCGACGTATTCGGAAAAACCGCCGCATTTAAAAACTGAAAATGTGTAGCTTGGAAAGCGCTTACCTTCACCTGGTCTAGCTCGGTGTATTCCGGCACGTTCAGATGATTTTCAGCGCAGCAGCGCCACCTGGTGGACGGCGGAGGAACTACCTTCATAAATCCCGTCCGGACATGAATCCTGTTCAGAGAATGCGGCGCTGGATCGCGAATGTGCCGGGTAAGTAAATCTGCCCCATAGTGACCTGTATTGATGTGAATAAAGCACTTGGGGTGACATAAAAACTTAGTATTAGCTCCAGTAGCCTCAGGCTTTGCTTGCATCTCTCTTCTCTCACTTAGCTTCTGCTCACTTGGGGAGACATAGAAACTGAGTGTTACCTGCATTAATGTGAATCGGAACACTCGTTTTCTATGTCTCCCCAAGTGAGCTAGAAGCTAAGGGAGAGAAGAGAGATGCAAGCAAGGGGCCTGCGGCTACTGGCAGTCTAACTAAGTTTTCTATGCTGAGGCATTACCCCAGACTGCTATATTCAACATCACGTAGGTTCATACAGTCAAAACTCTTCTTGTGACATGCTTTGAGGTCTGAGCGGTAAGGACAGGATTCAGTACCAAGCAAGGGCTTTCATGCACATTAAGCTGTAACACTCAGTTTCTATGTCTCCCCAAGTGAGAGGAAGGAGAGGTTTGCAGAAAGCAAACTGAGGCACTGGCGATAATAGTAAAGTTTCTATTCACCCCCAGTGCTTTATTCACATTAATGCAGGAGGAACACTCAGTTTCTATGTCTCCCCAGTGAGGCAAAAGCTTAAGGGAGAGAAGAGAGGTGCAAGAACACAGCCTGAGGCTACTGGAGCTAATACTAGTTTCTATGTAACCCCAAGTGCTTTTTCATCAATCACATGCTCAAATCTTTAAAGCTTAGGTACGAGCTAATCTAGTTTCTATGTCACCCCAAGTGCTTTATTCACATTAATGAAGGAACACTCAGGGTGTTCTAATCGTCGTCCCCAAGTACACCTAGTGAGACGTAGAAACGCAATTGCAAAGCCTGGACAGTGAGTAATTGTCGTATTACCAGCTGCTTATCACCTAGTGTTAACAAAAGGCGATATTAGCGTTGACACGCAATTGCCTTCCACACGCATCGTTGAACACGGATTCATGCGTGTAGGACAAGTTTAAGAGGTAAGTTCCTTACGCAACCACGTCTCCACCATCCAATGCGGTTTTAAATGCATGCTGGTACCCCCGACGTGACACCAGTTCTAGCTCCAGAGTGTGCAAGCTAAGCTTCAAGATAAGATTTCAAGAGTTAAATGGCCGTGGGTCCTAATACTGGAGTTTTTCGGCCCCCGTTTCTTGGTGCCTGCCACAGGTGCGCCATAAATCCGATCTGTCCAGTAAATCACTCAATATATTCGTAACGTACAGCGCTCGCCCTTAGCATACAATGGACCTATGCTCATAGAGGTCTGCATAGCATCCTGAGCTACTGGAGTAATTACTAAGGTTTCTATGTCACCCCAGTGCTTATTCACATAACTGCAGTTTACACTCACAGTTCCTCTCCCCAAGTTAGCAGTAGTAGTAGAAGGTGAGAGCTAAGGCTACACTGGAAGCTAATATCTAGTTTCTATGTCCCCCCAAGTGCTTTTTTCACATCACCGCGGTCACTCACCTCACCTCTACTAATGTTCTGTAAAACTGCATCTCCTATGCAGCAGAATGTTTGTGTGTATGGGAGACGACATTGCAGATAAATGCAGTATATTCAGTAATGTCATAGTAAAAAAATAGTAATATCTCTAACGTAAAGACAGGACTTTGGATAAAGAGGGTCGGACAACTAGGGAATACTATTGCATTGCTCATTGCTACGTTCCCGCTACACGCACTGGACTTGTTGGTAACTGATTGGGTTAACCCTTGTGAGTGCTGTATAAGTTTTTTTTCCCCTCTGTGCTGATTTCTAGTAATTGCACTTTCAAGGAACCGCAAGGATTAATGAATAAAACACAGCTGCAACTGCTTTAAATGTTATCAGACTCGCCTGTCATCTCGAGCTTTTTGAGTTCAATCGAAATTTTAGACTATCAGCTGCGGCGCAGATTGTTAGCGAGAGACTTTGTATTGTTTTTTTATATGTTTCTATTCTGACCTGTTGCAGACATTTTTCCTAGGGAAAGTGAAGGGAAAGATTACTCTTCCTTATTACTAATATCCATATGTACGCCTGGAGGATCGCAGATCGCTTTTTGGCAAACAATAAGCGAGAGGTTTTGGGTTATGTCTGAAAGAATTTTTTTTTCTTTTAATGTATCAGGGGAGCAAGAGTAAAACGGCTGAAATTTCGTAATGGCCGAAGTGAGTTAAGTTTATGGACAGAGAATTTAAAAGATTTTTCCATTTTTTTGAGACATTTATGGCTTAATCTGCGTAAAAGTAGAGAACTTTGCAGATACTTTGCACAATCGGATTTTGTGTTATTTTATGTCTGGTTTCATAGGTACCGAAGGTTGTCCTCGAGATGGCAAGTTGACTCCCCGCCCTGTGTCAAATGTGTGCCATAAAAACTGAGATCTTAAGGTGAATTTGCCAATAAGACCATTGACCAATCTGTTTCTTCTGACTCATCATACACTTGGCTTTGGCACTGTGTTCTAGGGTGGGGGTTGGTGTCTACTTTCAGAAATAATTGATGTTGTTTGTGTATGAAAGTTATGCATTTTCCCATATATTTCCTGTATCAATTCCTCATTCGTTTTCTAGATCTTGATTACTGTCATTCTATAGGAGCACCAAGGGCAACGGTTCATATATCCTTGGTCGTGTGTCGCACAGTGCTTTTTCGTTATGACCGGTCTGTGATGTCACCAGTCATGGCCTTATGACCCTGGTCAGTGTGTCACGCAGTGCTTTGTATGACCCTGGTCATGTGATGCACACATGGCATGCTCATTATAATCCTTGGTCAGTGATGTCACACACAGGTGCATGGCTCGTTATGAC
The DNA here is from genome assembly GCA_019512145.1 of Engystomops pustulosus. NCBI lineage: Eukaryota > Metazoa > Chordata > Amphibia > Anura > Leptodactylidae > Engystomops > Engystomops pustulosus. Next base: position 89,856,302 of record CM033649.1, read on the forward strand.
CCTGGTCATGTGATGTCACACAGTGCAGCCACGGTAGACACTCTAGTCTGTGATGTCCACGTTGCATAGCTCATTATATCCTTGGTCATGTGGTGTCACAACATGTGCATGGCTCGTTATGACCTGGTCATGTGATGTCACACTGTGCATGCTCTTATGACCCCGTATGCGATGTCACACAGGTGCATGCTTGTTTATATCTTGGTCATGTTGCACCCACCATTAAGGTTGACCCTGAATTAGGGATAGGTGATTTTAAAACCCTGTTGATTTCTCATAGTTGCTTAAGTCTGAATTTGCTAAAGTTTTTTTATTTTGTTCACAACACATGTAAATTCTGAAAGGGGGGTGGTTTTGGATACACTCCACCCCAAAGGGGCATTCTAGATATAGAGGCTATTATAATCTCTCCGACTTGTACCAATGAAAAGTCAGTGGGGCCCGCGAATGGCTGATGATTTCCCGATGTGCACCGCACTGAAATGGGTTTTTTTGGGCATCATGCGATGGATTTTGGTGCATCGCCACGGCTTTGCTTGCGACAGAATTGGTGGGCGTGTCCTCGGCAAACCTGACTTATTTGGACTAAGCCTGGATTTAAAATTCAAATTGTGTCGCAAGATCAAGCACTTACATGCCCAGGAAGAAGAAGTGACTAACTCCGGTGGACCCGGAGCGGGGAAGCGCACATGCAGGATATCGGGCGCACATGCTTAGTGAATCGCGGCAGACTTCACGCACAGCTCGAGGATCTCGCAGGGACCGGTAGTACAGTATGTGCCCCAGTATGTATGACAACTGCAATGCATGTAACTGAGCATCTTCACAGTTGCTCATGGTGTAAATTTTTTTTTTTAAACTTTTTGGATTACAAAAGCCGGAGACCGGGATATTGTCTTAATTTCCCTTGTCTTAAACCCCTAATAATTTTTCTGTCTTTGTGTAAGTTGAAGTGTCTGACCTATAAAACCAGGCTGTAATCCTTGCTATTACATCGACCACAGTCTCCCCCCTTCCGATCGGCATGCGCGAGCCGAATCCTGAGACTTACACACTAAGCTCCGGCAAAGATGATCAAGGAGTCATCTCTCAGGTAGTTTAAAATGATCTTTCTTGCTCAGAGTTTAACTGCAGCAACGTCCTTGATTGTCACTAATAAGCTTAAGTAGTTCCGGGCTGTCACTCAGGGGAGTAAATTTGGAGACAACCAAGCATTATAAGCCCGGTGCAGAAAAAACACCGCTCCGACTAGACCCGACCACCGACAAATCCTCCCTACAGGTTGAATCACATCGTTATGCAATATTTCTTTTTTTAAACTTTTTACAGAAGTTTTTTGATTTTTCTTTTTGCTTTTATATCACATTTTCCTTAATGAAATCCCCAAAATAAAAGGTAAAACTAAATTCCTCTTAAACTACATTCAGACGGCTGATATACGTCCCCCATAGACGGCACCCCATATCGTGTGAAAAGATAGGACATGTCCTATCTTTTCTCAGAATACGGCGCCGTGCGGGCAACGGCCGTCTGAATGTAGCCTTACTCGTACATAATCCCAATATTCCAAAAAATTTAAGTCCTCTGGGTACAACCCTTACGCTGTCTATGCACCTTAGCAGTTGGAGCTGACATCTATTCCTCTCCTTTCCCGATGCATTGACACGTTCTGGTCAGTTGAGTATGTACGTGTACATCATTAGTCCAGTTTTACCTCTAGGTATTGGCTATTGACAGGAAGTAAGAGTTCTCCTTATGAAGACTTTGCCAATTTCATTGGGGGATTCTGGGAAATATGCAAATATGTTTTCTAGGATAGCTCTTTTAGCTACCTAAAGCCTTATGACATGAGGCAGGATTAAAACCAAACCAGTATATAGTCACAGATTCCTAACACTCGACTTTGTATTTGCATATATCCCAGAATCCTCAGTGGAGCATCAATAGATGTAAGTCTCCACACATCTGCAAGGCAGCCTTAATTGGCAAAGTCTCCATAAGTCTCCACTTCTTGAATTTTATTTGAGCTTGAATGCCTTCCTTTTGCGCCCTTATGGGTGCCTTATCGTCAACATCACCTGAGTAGGGTTGAGTGGACCCCTTCAGATTTGGGTTCAGCAGAATTTGGTCAATTTTATATCGAACCTGAACGCTCACCCCCACCACAATCGCATTTTCCAGAGGAGCATTGCAGCGCTGATCGCAAGTGTTACCGCCAGGGGTAAAGTTCAGGTTTGGGTTCAGGGATCTGAACTCCCCAATGTTTGGGTCCTCTCATCACCCTTCCTGAGCTTTCTATACAGTGTCGGGCAACTACCCTTCAGCTTTAGATTCCTGCTGTGTGCACCAGATGAAATTCAGAATGGGAAGAGGACTGCGTGCTTTAGGTGAGCTGACTGTCCATGAGTTGATGGTATTTATTTTTACAAATGTATTATCCCACATTATTCCAAAAATGTATTTTATTTTAATTTTTAGGTACAATACAAATAACTCTGCAGGCATATAGACATAACGAGGAGAAAAATAGCTTGAATTTTTTTTTTTGTAATTTTTTTTTGCTTCCCAAAAATTTACAATGCACGTGGTGTCTCTCTTCCACCAACAGTGCCACCATTGTTCAGAGGTTGCATCTAGTACAGGCAGTCCCCGGGTTACGTACAGAATAGGTTCTGTAGGTTTGTTCTGAAGTTGAATTTGTTTTGTAAGTTGGAACTGTATCTTTTAATTTGTCCTACTCCAGACAAAAATGTTTTTTGGTCCCTGGCATTGGATTTTTAAACTATTGGGTTTCTAAGACAGAATTAACAATACACGCTTACCTGCAGACCCCTGTGATAACTGTTATAAACCTTTATAGTAGCCTAAGGCGAAGTAAGCAATTACCAAAAATCCAGCAGGTCTATTTGTAACTGGTGTCGTCCTGTAAGGTGCGGGGGTGTTCATTCAGAATTCAGCTGTGCCCCGAAGTTCATTTTGAATTTGGTCTGGGCTGTAGTAACCAACACACACCAGTTGGGCTGCTTCTAGAAAACATAAGCTATTATTGTTTTTAAACCCTTTAACATATCTAGAAAGTATCCCATGGCTAAAAATACCAAAAGGATAGTTTTTCTGCACAACAATGAACCAATGACTGCCAGCCACAGTGGGTTCATACCATCTCTCTTCGTCGTGTAGACTGGCACGGACATTGGTAGCCCTTCGTTTTGCCCAAGGTGGCTAGTCCTCGATGATGTAGACCTGTAATAATATTGTGTGTGGGTAATCCATTGTATTATTTAGTATATCTCGCTTTCCCTCGTAAGCAAGGTGGTCTTGGCGCCGATACCGAGTGTTGTTTTTATCATAGCTTAGTTACCATGGGATAAATATGCAATCTCTCGGAAATCACAGAATGAAATTTTCTCCCTGCATAGATAATGAGCTAAAAATTTAGAAAATGGCTTGTTCTCACCACTTCCTTTGACTTAAACCAAAAACACTACATGATAATAATCGAAATTACATGTCCCTGTCGTGAAAACATTTCTTAATGTGGTTGAGTGGGTTACTGTGAACAGAACTGCTGGCTTGTTTTCACTCCAATATGGCTGACACGACCTTTCCATGGTGCGCCGTGTAACAAACGATCCGGCATTTGATTTCCATTGTTTCTTAATAAAGCCCCAGATAAGCCAGAGCATGTTTGTCTGCGGCTCGGTTGCATTGGTTATGCTTATGGTCGGGAAAATCATAGAGATTATGGTATAAGGCAGAGACTGGTTATCACTTTAATAGAGTAGCTCACAGTTATTTCCTCAAACTGACCCCAATCTACTCACATCACCTCCCGGTCAGTCCAGAGATTGGCCTGGGGGGTTGTTGAGATACACGTATGGGCCACCTAAAATTGTAGACTAAAACCTTATTGCTGTGATGTTCGTCAGGGGGGCAATTGGGACATCACCATATCTATAGATTGGTTAGTCGGTCCTACAAAAAATCCGGTCACGGTGCTCCCTCCCCGGACGACTCCAGTCGCGATCAACGGGTCCACCTGTGCTCCGCTGTCATAGCCGTCCCCCCCATCCCCTGCCTGGATTTACCTTTCCTGGCTCCAGCGTTCTTCCTCCGGGTCACCTGATGTAGGCTGTGGCCCTGCTTACCTCCAGGCCGCGCGCAATCCTGCTGCTAGGGTGTCACGCGCGCCCGACTTCTCAGGATTAAAAAAGGGCCACGTCTCCTGATTGGCGCTGGCTTTTTAAATCCGTCTCGGGCCTTGATATCCGGCACCATCTCCTTTTTTCCTTCCTGGAGGATCTCGCAATTCTATGGAACTTCCAAGGTTTCCTCCACACCTCGCTTCCCACAGTAGTTCCTGTTGAAAAGTGATTTGTCCATCAGCGTTCCCTCAGACTTTCTTCAAAACCACACCCCTTCGCGATGCCATAATGCCCCATTTGTAGGATGAGTCGGAAAACGGGCCAACAAAACCTTTACAAGCCTTCATTAAAGGTGTCAGGAAGGTATGTTAGACTATTTTTCGGCGCAAGACGATCTATAAATGAAATCCCGCTATGGGTTTACATCACTGGAGTCTTTCTAAGACCAGAGCTTGAAGTGCTGATAGAGGGGGGACTGGAAGGCGAATTCACCCATCAGAATGATGCAAGATACCACAATAAAAACTGTACAAACTGGCAGGACCAACCCAATGAGGCCCATTTACTAAACCGGGCCAGTCGCGATTCGCGGCGCACGTTGTTGACGTGGATTGCATCCTGCCGGGATTCACTAAGGTCCATGCGCCGATATCACAAGGTCGTGCTGCGCCGAAGGTCCGCCGGAGTGCACTTCTTATCAATTGCGTCCTGTGTAAAGCGCCAGTTTCCGTCGCATGCAAGCGGCAGCAATGCGACACAATCGATCGCGGGCCCAAAAACCCGGGGCAATTCGCACAAAATGGAAAATTCGGAAAACCCGACTGAAATGCGTGATTCGGGACCTTAGTTAAATGGCCCCATTGATAGCCTATGACTATGCCAGGGGTGCACCATCAAGAGGCGAGTTGAAACGCTCACCTCAGTAGCACCACCTGTGCAAGATGGGGGCATCCAGCGACGCTAGCACTGCATAAAGCTGACTCTAAAATGCTGTCTCACTTACACCCGATGTGATACACTTCCTGGAGGTGCCCGAGCCCAAGTAATAAGAGCTGGTTTACATTCTTCCGACTTAAAGCAACCAGTGAGTCCAATATGCTGCTGGAAGTAAAGAACTTCGTTTTAAACATGTCTCATATCGCACAGTTTTAGAGTTGGCAGATAAAATTCTCCCTTTGTCGATGTCATATCAGTAAGATTCGGGAGAGATGTGGGGCTCAAACCACGGACCCTCCCTAGTGATGAAACAGGGCTCCCTTGTATCCCAGTCTGAATTGAGACTGGAAAAATAATAGTGCTGTTAAGGTTTGATAAAGACTTTACATGGTGGAGGAAGCAGAAACATGGTATATTCAGGCACTGGAACAAGGGCCCTCATTTCTCACCAACATTGGGGGTCCCCTGTTAGAATTAGGCTACTTGGGGGCTTATGAGTCTAAAGGACATTGGGGGGAGGGGGGTTACTAGAGCTCTCTGATTCAGTTAGTTCACAGGCTGCACTTCCCACTGTGTGAAGAACAACAGGCAGAGGGAGGGGCGGACAGTGTGTAACAGCTTTGAAAGCAATAGCCCCTGGAGGGGTATGTTGGGAATGGTCTCTAGAAGCCTCAGGACATGCATAATTATAAAAAATGATTTTAGAGGTAGGGGAGGCCATAATAACATTTTTTAAAATAAGAACGTTATCCCACAGTTCCCGGTGCCTGGATTCTATGAGTAGTGTCCCTGGTTTATCAGTGGATTTCTTGAAGCAGAAGATAAAGTGACCCATGTGATTGTGTAGGTCCGACCACATGAAGCCAGAAGCCCCTATAGATACGGTGGGTGCAGAGGAACCATTGCTGGTGCCTGGAGGGACTTCCCCTCGGCAGTGAAAGTAGCGATGGAAAAGATGTTTTTTCTCCCTTTTGTGTTTCTGCCTTCATAGAGAAGGAATGTTGGGGAGAGTATCAGATTGAGTCACCCGCTCGCCTAATTTGGGAAGATCTCACGTAATTTAAGAAAAGAAAAACAAATTTGCAAGCTCTTGATAGTTTTTTACACTGCAGCGGGAAATATCGGATCTCTCCTGCGCTATCACAGTGTTCAAGGTATAATCTAGATGTATATTCCGCATACTACGTAATCCGGATTCTCGCGATATACGATTAGGTATACTGTATCTCATCTCCTCGGACCCCTCTATAGGTTCATAACTGGAATCTCCTTCTCCACTCTGTGACCCCTCTAGAGGTTATACTGTATTCTCATTCACTCTGGACCCCCTCTAGAGGGTATCGTTATCTATCTCATCTCTGTGACCCCTCTATAGGTTATACTGTATCTCTTCTCACTCTGTGACCCATAGTAGGTTATCCTGTATCTTCATCTCACTCTGTGACCCTCTATAGGTATAATGTATATCACTAACCTCTGTGACCCCATCTCTAAGGTTTATACTGGATCTCTCTTCACTCTGTGACACCTCTAAGGTTATACTGTAATCTCACTCACTCTGTGACCCCTCATAGGTTATACGTATCTCTTCTCACTCTGTGACCCCTCTATAGGTTATCAGTATATCATTCACTCTGTGAACCCCTCTATCGGTTATACGGTACTCATCTCACTCTGTGACCCCTCTAGGTTAGACTGTATCTCATCTCACTTCTTGTGACCCCTTATAGTATAATGTATCTCTTCTCACTTGGGACCCCTATATAGGTTATTACGTAATCTATCTCATCGTGTGACCCCTTATAGGTTACACTGTATCTCATCTCCATCTGTTGACCCCTCAGAGGGTTTACCGTGCTATCTATCTACTCTGTGACCCCTCTAGAGGATATACTGTATCTCTCTACTCTGTGACCCCTTATAGGGTTATACGTATCTCCTCTCACTCTGATGACCCCTATGGTTATACTGTATCATATCTCATCTGTGACCACTCTATAGGTTATTACTGGATCTCTCTCACTATGTGACACCTCAGTATAGGTCTATACGTATCTCAATATCACTCTGGGACCACATCTATAGGTTTCTATTGTATCTCTTTCTCACTCTGTGACCCCTCTATAGTTATACTGGAATTCTCCTTCACTCTGTGACCCCTCATGGTAGAATGTATCTCTTCTCACTCGTGACCCCCTATAGTTATATTGTATCTCTTCTCACCTGTGGACCCCTCTATAGGTTATACTGGATATCTTCTCACTCGTGACCCCGTATAGGTTATACTGGACTCATCTCACTCTGTGACCCTTATATAGGTATACTGTATCTCTTTAATCTGTGACCCCCTCTATAGGGTATACTTATCTCTCTCACTCTGTGGACCATCTATAGGTATACTGTAGCTCCTTCTCATCGGTGACCCCTCTATAGGTTTACTGTATCTCATCTTCACTCTTGTGACACCTCGAAGGTTCTACCTGCTGTGTATTCTCTTTCACTCTGGACCCGATATAGGTTATATGTATCTATCTCCTATTGTGACCCTCTCTCTAGGTTTTAACTGTAATCCTCCACTGTGGACCCTCTATAGGTTTACTTAGATCTCATCTACTCTGGACCCCCCGAATAGGTTATACTTATCTCATCTCACTCGTGCCCCTCTTAGGTTATACTGTATCTCTTCTCACTCTGTGGACCCTCTATAGGTTGTATTACGCGTTTCCTTCCACTCTGTGGACCCCTATATACGGGTTATACTGTATCTCCTCTCAATCTGTGACCCCTCTATAGGTGTATACTGTACTACTCTCACTTGTGACCACTTATAGGTTATACTGTATCTCAATCTCACTCTGTGCCCCTCTATAGGTTAACTGGATCTCCTCGCACTCTGTGACCAGCTATAGGTTATACTTGATCTCATCTAACTGGACCCCTTCTATAGGGTATATTGTATCTCTTTCACTCGTGACACCTTAAGGTTATACTGATCTCCTCTCACTATGTGGACCCTTATAGGTTATACTGTATCTCTCTCACTCTGTGGACCCCTCTATAATTTAATTGTATCTCTTCTCACTCTGTGGACCCTATATGGTTATACTGTATATATTATCACTCTGGGACCCCTTATAGGTTATATACTGTATCTCATATCACTCGTGACCCCTCTTAGGTTCTTACTGTATTCTCTCTCACTCGGGACCCCTCTATGGTTTGTACTGTATCTATTATCACTCTGTGACCCCTCTATTAGGTTATGACTGGATCTTTTCTCACTCTGTGACCCCTATATAGGTTATTTATTACTTTCTCACTGTGTGACACTATATAGGTTACTATTATATCTTATCACTCTGGACCCCTCATAGGTTATACTGGATCCCCCTCTCAATCTGTGGACCCCTTAAGGTTATACTGTATCTCTCCACTCTTGACCCTCTATAGTTATATACTGTATCTGCCATAGTACAATCTGTGACCCCTCTATAGGTTATACTGTATATTCTTCTCACTCTGTGACCACCTATATGGGTTTTATTACTGTATCTCCTCTCACTATGTGACCCCTCTATGGTTATACGTATCTATTCTCACTCTGTGACCACTATAGGTTATTACTTGTTATCTCCTCTCACCCTGTGACACCTCTATAGGTTATACTGTATCTCTTCTCCACTCTGGGAACCATTATAGGTTACTGTAGCTCCTCTAACTTCGGGACCCCTCTATAGGGTATTACTGTATCTCCTTCCCTGTGACCCCTTTAGGTTATACTGTATACTTCCTCACTGTGGACCCATTAAGGTTATACTGTTTTCTCTCCACTCTGTGACCCCCATATAGGTTAACTGGTATTCTTTCTCACTCTGTGACCCCTATGAGGTTTTAATTGTATCTCTTCTACCTCTGTGACCCCTCTATAGGTTATACTGTATCTCTTCTCACTCTGTGACCCCTCTATAGGTTATACTGTATCTCTTCTCACTCTGTGACCCCTCTATAGGTTATACTGATCTCTTCCTCTTGGACCCATCTATAGTATACGGTGATCTCTTCTCACTCTGTGACCCCTCTATAGGTTATACTGTATCTCTTCTCACTCTGTGACCCTCTATAGGTTATACTGTATCTCTTCTCACTCTGTGACCCCTCTATAGGTTATACTGTATCTCTTCTCACTCTGTGACCCCTTTAGGTGATATTATATCGTCTCATCTGTGGACCCCTCATAGTTATACGTATACCTCTCACTTGTGACCCTCTATAGGTCTACTGTATCTCTTTCACTCTGTGACCCCTATATAGGTTATACTTATCTCTTAGCACTCGTGACCCCTATATAGGTTATATTGTATCTCTGCTCACTCTGTGACCCTCTATAGGTATTCCTGTATCTCCTCTCACCTATGACCCTCTTAGGTTATACTGTCCTCCTCTCAATTGGACCCCTCCTATGTGTTATACGTATCTCCTATCACTCTGGGACACCTCTATAGTTAACTATATCTTTCTCACTATGTTGACCCCTTCTAGAGGGTCTATACTGGATATCTTCTCACTTGTCCCCCCTCGATAGGTTATACTGTACGCTTCTCACTCTGTGACCCCTCTATCGGATTTACTGCTCTTTTCACTCTGTGACCCGCTATAGGTTATAATGGATCTCTTAGACTATGTGGACCCCTCTATAGGTATCTGTATTCTTCTCACTCTGTGGACCTCTCTAGGTTATACTGTATCTCTTCTTACTCCTGTGCCCTCTCGAGGTTATATGTATCTTTCTCACTTGTGACCCATCGGCTAGGGTATATACTGTATCTCTTCTCACCTGTGACCTCATAAGTTATACTGTATTCTTCTCACTCTGTGACCCCTCTAGGTTATATGAATCTCTTCGCACTCTGGAAAAACCCCCCCCCCCCTCTATAGGTATATTGTATCTCTTCTCATCTGTGACCCCTCTATAGGCTACTACTGTATCCTCCTCTCACGCGGTGACCCCTCATATAGGTTATATTGTATCTCTCGAAACGGTGACCCCTCTTATAGGTTTTTACTGTATCTTCATCTCACTCTGTGGTCCCTCTATGAGGTTTAAACTGTATCTCCTCTCACTCGGGACCCTCTATAGGGTTAGACTGTATCTTTCTCATCTGTGACCCCTCCAGGTTATACTGATTCTTCTCACTCGGTGACCTTATGGTTAACTGTATCTCTTTCATCGTGACCCTCTATAGGCATACTGTATTCTCTCTCACTCTGTGACCCCTCGCTCGGTGATACTGGCTCATATTCATTCTGTGACCCTCTATAGGTTATTTACTGTATCTCTCTCCCTGTGTGACCTCTATAGGTTATACTGATCTCATCCTCACTCGGACCCCTCAAGTTATATTGTATCTCCTCTCACTCTGTGACCCCTCTATAGGTTATACTGTATCTCATCTCACTCTGTGACCCCTCTATAGGTTTAAAATGTATCTTCTTCTCATGTGTGACCCTTATAGGGTTATTTATACGACTCCTCTCATCTGTTGGACCCCTCTATAGGTTATACTGTATCTCTTCTCACTTGTGACCCCTCTATAGGTTATACTGTATCTATCTCTTCTGTGATCCCCTATAGGTATATGATATCATCTCACTCTGGGATGGGTGACCCCTCTATAGGTTATACGTATCTATTCGCACGTGGACCCCTCTATAGGTTATACTGTATCTCATCTCACTCTGTGACCCCTCTATAGGTTATACTGTATCTCCTCTCACTCTATGACCCCTCTATAGGTTATACTGTATCTCTTCTCACTGTGTGACCCCTCTATAGGTTATACTGTATCTCTTCTCACTCTGTGACCCCCTCGGAGGATGGCTGCGCTCTATTTCCTCGTGCTGGAAGCGAGATTCCTTGTTTTGATGTCTCTTTTCGTAGACCATCTCTGAGCTGTGATAACGGAGACCGAGGAGAGGGAGCGAGAACCCAGCGTGACTACTGTCTGCGTGTCGGCATAGGTCCAAGGGAGTTTCAGTTCAAAGAGATGCTTACTTGATTGTGTAATTTGGGCCGGATGGGACAGGCCAGCTTGCAACCCTGGAAGCGAGAAAAGCCCCTCCAATTATGACCAACCATTTTGTATGTTTGGCCCATGATATCGCTCTGTACACCCTTCATCTGCTGGCTGCAACGCACACATCTTCTAGTTTGAAACATATACACAGAACACGCGTTACTTACAGGTTTAACATAGAACTCTGCAAATGCGAAAATTTAAGCTCATTTATCCTAAGTAACAGCAATAAAAGAAATCCTGGTATTTGAATCATAGTACCGGAAAGCTGTGGAAGTGTAGTGCGACACTTAGTTGGGATGTTAGAGAAAACTGCTATTTCTCACATATTCTCTGCGATGGATTCGGGACGGCTGGGATTTATTAACGGTAGTGTCTCTGCCGCTCACCAGGTGGCGCTGCTGCGCTGTGAAAAGCATAGGAACGCGCTGGAGTTCACCGAACCGCTGAGTGAAAGTAAGTGCAAGCTCCGCAAAGATTTTTGTTTAAATGCGGGCGGTTTCCGAATCCGTCGGGTTTCGTTCGGACACGCCCCACGATTTGTCCCGTTGATCGCCAGCGCCGATGCGCCACAATCCGATCGACAAAATCCAGGGGCATAAGGGGAAATCGGCGCACATCGGAAAGATTTGGGTAATAACGTCGGGGAAAAAAAAAAACAAAAAAAACGCGAATGGGCCCTTCGTAAAATGACCCCCTAGAGGAAGAAGAGTAGCATGTGCAACCGGCCTGTTGTTCTGTATGGGGTACAACCGACCTGTGTCATAATGATCATTTGGGTCCTTAACCGGGGCTATCTCACCAATTGTAAGTTCAGCTCATTTCATGGAATAGGGAAATAGGTTTTCACAACTTAAGTGGATGGACAACCCATTAAGGTAGGTTCCTCAATAGTCGAAGCCGGACATTCCACATTAAAGGGGTTTTGAGTAGGTAATATCAGAGCCTTCTGAGGAGACCAACACATCTTCATGATGTTCCCCAAAGCCCAGCGCTACAATGTATAGTGGCTGTTGTACTGGCATAAAACTCATACTCAATTTGGGTATTTTGATATACAGTTGTGTCTTGCAGGTCAGGGAAGTGGACGATCATTTATCAGACCCATCTGATTGTATTGATCACGTTGATATAATACAGAGCCCAACTCAAAAACTTTAAGTCTCTTTCTGTCCTAAAAATTTGCTATCCGCTATATGGGAAGTGAGAGCTCCAAAACATATGTTGCCAAATCTTGTCAATACATTTTGATGCATTCGCTCATAAGTCCTGCCTTTCCACCCACTTTTCAAAAGGGCGACATTAGAAGTTCAAAATGTTGATTTGGAGACTATTCTTAATAATTCACAACAAAACCTGTGTCTTTTTGATGCCAGCATCTGACAGAGCGCAGTTAGTGTCCTCCTTCAACTCCCATAGGGGGCACTTGAAGTGAATGCATTAAAGTGGATTTTTAAAGAAGTTACAGAGATATTAAATTTGTTAACTTTTGTAATACATTTTATCCCTTTTGGAGTATATCAATGGGTCCTGTGCTGGGATAGAGATGCCAAGTCCCTTTTGAATGAGACCCAAGGAAAGCTGGACGCCGTGTCTAGTATCACAGGCCCGTCTCCTCTGTCTTAACTATATGACAGTCGTCACAGCCTTCCCATTTCTTGGATCTGTATTTCAGGTGTTGTAAGAAGCTTGCCACCCTACACCTATCAGGTTTATCATCTTATTACTGAGCTTCTCTAGCGGGGGATTTACCCACAATCTAGAGAACCTCGTTGTAGAGGGAAGGGGGAGGAGAGGAGATTAGGAGTTGATAAACCTACGTACAAAGGTTCCAGTACGTGAAAGTGGCACGTGCCACGCACAATTCCTGCACCAGGATAAGGTGACAATTAATGTTCCCTCTCCATGTGTGTAATAAAGGGTCCCCCTAGTAAAAACTAAAATATATATTGCACCATGCCACCCAATAGCTTGGTCGTACAGCAATGTCACAGTTATAGGCAGCCCCAGCACTGTCCCACAGTAGATAGGTAACCTCAGAACATGTCCCCAGTTGATAGGTAGAAACAGCAACATGGCCCCAGTTGATGATAGGTAGACACAGCACATTGCCCCCAGATAAGGTAGCTTAAGCACATTCCCCAGTTGATAGGTAGGACAGCAGTGCCCCCAAATAGATAGTAGACCCAGAGTGCCCCATTAGATCGGTAGCCTCAGACGTGACCCCGTAGATAGGTAGTCACAAATAATTGACCACTCACCTAACTGTGCTTCTTGTTGCTCCACGCTACAAACTACAAAATATATTGGGTCAAGGCCCTTTACACAGGGAAGGTAGTTATGTAGTCTATTTATATCAGATTGTTCCAGTAGAGGATGATCGGGACTCAATTTTAAGTTCAGTTCCGGAGAAACGGACGCGACCGAGCAACACGGACATATTGCCAGATTGCAGACATGCGGACAATCCAAAAAAGACTACTCATAGCCATGGATGTGATATTGACCAATCCGACAAAATATCTGGGTCGTGAGGAGCCACTGAAACCGAAATTAAAACGGAATCCCATCATCTCAGTTATAGCATGGAACATCCATTTAATAACACAGAGTGAAGGTGCTGGATCCATCCTTCATAATCCTGGATCTCTATGTTGATAAGTTTGAACTCCAAACAGATATTGCAGATTGATTGCGCCAATAAAATCTGAGACAATTTTGCTTATTGATATGTTACATACCACCACTTCCCTTTGATACAATATGGGGCTTTCAAGATGATGGTCCAGTTCCGGAATTCTGGGGTTCTAGTACCTGGTCAGGGAGAATCCCATACTCTTTTATTGAAATGAATTACTAATTTACAGGATTGTGTAAGTATTAAACTTTTATAACAGTATAGTATAATGATGGCCCCAACTGTGGCACCCAAGAGAAAGGGGTTCCTGGGCCACCGCGGTGGAGCCGGGTTTTAGTGTCATTAATTCTCTCTAAAGGGAGAATCGTGGTTGTTCCCCGCAAGTTATCTCAATATTTGCGGAAATATTGTGATAAAATATTGGAAACATATGTTTTAGTTTTGTGATTCCGATGTGATGTCACAAGATATACCCTGTCCTGACCTTTAGTTAAACCATGTGTAAATTATGTTACGAATGGGTATGGAAAAAAATTCCTCTTTTCTGACTCGAGTGGGATTAACAACGGCGTTCCAATAAAAGAGCGAGGAGTGTCCCAGAAGAATTTACACTGTCCAATCAGGTTGATATATTGTTGGTCTACAACTACTATAAGACTATTCTTTATTTAGATAGCGCACAAGATTACGCAAGAGCTGCACAGAAGCATGACAAATTGGTCACGTCCCCATGGGCTCACAATCTAAACACTAACAGTATGTTTTTAGAGTGGAGGAACGGGAGTACCCGGCGGAAACCACGCAAAACACGGAAACGAAATAAGAGCACCTTTGCAGATGTTGACATTGGTTGAATTCGAAAACTCAGGACCCCAGTGCTGCAAGGCAGAAGCCTATCAATCAGCCACCGTGCCGCCCCACTCAGCACGTGCGCCCCAAATGGCCAACCCTATCGGCACGGGGGAATGCAACACCACTTGTCACTTTGTACAAAACAGCAGTGTAAGAAAAAAAATTCCTTACAGAATTGATAAATTTTTTTATGAGGTGTTTATTTCTAGAACAGAATTGGAAAAATTGACAAGTCTCTTTAAATTATTGAGAGAAAATACTTCGTAGACTCGATGGAACTTCAAGACTTTGGAAAGCGGAGTCATTATAGGAAGATCTCGTGTATTCAGCCCGGTTGATGTATTTGACCTGATCGGGGGAGGGGGGGGGGGAAGGTTTTCCTGATATTGCTTTCGCGATGCTGCGTCTGAATACCGGCTCGGATAAGAGCCATGATGAAACAGACTGTAGTAGGAAGAACGAACGGTTCTCTGTGTCAAAATGCCAGTTTATTCCAAAAAGTGGCAGCGTGGGAAAGACAGTAAAGTAGTACATTATGCGATTATTGTAAGAACCTGACTTAATGGTTGAAACACAAAAAAAAACATGTGCGGGAATACATTAACAACTTAAATTCATAGATGGGCTTGTCGCGTTTAATGCGAGTAGGTAGAGGCCAGGGACGGGGGACGCCAATACGAGGGTTCTCATGGCCGTGGTGTGATTAGGGTCGTACATGGGCGGTCGTGGATGTATGGTTATCAGATGCAGGTATGACGCTTATATTGATTGTCTTCTTTTATGTGTTTTTGATCTTATAGATTGCACAATGATAATAGGTACAACATGGAGAACGAATCAGGGGCATTATAACTATTATTTTCCATGTTACATTGTTTGTGTTTCATATTTGTAAAGATTCAGTTCTTTTCATTTGGTCATGAATGTAAATCTGTGGATCCTTATATTTTTATGGCAGGTTGGTGGGGATTGACCCGCTTTCAACGTCTCGAAATGGACCACGGAGAACGGAGGATCCTCTGGTGGGCCAAGCTTCTAAAAGGAAAAGAAACCAGAGTTTAGCAAAAGGACATCGAATATTGGGGATACTAGGTTATTTAGAGGTTGGCGGAGATTGAGTTGTATCGGATGGTTCCATTGGGGACCCCATTCAGACAATGTTTATGAATATAGAGACTGAGACCTCCCAACCAGTTAATGACCTTTAAGTTTGGAATGTTTTCTATTATGTCGTAAATTTTGAAGTTAATGTCCTAAATGAATTTAAGATAAACTGTAACCAGAAATGTCATTTATAGTGGTGACAGGTTTTCATAGGCCTGCTGTGTTGATTTAAAAAAATGGAGCATTCTGAATAGTCATGACCTTATTAAAACGTTATTTCACCTACTGGCTACCTGTCATGGCAGCATGCAGAGAGTCGGGGTTGGAAGGAGGAGAAACGTGTGTGCCCTGTCCCTCCATGATTCTTCCTCTAATCTTACACCACACATCATGCCCGCTAAATGCAACAGACAGGATGCGGGTAGAGTGTGAAAGCAGACTGAGACACATGTCTGCTGCCACCCCAAGAGGACTACCCACATGCTGCTGACAGAAACCAGGTGGTAATGTGAAATAAGTTTTATAAAGTACGAAATGATCAGAATGCTGACAAAGGCATGTTTTGAAATCATTACAGGCGTATGAACTCTCTATTAGTCTATTCACTATCTACAAATGACATCCTGGGACAGGTTCTCCTTTCTAGATTGTATTATAGCTGGGGGACATTGTTTTGTATGGTTGGCAAACCCACAACTGCTTTTACCGCCTGTAGACTTACGATTGACTTAGTGTGAAATGAAAACCATCACGCGGTTTCCCGGTTCTAACACGCCCTGAGTCCCTAAGATATCGCTCCACCCCAGAGCCAGGAGCTGGGTCATTCAGCCAAGCAGACATCAAGATACAAGAAGGGGACGTCGAAAGGTGAAGAGGGGGGTGGTATTGAACGAGTCGGGCACACATTGATAACAGAGTGCAACATAGAGGCTGCAGTTATGCACATACCAGTGGATAAGGGGGGCACTGTTTTTAGAAGCAGTGGTCCAACTTTTCTTTTCTCATTGTTCATTTGGGGACAAGAGTATTACCGATGTAATTGTGAGGACTAGGAGATGGCTTATATTCCTTCATTATTTTCAATGGGTGGAATTTTTGGCAGGGATGCCTAATAATTATGAAAACTTCATTGAAGTTACAAGGTACCAACCAGAGAGAAGATTAAATGTATGTGTTTACAACATACCTTTTTAGTTCCCCGAGACGTCCCTTCAAACTATAGGTTAGTCATGTGTGGTGGCTTTCTGGTATAAGCAGAAGCTTCAAAGTCGGATTATTCCAACAGACAAAAAAAAAAAACTAAAAAAATGTTCCCCTTTTGTGGTTAGATGTCAGTATGCCCACTTTCTGTGTTTCGGTGGGTTTATGCCGCAGTCGTGGGCGTTTCGGCCCCACATTGTGACATATCAATCAACTTCATGAAGGACATGGGGGAAGGAAATGCGAATAATTAGGGCAGGCGAGGAAATTAGGAGTGGAAAGTTTCCGCAAAAAAGTAAGGTACGCACTTTTTTTCTTACTCCTTGCGTAGGTCTTTGACTCTTCACTTAATATTGGTTCACTCTTTTTATTGCATATAATTTTAAAGATAATAAGCCTAATTTATAAAGTCCGAAAGCAACCAAGAGAAATTTGTAACTTTCTTACAAATTTAAAACTGAATTCCTCTGCTCACAAGTTGGGATAGAAGAAGGGTGCTAGGCAATACCATCAAAATCAATTCAGGGATAAATATGGAACACCTTACTCATAGATTCTAGATATTCTTATATTTGTTATCCTCTTTAAAAATCAATTTGTAAATTATGCTAATGAGACAGAAGTCTCCTGAGCCCCTCAGTGATGTAGCCTCACCAGTTACACTATCAGGAGCACTGTGTGAAATACAGAAGGCAGGGGGAAGCGGGAGCAGAGTAAGATAGACAGCTGTCACCTTACAGCACAGAGGGGCTTGGGTAAACCCCCAGAGCTTTCTGGTTTCTTATAGCAGATAAAAGCAATTATAGACAAATATAAAGTTGATTTGAGAATGGAGGAGCCATGGTCTTATAACAAATATAAGTGTTATGAGTAAGTGCCCTGATGGATGGAGGATGGATTTTAATGGTAGATTTCTCTAAGAATTTATGAAGAAGGGGAGGGGGAGCAGTGAGTCTCCGCCACCTTTATTAGGACATTTGCATATTACAGAATACAAGCGCTAGGAAAACAGGTATAAATGGCCTATGTACCACATGCAAATACTAGTAGCTGCAAAGTTTGTGAAAGGCAGGTTTTTTTTTTTGGTAAAGATGTTAATTACGGTTATGGTATAAGTGAGTAGTTAGTACAACATACTTGGAATCAGGGCAAATCATACTGGAAGTCTCCTTTACCTCCCTCTCATGGAGCGTTTACATTGCTTACAGCCAGCGGCACCAGTGACTGCAACAGACACCTTACAGCATTTACATTTACATTATGACTTTTTTCTATGGCATATGCCAACAATATACCATAAATGCTGAATATAACATTTTTGTGGTTTTTTTTGGGGGGGGGGGAAGGGAACTCTATGGACATGTGCAGTATTCTTTATGGGACACTTACTGTATGTGTAAATGTAAGTTGCAGCCATAGCCGTTGCACCAGGCTAAATGTGCTAAAGGAATCCCACCCCTCTAGATGCTAAATAGAATGAACCGACCCTAATGTCGAGTTCAGCATTTGGATTAACCAAACCGGACGTGGAATATTGCCGGATTTGCATCCAAACAGCGATCCAGCAAATTGACGCCTGACCAGCCACAACATGATGGTCAGGGGATTCCTACTTTCGACTCTTTTCTTTACAGGTTAGACATTAGACATGGCTAGTTGCTTGTGTTGTGTAAGTTTGTCCAGGAATTCGGTGTTTGGCACCAATCCAGATGTCAGATAGCCAAATCCGAAAGCCGACCAAGGGTCCACTCATCTCTAATTGGAGTGCCCAAGCATTTTGGTACAATACATGTAGATTTACCCACGGTACCTTCCCCTATACCCATTATCTTCCACAATGACATGACCAGTGGTGGCGAACCTATGGCACGGGTGCAGAGTGGCCCTCAGAGCAATTTCTGGGGCACTCAGACCATCACCAAGGGACCGAGTTCATCAATAGGACAAAGTCCACCAAGTCCCAGGCACTTAGAGATGCTGCTCTCAGCGCTATTTTAAATCACCATTTCTGGCTGTTGGAATGCGGGAAAAGGGAGATAGATGGTGTTGACAGAACTGCAATATCTTTGCGTCTCATCTTGCTGAAACCACCATTTGTCCTTACAGAGAGACCCTGGAGGAAGCTACATGAGAGTCTGAATTGTCTCCTTCTTTCACTTATTTGGTGGCCTTCAGGTGGCCAATACGAATGAAAGATGTGGAAGAAACAGGAGCACTAAGTTACTGCTTAAAATGCCAGGTGGACACTTACGGGAAAATAAGTGGATTTTGGTGTTAGTTTGGGCACTCAGTCTCAAAAGGTTCGCATATGATAGAACCATAATTTCATTAATGGAGATTAGCATACATTTGCACTTCTATGGGCCACCCTGCGGGATGTAGTGGAGTTTCCCGCGGCAATGCCAGACATTCTTCTTTATTTTATTCCTTCGATAAGGTACAATCCCACATGCCCACCAAGTCTAGCTCTCTGTAATGTGACTCTGAGTCATAAAGAACTCGCTAATCTCCACTTGGCAAAGTTGAGACAAGGAGGCGCAGAGGAGAGGCTTACGCGCAGAACGGAATGCATCGCCTATGTGAAAAGCAGATATTTTTTTTCCTCTCCTTAATGGTGTTAGATCAGACAAAGAGGGAACGTGTAGCGTGTCTACGTCGCAAGGCAGCAACATCTTTGAAGATAAGTGAAGTCTGTTTAGATTCATCTGGTTTCAATTTAACAATGAGATCATATTATATCCTTGTGGGTGGACAAGGGAGGAAACAGACTAATATTCCACCTCTTTCCTGGGGTTTTTTTATTCCTGGGATGTGATGAGCCTGTATTCTGTAATTACTGAGGTTTATTGAGCCCTTCTTCTAAATTAGATCCCGGTAGACTCCAAGCTGTTGGACCTCTCTAGCAAAAAGTCTCCTAGTAGCCTCCAAGAGGGTTATCTTTGCTGGACTACTGAGATCCACCTTCAGGAAACGAACCCCACGTAACCTCCTTTTTGGGTTGTCTATGCGGATGTATTTTATTCACCCTAGTAAATAGTTCCAACTTGGTTGAGTTTTCTGAATTCGTGACACAACGCACAATGGAAAATTGCCCTTAAGTTGTCCTCTCGCAATTTTTGGTTGTCTGAACAGGACTAATGGCACGAACCCACTAAGAAATAGACCACCGTTGTAAGCCTCAAAGGTCAGGTGGTGTCCTATGCTGACTTCTTCAGTCCAACCTTAGTGGAATTGAACCTAAGTAGCTCTAAAGTTGGGTTTGTCTTTATCTTGGCTTCCCAGAATACTAGAAGTAGAACCTTCAATGAATATTGTATTTTCTTAGATTAGCATTATGATGTTAACTAGGCGACTTCCTGGACCGTATTGGGGGTTCCTTGGTGACTCTGGTGGGCCGTCAGCCTTTAGAGGAACATCCCAAGATGGAAAAGCCTGAAAATCAGGTTTTATCCACCAAATACTCTATGTGATATAGAGAGTCGATGTGTCAACAAAGAAGCATGGGGGCAGATGTTACTTCACCCGGAAAAAGGAGAAGGGTCCAGGTCGACGATCGCCGGTGGCTTTCATTCGACAGCATGTGGGTACTGCCGTAAGTGCGTTGTTGTGCCTGAGTTCCCTCGCCAGGTCCGTACGCTTTGCGCGAGCGGTCCGCCGGAGAGAGGTTCACCTTCTTCTTCCCGTGGCATGTGAGTGCTGATCTTGCGACACAATTCCTTTGTTATAAATTCACGTTTTGCGAATCCGTCGGGTTGTCCGGCGGCCACGCCCCGATTTTGTCCGCATGCAAGCCGGCGCCAATTTTGGCCACAATCCAATTGCATGCGCCAAATACCCACCCGGGCAATTCGGGCAAAAAGCGGAAATATTCCGGGAAACCTTTGAAAGTGCAGAGGTTATCGGACCCAGTATAAATTGAGCCCTCATCGAGGCTTGTGGGAGCCAGTTTTCAAAAACTGATGTCTGGGACTGAGTATTTTTGATTAAGAATTTGAAATTTTGGTCCTATACAATGGTTCAATCTCTTGGCTCACCAACATAGCCCTCCTCGTATCCATCTCTGATTACTAATTAAAGCTTGGTCTCTACTTTAGTAGTGAGGGACAACACCCACTCCATATGCTTTTTTAAGGGGACTGGTGCATAGAGGTGTTCTCCATTGAGATCTAACTCTGTCACCATGCGGCTCTATTGTGGTTCAACGGCCTGCCAATGGCAGCTAGTAGGTTACATATCTCCTCCAGAGGTGCCGTTAGGGCAGGATGGCTAACCTATGCATGGTGCCAGAGGTGGGCACTCAGAGCCTTTCAAGTGGGGCACTCAGACCTCACCTGAGAGACTCCAGGCATCCTATCCCAGTCAATACGCCCAGGCTTGCTGTGAACAGAGCTATTTTAAGTGACAGCTGTACCTGGACTATCTTCGCTTATTGGTTCCTCAAGGATGCACGGTAGCAATGAAAACTGATGACGAGAAGAGGAGTATAATCACAAATTACATTCTGTGTTGGCAACTTTGTGATAAATCTTAGCCGGGTCTTTGTTGTAGTTTGGGCACTCAGGCTCAAATTTTGGCATCCTTGCCATACTGCGTTAGGGGAAATCTTGGTGTGGGATTTAATAACAATACTCCTGGTTACTAAAAAATTGATTAGAAAAACCTAAATTCTAACAATCCAAAACACTCAGACCTCATCGTCGTAATGTTCATGATTATCTCTAATCTCAATTCAAAAGTGGCCATCGACATAGTTTTAGCTTCACGCTATACTCTTTTTGGCTTTTCCCTTCTTTTTATTTAAGTAGATAGACGCGCGGAATAAGCGTATAGTTAAGTGGTCTGCTATTTTGCCTGCTGAGCGAATGAATATGCCTGGTTTTAACACTTGTGAAGTAAAAAGCGATTTAGACCAGCGATCACGTATATCATCCTTTTTCTCGTCGCGGGCTGTATCTTCTTTTAAAAACCTGTTGTCGGGACTAAATGGCTCTTAACTGGCAAATTACAATTGTTTGTCACCGTCGTAATGTGTGACTTTCCTATTCATCATAGGATGTAAAGCTAGATAACAGGGGAGTTTTGGCACAAGAAAAGGCCGCGAGTTATTAAAAGACCAGTGTGGTTGTTTAAAAGCTTTTTCTGCAAGAAGCCTCAATTAGTGATGCTGGAAACGGGACACAAGTCTCCACACCTCCGCAGTCGTGGTGCGACCGACACAGTGATCAGGAGTCTGGCCCAAATTAACGGCCTAGTAAAGCGGAACCTTACCTGTAAATGAATCCTAACGCCTAAGTGGGTATTAAATGGATCCCCCCAAACACATCTCCGCACAAGACTGGGGGGCATTACTTACCCGGCCCTGACGCGATCCGGGGAGCGTGGTGTCCGACATGGATTCGGGTTCTGCCGGATTCACAAAGGCCATGTGGCCCGATATCCAGTAGCTTGTTGCTTGCAACGAGGTCCGGCGGAGTCCCTGCTTCTTTCACCTGGCATCTATTTGCGACATTTTGTTTTTTATAAATTCGACGGCTTTTCGGAATACGTCGGGAGTGTCCGAAGGCCACGCCCCCCCATTTATCTTTCTTCAGATGAAGCCGATGCGGGCCAAAAATTCGATTGTGTGCGCCAAAAATCCTGGCGGAAATTCGGCACAAACGGAAAATTTGGGAAAACCCGAGAGAGGAGTGCGCCAGGAGCCTTTAGTAAAATGAGCCCATGAGAAAGACTAAAAGAGGTGTGTAGAAAGAATGGTCATGGTGACTCATAACATGTCCTCACCATGATTCTGTGATAATACCAATTTCTGTCTAGTTGTCTCCTTCCAAAGTGAAAGTTCTTCCCATAGACATGGAATGGGTTGGCATCTGGTTGCCTTACTGACCTGACACTCCATTCACTTAGGAAGAACCAGTATTATCTGAGTGATCAGTTGGGTCCCTCGTTAGACTTCCTACTATCCTGTGGATACAGGACAACATTGAACTTGGGATGACACCTATAAGGTCCAGTATTTTAGAAGATTCTGTTTGTAAGGAGCCACATTAGTTTTAAGTTCTCCATCCATTTCAACTCATGTGAAAACTTTTTGGACAAACATCCAAAACGTTTGAGATGGTCTTTAATAATCGGTCGTGTGGAAAGGGTTTGTGGTTTATATATCACTGTAGTTAGATCTGTATGAAACAGTATCCAATTGTTCACTTTTTGAGAAATTTCTGCCCCAAGATACTCGTGATAAGAATAAATCTGGGATGGGTATCTAGCCCATCGGGTGGAGATCCATAGTCTCATAGTTCTCACCCATTAAAATAAAATGGTGGGTAAGTGAGCTAGTGACCTTTTGTGAGTATCTATGACCCAGTCTAAGTGGGAGTTCGTTTGCCATAAAGATTTTGCCCAGGTGGAATTCAATTCACTTTCTTTGAACGTTAACAAACGTCGGGACCCAACAGGTTTGCATGTGAGCGTAGTTCTCTCACCAAATTATTATACTTTCTGTTTGAATGATCTGGAACATGTTTGGATCATTTTATGCCATCAAAACTTGATTTGATGCCATTTTTGGTGAATTCAACTCTTATCACCTTCATGTAGAAAACTCATAATAAGTAAGTGTCGATGGTCCAACACTCCACCAGCGGTGGTCACAGGGTGGGCAAAAATTTAATGTTTTAATATCAGTCTCTAAAGCTGCAAATCTTCCTTTAGAATTTGCAATTTTGTGATTTTACATCTTTACGTAACTTTTGATATTTTTTTTGTAGACAATTTTCAGAATTTTCTCTCACCCTTTTTTCAACATTGAAATCCAAAATTACGCCCCATGGAGTCCTGCCTTTACCAGTTTTCTTTCTATTTGGTTTGATTTCTGGAGAGGCTTAACATGGCAGACGCTTTTGTGACACACCGGCTTTCTACACCTGTGAAGGAATACGCTCCTACTCCCATTGTACTCACTGTAACCAGGCGTGACGTGAAAACCACCAGAACACTGACGCACCTGTTTGTTTCCTTTTGACTTTTGACTTCAGTAGTCAGGGCTTGTAATGTAAGTTGTGCAACAGAAGTCTGTTGTTTACTGAAGTCACAAGGCACCGTTTTCAAATTAAAGGGGAAGCTCGTCATTTTTAAGTGATTTTCACAGTTGAAAAAATTTTGAAAAAGTTAATTATATTTCGTATATATTTTTCAATTAACCACTTTAAAATTGTCGATTAAGTTCCCATAAATTGTACAAACACATCTGGGTATCAAAAAAAACGATGAGGATTAAGCCGGATAATCCAGCTAGGGTACATTAGGAAATCGGGTAGTACCAGCTCTGGCGGAGCATATATAGCAGAGTGCAGGAGGAACCGGTCCACACCACATGTGGGGGTTGCTCTCAGCTTGGGGAAGGATCCGTTATCCATAGAGGCAGCGGACACTCACAGGGCTTGTGGACCTTTTTCTTATTGGTATCCCACACACAGGAAAGTGCAAAACACCACAACTAGGTGTTTCACTCCGGAGCGTTCTCTCAAGTCGAACTGAGGTATTAATGAAGTAAAATAGCCAAAGTGTGCCCTTGACCAAATAGAATGTCAATTACATTTGAATCCCTGTTTTACGTCTTTTTACTTTAACATGGCTCCCCAAACTTGGGGACCCTAGGTTTGCACCTTGTAGTTACGCGTAGAGAAGAGGGTCCTCTCCTTCAGGGAGCAATGTTGGACTAGGTTTCAGATGTGATGATTATGGGGTCCTTCTTCACTATCATGCAGCCTTCAGATTGGTTATGTCTGCTGGACTTCAAAGCCCATTTATTTGTCGTAGGTAGGAGGATTCTCTTGTACTCTGTTGGGCCAGTCCACATTGGGGCTCATTTTCTAAGGGTCCGTCGGACGCATTTTCGCCGGTTACCATCGATTTCAGTTTTGCGCCGAATTGCCCGGGATTTTGGACGCATGCGATGGATTTTGGTTGCATCGGCTCCGGCTTGCGCACGACAGAAATGGGGGCGTGGGCTGTCGGATAACCGACGGATTTGGACAACGCGCGGGATTAAGATTAGGAATGTGTCGCAAGACATGCACTTACAAGCACCGGGAAGAAGAGGTGAACACGTCAGCCCGGCACAGAAGTGACGGATGAGGAACTCGGGGCGGCGACCTTAGCGATCGCAGCAGACCCGACATCCCGTCGGACAACGCACCGGGATCGCACACAAGACCGGGTAAAGTATCTGCCTTATGACTTGGAGACCTATGCAGTTTGGGCTACAAACCAAGGGAACCAATTTTTAGGGGAACTAATAGGGTATTACCAGTTGATGGGCATTTGGCAGTTGGTCATAGAAGTAGCCGACATAAAATGGGTTGTAAAAATGCAGAACACCATAAAAGACCATACACCATCATTGATGAATCTGCAGTTATAAAATATGTGGGCATATTGGAGGGTGTTACTATTTACATACAAGATGTTTGATGCATTTTATCCTTGGAAGCTACCTTGATAATCTGACAAAACAGGTAAGACACCACACTACCACTCTGTTATCACTGTAGGAAGATGTAGTATAAATACACAAAGTTTGCGTCTAAGTTGTAAAGGGTGTCTCTGTGAGCTTCTAAAGCTGTGTATCAGCCCAAAGTATATCTCCAAGTACCATTCATCTCTATCTTAATCTAAGTTTCTACGTAAATGGGTTTAGTTACGGAGTTTCCCTATCAATTCCGTATAACAACAAGTCCTGACTAATGAAGAGTTACAGAAGTCACACAAGTGGTTACAGAATTTTGGTTCATGGGTTGGGTCAACTTTTTTTCCTCAGAAAAACTGGCCAACCGTGGGTATTTTCCACTCCACAAACCCTAATGGTGGCGTGTGATTTGGCCTTACCTGACCATGGCCACCATTATGGTCTACGGCACTGGTCACAGTGCGGTGAGCACACCCCTCCCTTTTCTCCACTCCTTCCAGTGCTATAATGCCGGGGTTTATGGCACCATGGTTTGCGGTATGAAGCTTTTAGGTGGAGGAGATAAAGTTCTTCAATTCACTTTTTGGTATTGAAAATAACTTTGTTTGTTGTTGTTTTTCTTTCTATTTTCGTTTGAAAGGGGAGGGGGGCTCTTCCCAGTTATTTGGAACCAGTTTGCATTGAGATCTTCACAGACCGGATTATTATATGTGGGGCAGTGAGATATGGAACTCAACAAGATATTGGGGCAGATTTACTTTAACCGGATCCTGTCGCGATCCCGCGGTGGTCTGTCCGACGAACGATTCGGGGCTGCCGCGATTCGCTAAGGCCGTGCACCCGAGTTCCTCCATCTGTCGCTTCTGCCCGATGTCCACCGGATTTCCACTTCTTTCTCATCCTGGTGTATGTGAGGGCTGATCTTACGACACCTTCCTTTTTAAACTCCGCGTTTGTCCGAATCCGACGGGTTGTCCTATGGCCATGCTCCCCTTTTCTGTAGTGCCAGCCCGCGGCGATGGTCAAAATCCGATTGTGTGCGCCAAAATCCCGGGGAATTTGAGGCAAAGCGGAAATCGTCAGTAAACCCGACGAAAATGGTCGATGGCCCTTTGTAATGAGCCCCATTGTGATGGTTGCAAACTAGACATGTTTTGACGAGGCTGATGACTTTTAAAAATCAAACATACATGGTATAAGGAATAGATAACGGGAGCGGATGAGATTGTTCAAGTGGAAATCCCCCACAACTTGGGCCAATTGGCTTTAGCCCTATATGGGGTTTAGCCTCCTTCATGGTCAACACTGATAAGATTGTAGGATGGACTTGATTGACTGCATCTACTACGATCAGATGAGATGAGAACAACTAAAACTTTAGCAGAATCATGTTCATGGGGCATTTCCTTTCAGTTCTATTTACGATCTTGGTAGACCTTTGCCCAAACAACTCCGCAGCGAAAGGTACTGTACTTTGCCGTTGGCACAAAATGGAGATAGGATTCATGCTATTTGACCGATTGAACCAGCAAGGACCCATCTACACGTGTTTCAAAGTTTTTCCAAGTTTTCAGTCAAATACAGATTCCATCTGGCATAAATGACTCTCTACCTGAAAAACAATATTCTTCCTTCCTCCGTTTCTTTTGTAAAACACCTGCGTTTCTTCCACGTGTGTGAGCTGAAGGTATGGTGCTACATGTATTTTTTAAATATAATCTCTATAGGAGACCGAAATTGTACAGCAAGTTTGTCTATTTCTATCTCCTGGTATATCATATGATAATTGTAACAGACAGGGATCTCATAACAAAAAGATGGACGAAACCGTAACTATTAGCGTGCGAAGTAATTTGATTTTACTGAAAAAGTTGAGTTCTCGAAGTTATTTGCGTGGTTAACCTATTTGTGGAGTGAGGGATAACCTCATTTTGAGTTGGGTTTGTATTATTGATTTGGGGTTAGGTTGTCCTTGTTGTAGCTATAGAGACTTTTGGGTTTGTCACGAAGCCGGTGTTACTAGAGTGGTGAACGACAAATAAGAGCTACAGTTTCGTTGTTGAGGTTTTAGTATACACCAATTTGACAGTGCAAATATGTTCCTTTTTTGATTGAAAAAATCTCTTATGTTCACAGACTTTTCCTATTAAGGAAACTTATGGTCATTGATGCTCCACTAGGGGATTTGGGAAATTTGGAAAAGTGTTTGCAATTATTGTCCGAGATCCCCAAAGTGGAGCATCAATGACTACAAGTCTGCACACACCTACAAAGATGCCCTAATTGCAAGTCTCTATAAGGAGAACTATTACTCCTGACCACTATTCAAAAGCCTCTAACTCAGCCAAACCGTTCCCGTACTGGTACGAAGATACGCAACCAGGTCCAATAGTGCTGTCTACAGTTGGGAATAGTTCCTTCTGGAATAGATATTCTGGTTGGCTTTAATCCCCCATATGTCATTAGGCTTCCTGAAAGTATGCTTGATGGTAAAGGGTAGATGGTGTTTCAGTGGTTAGCATACAGCTTTGCAGTGTCCGGTTCCTGGTTTTAAGTCCATTTAGGTCAATATCGCAAAGAGTTGTATGTTTCTCCGTGTTTGTGTGGTTTTCTCTGGGTCCTCTTGATTTCCTCCCACCACTTGATTAGATTGTGAGCCCCATTGGGACAGGGATGATTTACCAAGCTCTGTGCAGGCTGCAAATCTGAGAAGCTATATAAATAAAGGAATTATTAAAAAGAGGAATATTTTTCCTTGTCCCATCCTGGAAAACTTATTTGCTTATTGGTTCCAGGTAAGTTTTAAAATTTAGATACTGTTCAACAAAAGTCCATTAAATCAACCTGTAAACACCTGTGGGTCATGTATATAGGTGAAACAAGCCCCAAGTTGATTGTGGAGATGTTTGACCATAAACCCAGATTAGGTTTTTTTTACATTAATTAGTGCAATGATATCCAACCCGTGCAATGGTTTCCCATATAGTAACTTTGAATGAAAGGTTCATCACCAACATCTTACAAACAGAAAGTTCCCATTGTCTTACAGTAAATTACAGTTGCACTCTGATGATGGGAGGTCAAAGTCGGGGTGTCACAAATTTTGACCATCAATAGGTTTGAGCTTGATCGACCCAATCATTTTATGGGTGTGAATAAATACTATAATTGGTTATTTTTGAAGAGTCACCATCTCTCCAACACCCATCATAGATTCCCATCATATGTGACCTTCAAAATAAGGTGCACGAACAAGATCTTGTGGCAGAAGCAATCAGTATGTTACAGCAAAGTGAGCAGAATCTATCAAAATGAGAGGTCAAGTCAAAGGTCAGCTTTCTTGCCTTAGGGTGAAGAGCATTGAACCAATCTGAAGAATCCAACCTTTGTATGGTTTTGACCACAAACGCTCAGTTCACGCGTCATCTTTGGCAGTTGTTGTCCGCGTCTTCTCAACATCACAAGTAAGCAGATTTCTATTCAGAATGAGAGGTCAAATCGAAAGTGGTCAAAATTCTTTGACCTTGGAGCTAAGAGGATTGAAGAGGATTGAACCAAATCTGAAAGACAACCTTTTGTAGTGTTGACCACAAAAGCTCAGATACGGTCATCTTTGGCAGTGTGTTAGTCATGCCTTGTCACAACACTACAATAAGCAGATTCTATCAGGATGGAGGTCAAGTCGAAGTGGTCAAGCTTTTGGCCTTAAGGTGAAGAGGATTGAACCAAATCTGAAAGATCAAACTTTGTATGGTTTGACCACAAAACATACATCAGGTATCTTTGCAGTTGTTAGTACGTGTCTTCTCAACATCTACAAGTAAGCAGATCTATCAGAATGAGAGGTCAAGTCGAAGGTCAAGCTTTTGGCCTAAAGGGTTAAAGGGGATTGAACAAATCTGAAAGATCAACTTGTATGATTTGACCCACAAACGCTCAGGTCAGGTACTTTTGGCAGAGGTTTAGTCGCGGTCTTCCAACATCTACAAGTAAGCAGATTCTATCAGAATGAGAGGTCAAGTCGAGTGGGTCAAACTTCTGACCTTGAAGCAAAGGGATGAAGAGGATTGAACAAATCTGAAAGATCCAACCTTTGTATGGTTTGACCAGAAACGCTCAGAGCAGTCATCTTTGACGTTTGTTAGTGGCATCTTCTCCAACATCTACAATGGCTTGCCGTCACGTTGTCACTTTGAATGGAAGGTCTTCCGGTGGTGTAAGTATGCAGCAATTTGTGATCAGTTATCTCTCTAAATCGTTTATTATCTTATACACGATCATGTAAAGAGGACCTTTGAAGTGCAACGGTTGACAAATCCCTCGAGATCCCGCCGTCAGTGACCAAGAACCTCAAAACTCTCACGTACATTGAAACCTCGCGTTACGGCTTCATGATTGTTGTGCAAAAACAGCTGGAGAGGATAATTTTGATGTTCTGGCAGAAATGTCAGCAGGTTCCTGGTGATATGAAGATTCCAGCCTGTGAGCCAATCTGTCATCGTGTGTCAGCGCCTCGGATTCTCTCTCTCTCTCTTTCGTCAGGTCCCAAATGAGACCATCCACAATTAGGTTTTTTTGATCTTAATGCGCGACTGAGTCTTCTTTCATGCCGGCATCTGTATGTAACTAGAACTGAGTTGAAGCACTTACTGCTTTGTTGTATGGTAAACTTTTTACAAAAAAATTTCCATAGGATCAAGTAGCTCTTCAGAGCCTCCAGTATCTGCACCAGCTGTGTCGGAGAAGAAGAAATCTGGGGTGGCAGCCAAAATGGCAACACCAGTACAGACTCCCGCTAGGGCTATCAATTATAAAGCAACTTTCCTAGTTGACATGACACATGGTAAAGCGTGTAGAGCAGAGCGTGGAGTTCTACAGGGTCATATAGGGAACTGTTAGCAATCTGTCTACCGGTCTCATTGGTACCTACAAGTAGCGCTATACGCCGTCCAAATGGTTACAATGGGGGAGATTGCCTAGTTATACATCGGGCGGGACATATAATATTTGGCCATTTTTACAATCCTCCTTGAATTTTGACCCACTAATATCTAAAAAAACATTTTTAGATGACAAGCGCTTACCAATATAGAGGCAATCATTGGTTAATCTATCTACAACCAAAGTGGCTTTATTCACATCAGACCGATCAGTTCTTCTATAATATTCTATATGATCCTGCTGAGGCATAGGCATGACTGCTAAGCAAATAGTAGGTTTCTATTCATCAAAAACTACTTCTCTGTGCTATTCTTTTGGGTGATAGAGGAGAGGAAGGAAGAGACCAAGACAAGGGCTTTCAGCCGGGTAACAACTCAGTTTCTATGTCTCCCCAAGTGAGGGAAGAGAGTTTGCGTAAAGCATGAGGCTACTGGAGATAATACTAAAGTTTCTATTTCACCCCAAGTGCTTTATTCACTTAATGCAGGCAGGTAATACTCATTTCTATGTTCTCCCCAACGTGAAGCAAAAGGCTAAGGGGAGAGAAGAGAGGTGCAAGAAAAGCCTGAGGCTATGGAGCTAATACTAAGTTTTCTATGTCACCCAAGTGCTTCCATTAATGTGAATAAAGCACTTGGGGTGACATAGAAACTTAGTATTAGCTCCAGTAGCCTCAGGCTTTTCTTGCACCTCTCTTCTCTCCCTTAGCTTTTGCTCACTTGGGGAGACATAGAAACTGAGTATTACCTGCATTAATGTGAATAAAGCACTTGGGGAGACATAGAAACTTACTTAGTATTATTCTCCAGGTAGCCTATGCTTACTTGCAACTCTCTTCCCTCACTTGGGGAGACATAGAAACTGATTGTACCCGCTGAGAAGCCCTTGTCTTGGTCCTTGTTCTCTCCTCTATCACCCAAAAGAATAGGCACAGAGAAGTAGTTTGATGAGATTAGAAACCTACTATTTGCTTTGCAGTCCATGCCTATGCATCAGCAGGATCATATAGAATATTATAGAGAAGAACTGATCGGTCTGATGTGAATAAAGCACTTTGGGTTAGATAGATTAACCAATGATTGCCTCTAATATGGTAAGCGCTGTCTGTCAAAAATGTTTTTTAGATATTAGTGGGTCAAAATTCAAGGAGGATTGTATAAAATGGCCAAATATTATATGTCCGCCCGATGTATAACTAAGCAATCTCCCAGTTGTAACGCATTTGGACGGGGAGTATAGGCTACATTGAGTGGTACCATAGGCCGGTAGACAGATTGCATAACAGTTCCTAATATGACCCTGTGGGAACTCCACGCGCTGCTCTACAGGCTTTACCATGTGCATGTCTAACTAGGAAAGTTGCTTTATAATGTGATAGCCCTAGCGGGAGTGTACTGGTGTGCCATTTTGGCTGCCACCCCGATTTCTCCGACACACAGCTGGTGCAGATACTGGAGGCTCTGAAGAGTACTTGATCCTATGGGAAATTTTTTTGTAAAAAGTTTACCATACAACAAAGCAGTAAGTGCTGTCAACTCAGTTCTAGTAACATACAGATGCCGGCATGAAATGAAGACTCAGGTCGCCATTAAGATCATAAAAAACCTAATATGTGGATGGTCTCATTTGGGACCGGACGAAGGAGAGAGAGGAAGCGATCCGAGGCGCTGACAAACGATGACAGGTTGGCTCAGGATGGGAATCTTCATATCACCAGAACCTGCTGACATTCTCTGCCAGAACATCAAAAATTATCCTCTCCAGCTGTTTTTGCAAAACATCATGAAGCCGTAACGCGAGGGTTCAATGTACAAGTAGAGGTTTGAGGTTCTTGGTCACTGACGGCGGGATCTCGAGGGATTTTGTCAACCGTGCACTTCAAAGGTCCTCTTTACATGATGCATGTATGACAGATATTATACAGATTTAGAGAGATACTGATCACAAATTGCTGCAACTTACACACCCCGGAAGGACCTTCCATTCAAAGTGACAACGTGACGGGAAGCCATTGTAGATGTTGGAGAAGATGCGCACTAACAAACTGCCAAAAGATGACCTGATCTGAGGTTTCTGGTCAAACCATACAAAGGTTGGATCTTTCAGATGGTTCAATCCTCTTCATCTCCTTGGCTTCAAGGTCAGAAGTTTGACCACTTCGACTTGACCTCTCATTCTGATAGAAATCTGCTTCTGAGATGTTGGAGAGACGCGGACTAAACAACTGCCAAAAGATGACCTGAACTGAGCGTTTGGGTCAAATCATACAAAGTTGATCTTTCAGATTGGTTCAATCCTCTTACCCTTTAAGGCCAAAGCTTGACCATTCGACTTGACCTCTCATTCTGATAGATCTGCTTACTTGTAGATGTGGGAGAAGACGCGGACGTAAACAACTGCAAAGATGCACCTGATGTAAATGTTTGTGGTCAAACCATACAAAGGTTGGTCTTTCAGATTGGTTCAATCCTCTTACCCTTTAAGGCCAAAAGCTTGACCATCTTCGACTTGACTCTCATTCTGATAGAATCTGCTTATTGTAGATGTTGTGACAAGGCATGGATAAACAACTGCCAAAAGATGACCTGATCTGAGCTTTGTGGTCAAACATACAAAAGGTTGGTCTTTCAGATTTGGTTCAAATCCTTCTTCATCCTCTTAGCTCCAAGGTCAAGAAGTTTGACCACTTTCGACTTGACCTCTCATTCTGATAGAAATCTGCTTATTGTAGATGTTGGAGAAGACGCGGGACTAAACAACTGCCAAAAGATGACCGAACTGAGCGTTGGTGGTCAAACCATACAAAGGTTGGAATCTTTCAGATTGGTTCAATGCTCTTCACCCTTTAAGGCCAAGAAGCTTGACCACTTTGACTTGACCTCTCATTTTGATAGATTCTGTCACTTACTGAACATACGATTGTTCTGCCACAAGATCTTGTATGCCCACCTTTATTTTGAAGGTGCACATATGATGGGAATCTATGTGGATGTTGGAGAGATGTGGACTCTTCAAAAATAACCAATTATAGTATTTATTTTCACACCATAAAAATGATTGGGTCGATCAAGCTTCAAACCTATTGATGGTCAAAATGTTTGGACCACCCTGACTTTGACCTCCCATCATATGAGACTGCAACTGAATATTTACTGTAAGAGAAATGGGAACTTTCTGTTTGTAAGATGTTGTGTGATGAACCTTTCATTCAAAGGAATATGATGGGAAACATTGCCACGGGTTGGATAATTTGCACTAATTAATGTAAAAAAAGGACCTAAATCTGGGTTTATGGTCAAACATCTCCAACATCAACTTGGGGCTTGTTTCACCTATACTGACCAACAGGGTTTTTACAGGTTGGATTTAATGGACTTTTGTTGAACCAGTATCTAAATTTTAAAACTTACCTGGAACCAATAAGCAAATAAGTTTTCCAGGATGGGACAGGAAAAATATGCCTCTTTTTAATAATTCCTTTATTTATATAGCGTCTACAGTTATGCAGCCGCTGCACAGAGCTTGGTAAATCAATACCCTGTCCCAATTGGGGCTCACAATCTAATCAAGTGTGGGAGGAAATCAAGAGGACCCAGAGGAAACCCACACAAACACGAGAGAAATCACAACCTTTGCAGATTGTGACCTAGATGGACTTAAAACCAGGAACCGAGCACTGCAAGAGCTGTATGCTAACCATGAAACACCATCTACCCCTTACCATCAAGATGACTTTCAGGAAGCCTAATGACATTATGGGGGTATTAAAGCCCAACCAGAATATCTATTCCAGAAGGAAACTATTCCAACTGTAGACAGCACTATTGGACCTGGTGTCGTCTTTCAGTACAGTACAGGGAACTGGTTGGCGGTGAGTTAGAGGCTTTTGATAGGGTCGGTTATGGAGTAATAGTTCTCCTTATGAGAGACTTTGCCAATTAGGGCAGTCTTGTAGGGTGTGCAGACTTGTAGTCATTGATCTTCCACTTTGGGGATCGGCAATATGCAAACACTTTTCCAAATTTCCCAATCCCCTAGTGGAGCATCAATGACCATAAGTTTCCTTAATAGGAAAAGTCTGACATAAAGATTTTTTCAATCAAAAAGGAACAAATATTTGCACTGTCAAATGGGTGTATACTAAAACCTCAACAAACGAAACTGTAGCTCTTATTTGTCGTTCACCTACTAGTAAAACCGGCATTCGTGACAAACCCAAAAAGTCTCTATAGCTGACAACAAGGGACAACCTAACCCAAATCACGTAATACAAACCCAACTCAAAATGAGGTTATCCCTCACTCCAGAAAGTTAACCACGCAAATAAACTTCGAGAACTCAACTTTTTCAGTAAAATCAAATTACTTCAAGCCTAATAGTTACGTTCGTTCCATCTTTGTTATGAGATCCGGCTGTTACCAATTATCATATGATATGACCGAGAAGAAGTATGAAAAACATTGTTCTGTAACAATTTCGGTCTCCTATAGAGATTATTTAAAAATACATGTAGCACCATACCTTCAGCTCACACACGTGGGGAGAAACGCAGGGTGTTACAAAAAAAAGGAAACGGAAGGAGAATATTGTTTCAGGTAGGAGAGTCATTTATGCCAGATGGAATCTGTATTTGAACTGAAAACTTGGAAAAACTTTGAAAACACGTGTAGATGGGTCCTTGCTTGGTTTCAATCGGTCAAATAACATGAATCCTATCTCCGTTTGTGCCAACGGCAAAGTACAGTACCTTTCGCTGCGGAGTTGTTTGGGCAAAGGTTCTAAACCAAGATCGTAAATAGAACTGAAAGGCAATGCCCCATAACAGATGACAATAGGTAAAGTTTTAGGTTGTTCTCATCTAGCATGATCGGTTAGTAGAGCAGTCAATCAAGTCCATCCACAATCTTATCAGCTGGTTGACCATGAAGGAGGCTAAAAACCAATATATAAGGCTAAAGCCAATTGGCCCAGAGTTGAGGGGGGGATTTCACTTGACAAATCTCACATCCCGTCCAGTTATCTATTCCTTTACCATGTGATGTTTAGATTTTTAAAAGTCATTCAGGCCTCCAACGAACATGTCTAGTTTGCAACCATCACAATGGGGCCTCAGTTACAAAGGGTCACATCGACCATTTTCGTCGGGTTTACTGACGATTTCCGCTTTGCCAGCAAATTCCCCGGGATTTTGGCGCACACAATCGGATTTTGACCATCGCCGCTGGCTGGCACTGACAGAAAGGGAGGGGGGAGCATGGCCATAGGACAACCCGTCGGATTCGGAAAACGCGGAGTTTAAAAAGAAGGAAATGTGTCGTAAGATAAGCCACTCACATACACCAGGATGAGATAAGAAGGTGAAACTCCGGTGGACATCGGGCAGAAGCGACAGAGGAGGAAATCGGGTGCACGGGCTAGCGAATCGCGGCAGGACCCGACCGTCGTCGGACAACGCACCGCGGGATCGCGACAGGATCCGGTAGTAAGTAAATCTGCCCCAATATCTTGTTGAGTTCCAAGTCACTGCCCCACAGTAAATAATCCTGTCTGTGAAGATCTCAATGCAAACTGTTCCAAGATAACTGGGAAGAGACCCCCTCCCCTTTCAAACAGAAAATCGAAGAAAAACAAGCAACAACAAAAAAAGTTATTTTCAATACCAAAAAGTAAAATGAAGAACTTTCTCTCCTCCCACCTAAAGTTCATTCCGCAAACCAGGTGCCATAAACCCCGGCCATAGCACTGGAAGGAGTGGAGGAAAAAGGGAGGGTGGTGCTCACCGCACTGTGACCAGGTGCCGTAGACCATAATGGTGGCCATGGTCAGGGAAGGCCAAATCACAGCCACATTAGGGTTGTGTGGGTGGAAAATACCAACGTTGGCCAGTTTTTCTGAGGAAAAAAAGTTGACCCAACCCATGAACAAAAATTCTGTAACCAACTTGTGTGACTTCTGTAACTCTTCATCTAGTCAGGACTTGTTGTTATAATGGAATTGATAGGGAAACTCGCTAACTAAACCCATTTACGTAGAAAACTTAGATTAAGATAGCGATGAATGGTACTTTGGAGATTACATTGGGTGTACACAGCTTTAGAAGCTCACAGAGAAACCCTTTACAACATTAGACGCAAACTTTGTGTATTTATACTACATCTTCCTACAGTGAAAACAGGAAGTGGTAGTGTGGTGTCTTACCTGTTTGTCAGATTATCAAGGTAGCTTCCAAGGATAAAATGCATCAAACATCTTGTAGGTAAATAGTAACACCCTCCAATATGCCCACAATATTTTATAACTGCAGATTCATCAATGATGGTAAGTGGTCTTTATGGTGTTCTGCTATTTTTACAAACCCATTTTATGTCTGCTAACTTCTATGACCAACTGCCAAATGCCCATCAACTGGTAAATACCCTATTAGTTCCCCTAAAAGATATGGGTTCTCCTGTGTTTGTAGCCCAAACTGCATAGGTTCCAAGTCAATAAGGCGAGTTACTTACCCGGTCTTGTGGCGATCCCGCGGTGCGTTGTCCGACGAGAGGATGTCGGGTCTGCTGCGACGCCTCAAGGTCGCGCGCCCGAGTTCCTGCATCCGTCATTCTGTGCCGAGGGTCTGACGGAGTTCACCTGCTTCTTCCCGGTGCTTGTAAGTGCATGTCTTGCGACACATTTCTAATCTTAAATTCCCGCGCGTTGTCCAAATCCGTCGGGTTATCCGACAGCCCACGCCCCCCATTTCTGTCGTGCGCAAGCGGAGCCGATGCACCAAAATCCGATCGCATGCGCCAAAATCCCGGGGCAATCGGCGCAAAACTGAAATCGATGGTAAACCGGCGAAAATGCGTCCGACGGACCCTTAGAAAATGAGCCCCAATGTTGACTGGCCCAACAGAGTACAAGAGAATCCCTACTACGACAATAAATGGGCTTTGAAGTCCAGCAGAGATAACCAATCTGAAGGCTGCAGGTTGATAGAAGAAGGACCCTCATAATCATCACATCTGAAACCTAGTCCAACATTGCTCCCATGAGGAGGAGGACACTCTTCTTCTACGCAACTACAAGGTGCAACACTAGGGTCCCCAGTTTGGGAGCCATGTTAAAGAAAAAGACGTAAAACAGGGATTCAATGTAATTGACATTCTATTTGGTCAAGGCACTTGGCTATTTTATTCATAATACCTCAGTTCGGTGAGAAAGCGCATCCGGAGTGAAACGACCGTAGTTGTGTGGTTTTGCACCTTCCTGTGTGTGGGATACCAATAAAGAAAGGTCCACAAGCCCTGTGAGTGCCGTGCCTTCTATGGATAACGTTCCTCCCCAAGCTGAGACACCACATGGTGTGGACCGTTCCTCCTGCTACTTGCTATATATGCTCCGCCCAGAGCTGGGACTACCCGATTTACTAATTGTACCCTTAGCTGGTAGTTACCGCGGCTTATCCTCATCGTTTTTTTGATACCCCAGATGTGTTTGTACAATTGTATGGGAACTTAATCGAAATTTAAAGTGGTTATTAAAAATATATACGAAATAATAATTAACTTTTTTCAAAATTTTTTCAATGTGAAAACACTTAAAAATGACTGAGCTTCCCCTTTAATTTGAACGGTGCCTTGAGACTTCAGTAAACAGCTTGTGTTCACACTTACATTTACAAGCCTGACTACTGACAGTCAAAAGTCAAAAGGAAACAAAACAGGTGCCAGTGTCTGTGGTTTTCACGCCGCGTTACAGTGAGTACAATGGGAGACGTATTCCGTTCACAGGTAGAAAGCCGTGTGGTCACAGCGTCTGCCATGTTAAGCCTCTCCAGGAAATCAAACCAATAGAAAGAAACTGATAAAGGCAAGGACTCCATGGGGCGAATTTTGGATTTCAAGAGTGAAAAAAGGGGAGGAAGAAAATTCTGAAATTGTCTACAAAAAAAATAATCAAAAAGTGGACGTAAAGAGGTAAAATACGCAAAATCATTGGAAATTCTAAAGGAAGATTTGCAGATTTAGAGACTGATATAAATCATAAATTTTTGCCACCTGTGACCACCGCTGGTGGAGTGTTGGACCTATCGACAACTTACTTATATGAGTTTTTACATGAAGTGAAAGAGTTGAATTCACCAAAAATGGCATCAAATACAAGTTTTGATGGCATAAAATGATCCAAACATGTTCCAGATCATTCAAACAGAAGTATAAGAAATTGGTGAGAGAACTACGCTCACTGCAAACCTGATTGGGGCCCAGACGTTTGTAACGTTCAGAAAAAGTGAATTGATCCACCTGGCAAAATCTTTATGGCAAAACGAACTCCCACTTAGACTGGTCATAGAATACATCACCAAAAGGTCACTAGCTCACTAACCCCATTTTATTTTAATGGGTGAAAGAACTATGAGACTATGGATCTCGATGGGTCTAGATACCCATCCAGATTTATTCTGTTATCACGAGTAACATTGGGCAGAGAATTTACCTCAAAAAGTTGAAAATTGGTACTGTTTCATACAGATCTACATACAGTGAATATATACACCACAAACCCTTTCCACACGACCGATTATTAAAGACCATCTCAAAATCGTTTTGGGGTTGTCCAAAA
The DNA here is from genome assembly GCA_019512145.1 of Engystomops pustulosus. Lineage (NCBI taxonomy): Eukaryota > Metazoa > Chordata > Amphibia > Anura > Leptodactylidae > Engystomops > Engystomops pustulosus. The sequence continues at coordinate 89,895,263 of CM033649.1, forward strand.
AGTTTCACCATAGTTTGAAAGGATGGAGAACTTAACTAATGTGGCCTCCTTACACAGAATCTTCTAAAAACTATGGACCTTATAGGTGTCATCCCAAGTTATTGTTGTCCTGTATCCACAGGATAGTAGGAGTCTAACAGAGGGAACCCAACTGATCACTAAATACTGGGTTCTTCCTAAGGATGGAGTGTCAGGTCTAGTAAGCAACAATGCCACCCATTCCATGTCTATGGAAGAACTTTCACTTTGGAAGGAACAACTAGACAGAAATTGGTATTATCACAGAACATGTGAGGTCATTATGAGTCCACCATACATCTTTCTCACCTCTTTTAGTCTTTCTCAATGGGGCTCATTTTACTAAGGGCTCCGTGGCGCACCTCTCGCGGGTTCCCAAATTTTCCGTTTGTGCCGAATTCCGCCAGGATTTTGGCGCACACAATCCGAATTTTGGCGCATCGGCTATCACGTGACAGAAAGAAATTGGGGGGGCGTGGCCTTCGGAAATCCCGACGGATTCAGGAAAAGCCGCGAATTTAAAAAACAAAAGTGTCGCATAGATAGACATGAAGAAGCAGGTGACTCCGGCGGACCTCGGTTGCCAGCAAACAGCTACTGGATATCGGGCCACATGAGCCTTTGTGAATCCGGCAGAACCCGAATCCATGTCGGACAACGCGTCCCCGGATCGCGTCAGGGCCGGGTAAGTAAATGCCCCCCAATGTCTTGTGCGGGGAGATGTTGGAGTCCATTTTATACAACCACTTAGCGTTAAGGATTCATTTACAGGGTAAGTTCCGCGTTACAGGCCGTTAATTTGGCCAGGACTCCTGATCACTGTGTCGGTCGCACCACGACTGCGGGAGAGGTGGAGACTCTGTGTCCCGTTTACACATCACTAATTGAGGCTTCTTGCAGAGAAAAAGCTTTTAACAACCACATCTGGTCTTTTAATAATGCGGCACTTTTCTTTGTGCCAAACTCCTCCTTTATATAGCTTACATCCTATGTGATGAGATAGGAAATCCCACATTACGACGGTGACAAACAATTGTAATTATGCCATAGTAGCCATTTAGGCGACAAAGGTTTTTAAAAGAAATACAGCCCGCGACGAGAATAGGGAGGATAATACTGATCGCTGGTCTAATCCGCTTTTACTTCACAAGTGTAAAACACAGGCATAATTATCGCTCAGCAGGCAAAACTAGCAGACATCACAACTATACGCTATTCCGCGCCGTATCTACTTAATATAAAAGAGGGGAAAAGCCAAAAAGAGTAATAGCGTGAAGTAAAAAAACTATTGTCGATGGCCAACTTTTTGAATTGAGGATTTAGACATGAAATGTGAAATACGACGATGAGGTCTGAGTGTTTTGGATTTTAGAATTTAGGTTTTTCTAATCAATTTTTTAGTAACCATGGAGTATTTTTATCCACACCAAGATTTCCCCTAACGCAGTGATGGCAAGTTGATGGCAAACTTTAGAGACCGAGTGCCCAAACTACAACAAAGACCCGGTCTATTTATCACAAAGTGCCAACACAGAAATGTAATTTTGTGATTATACTCCCTCTCTGTCACAGCTTTTCATTGCTACCGGCATCCTGAGGAACCAATAAGCAGAAGATAGTCCCAGGTACAGCTGTCACTTTAAAATAGCTCTGTTCACAGCAAGTCCTGGGCGTATGTGACTGGGAAGATGCCTGGAGTCATCTCAGGTGAGCGGTCTGAGTGCCCACTGAAAGGGCTCTGAGTGCCACCTCTGGCACCAGTGCCATAGGTTAGCCATCCACTGCCCTAACGCAACCTCTGGAGGAGATATGTAACACTCACTGGCTGACCATTGGCAGGCCGGTTGAACCACAAATAGAGCCGCTATGGATGACAGAGTTAGATCCAAGTGGAGAACAACCTCTATCCACCATTCGCCCTAAAAAAGCATATGGAGGTGGGTGGGTTTGTCCTCACTACTAAGAGAGACAAGCTTTTAATTAGTAATCAGAGATGGATACGAGGATATGTTGTGGTGAGCCAAGAGATTGAACCCATTTGTATAGGACCAAAATTTACAAATTTCTTAATCAGGAAAATACTCACCCCATAGACATCAGTTTTTGAAAACTGGCTCTCCACAAAGCTCTCGTGAGGGCTCAATTTACTAGGGTCCGTAACGCTGCACCACTTTCAAAGGTTTCCAATATTTCCAGCTTTTGCCCGAATTGCCCGCGGGTATTTGGCGCATTGCCAATTGGATGTTGGCGCATATCGGCGCCGGCTGCATGCGAAGAGAATCGGTGGCGTGCCGCCGGACAACCCGACGGATTCGCAAAAACGTGGAGGAATTTTAACAAAGGATTGTGTCGCAAGATCAGCACTCAATGCCATACGGGACAGAAGAAGGTGAACTCCTCCGGCGGACCCTCGCGCAAAGCGACGGCCATGCAGGAACTCAGGCACATCAACGCACTTACGGCAGTATCCCACATGCTGTCGTAATGAAGCCACCGCGGGATCGTCGACCCAGCGACCCCTCCTTTTTCCCGGGTGCAAGTAAATTCTGCCCCCACTGTCTTTGTTCACATCGACTCTCTTATCATAGAGTATTTTCGGTGGATAAAACCTGAATTTTCAGGTTTTCCATCTTGGGATGTTCCCTATAAGGCTGACGGCCCACCAGAGTACCAGAGAACCCCCCAATAGGTCCAGGAAGTCGTCCCTTTTTCAGTTTAACATCATACTGCTTAGATCTAAGAAAATACAATATTCATTGAAGGTTACTACTACCTTTAGTATATCTGGGAAGCCAAGTATTAAACGACAAACCCAACTTTCTAGAGGCTTACTTAGGTTTCAATTCCACTTAAGGTGGACTGAAGAAGTCCAGCATAGCGACACCCCTGACACCTTTGAGGCTTCTACAAGGGGGCTATTTCTTAGTGGGTTCGTGCCCCCCATTAGTCCATGTTCAGACAACCAAAAATTGCGAGAGGACAACATTTACTAAGGGAAAAAGGTAACATTAATGTGAATAAAGCACTTGGGGTGACATAGAAACTTAGTATTATCTCCAGTAGCCTCATGCTTTACTTGCAACTCTCTTCCCTCACTTGGGGAGACATAGAAACTGAGTGTTACCCGCTGAAGCCCTTGTCTTGGTCTCTGTCTCTCCTCTATCACCCAAAAGAATGGGAACAGAGAAGTAGTTTTGATGAGATAGAAACCTACTATTTGCTTTAGCAGTCCATGCCTATGCCATCAGCAGGATCATATAGAATATTATAGAGAAGAACTGATCGGTACTGATGTGAATAAAGCACTTGGGGTGAGATAGATAAACCAATGATTGCCTCTAATATTGGTAAGTGCTTGTCATCTAAAAATGTTTTTTTAGATATTAGTGGGTCAAAAATTCAAGGAGGATTGTAAAATGGCCAAATATTATATGTCATCCCGATGTATAACTAAGGCAATCTCCCCCAGATGTAACGCATTTGGACGGGAGTATAGCGCTACATTGAGGTACCATATGACGGTAGACAGATTGCTAACAGTTCCCTAATATGACCCTGTAGGGACTCCACGCGCTGCTCTACAGGCTTTACCATGTGCACGTCTAACTAGGAAAGTTGCTTTATAATTGATAGCCCTAGCGGGAGTTGTACTGGTGGCCATTTTGGCTGCCACCCAGATTTCTCCGACACAAGCTGGTGCCAGATACTGGAGGCTCTGAAGAGCTTACTTGATCCTATGGAAATTTTTTGTAAAAAGTTTACCATACAACAAAGCAGTAAGTGCTTCAACTCAGTTCTAGTTAACATACAGATGCCGGCATGAAAGAAGACTCAGGTCGCCATTAAGATCAATAAAAACCTAATATGTGGATGGTCTCATTTGGGACCTGACGGAAAGAGAGAGAGAGAAAAGATCCGAGGCGCTGACAACGATGACAGGTGGCTCCAGGCTGGAATCTTCATATCCAACCAGGAACCTGCTGACATTTCTGCCAGAACATCAAAATTATCCTCTCCAGCTGTTTTTGCACAACAATCATGAAGCCGTAACGCAGAGGGTTCAATGTACAAGTGGAGGTTTGAGGTTCTTGGCACTGACGGCCGGGATCTCGAGGGATTTGTCAACCGTGCACATCAAAGGTCCTCTTTACATGATGCATGTATGACAGATAATTATACAGATTTAGAGATAACTGATCACAAATTGCTGCATACTTACACCCCGGAAGACCTTCCGTTCAAAGTGACACGTGACGGCAAGCCATTGAAGATGTTGGAGAAGAAGCGCACTAAACAACTGCCAAAAGATGACCTGATCTGAGCGTTTGTGGTCAAACCATACAAAGGTTGGATCTTTCAGATTTGGTTCAATCCTCTTCATCCTCTTGGCTTCAAGGTCAAGAAGTTTGACCACTTCGACTTGACCTCTCATTCTGATAGAATCTGCTTACTTGTAGATGTTGGAGAAGACGCGGACTAAACAACTGCCAAAAGATGACCTGAACTGAGCGTTTGTGGTCAAACCATACAAAGGTTGGATCTTTCAGATTTGGTTCAATCCTCTTCACCCTTTAAGGCCAAAAGCTTGACCACTTCGACTTGACCTCTCATTCTGATAGAATCTGCTTACTTGTAGATGTTGGACAGGCATGCGAATAACACAACTGCCAAAAGATGACCTGAACTGAGCGTTTGTGGTCAAACCATACAAAGGTTGGATCTTTCAGATTTGGTTCAAGCCTATAGCCCATAATACAACTCACCGCCACTTTTATTAGGTACACCTGTCCAAACGCTTGTTAACACTTAATTAGTAATCAGCCAATCACATGGCGGCAACTCAGTGCCTTAGGCCATGTAGCACTGGTCAGACAATCTCCTGCAGTTCAAAGACCGAGCATCAGTATGGGGAAGAAAGGTGATTTGAGCCTTTGAACGTGGCATGGTTGTTGGTGCCAGAAGGGCTGGTCTGAGTATTTAGAAACTGCTGATCTACTGGGATTTTCAGCACAAGCATCTCTAGGGTTTACAGAGAATGGTCCGAAAATACAAAACATCCAGTGAGCGGCAGTTCTGTGGGCGGAAATGCCTTGTTGATGCCAGAGGTCAGAGGAGAATGGGCAGACTGGTTTCGAGAGATAGAAAGGCAACAGTGACTCAAATCGCACCCGTTACAACACTAGTAGGCAGAAGAGCATCTCTGAACGCCACAGTACGTCCAACTTTGAGGCAGATGGGCTACAGCAGCAGAAAGACCCACCGGCGTGCCACTCCTTTCAGCTAAGAACAGGAAACTGAGCTACAATTTGCACAAGCCCTCGAAATTGGAACAGTAGAAGATTGGAAAAACGTAGCCTGGTCTGATGATGTCTCGATTTCTGCTGCGATATTCGGATGGTAGGTCAGAAATTGGCGTCAACAACATGAAAGCATGGATCCATCCTGCCTTGTTATCAACGGTTCAGGCTGGTGTGGTGGTGTCATGTGTGGGAATATTTTCTTGGCACCTCTGGCCCCTTGTGTACAAACGCCACAGCCTACCTGAGTATTGTTGCTGACCATGTCCACTCCCTTTATGAGCACAATGTCCCATGTAACATCTGATGGCTACTTTCAGCAGGACAATGCGCCATGTCATAAGACGTGGAATCATCTCAGACTGGTTTCTTGAACATGACAATGAGGTCACTGGGAACAAATGGCCTCCACAGTCACCAGCAGAGCATCATCCAATACGAGTCATCTTTGGGATTTGGATGGAACGGGAGATCGCCTTCATGGAGGTGCAGTCCGACAATTGTGGCAATCTGCTGTGATGCCATCAATTGTCAATATGACAAATCTCTGAGGAGCTTCCAGCCTTGTTGTACTCTATGCCACGAAAAGAATTGAGGCAGTTCTGAAGGCAAAAGGGGGTCCAACCCGTTACAGCATCGTGTACCTAATAAAGTGGCCGTGAGTGTACGTGCCCCAACGGCCGTCTGAACGAGTTTAAGAGGATTAGTTTTCCTTTTAATTTTGGGGACTTAAGGAAAATGTGATATAAAAGCAAAAAGAAAAATCAAAAACTTCTGTTAAAAAGTTTAAAAAAAGACAATATGCCCATACGAGGATTCATGTAGGGAGGAGCGGCGAGTCTAGTCGAGCGGTGTCATGCACCGGCTTAAATGCTTTGTGCTGTCTCACCAATTACTCCCCTGCGTGACAGCCGGACTACTATTAAGCTTCAATTAGTGACAATCAAGACGTTGCTGCAGTTAAACTCTGAGCAAGAAGATAATTTTTAAACTACCTGAGAGATGACTCCTTGATCATCTTTGCCGGAGCTTAGTGTGTAAGTCTCAGGATTCGGACTCGCTCGATGCCGCATCGGAGGGGGGAGACTGTGGCTTGATGTAATAGCAATGGATTACAGCCTGGGTTTTATAGTCAGAACTTCAACTTACACAAAGACAGAAAATATTATTAGGGTGTTAAGAACAAGGGAAAGTTAGGACAATATCCCTGTCTCGCGCTTTTTGTAACCAAAATGTTAAAAAAAAAAATTGACAACCATGAGCAACTGTGAAGATGCTCAGTTACATTGCATTGCGTTGTCATACATACTGGGGCCCATTTACTTACAAGGTCCCTGCGAGATCCTCGCGTGCGTGAAGTCTGCCGCGATCACTAATATCGTGCGCCCGATATCCTGCTGTGACGCTTCCCCGCTCCGGTCCGCCGGAGTTCACCTTCTTCTTCCTGGTGCATTAATGCTTGATCTCTTGCGACACAATTGAATTAAATCCAGCGCTTAGTCCCAAATAAGTCAGGTTTGCCGATGGACATCGCCCCCAATTTCTGTCGCAAGAAAGCCGGTGGCGATGCACCAAAATCCAATCGCATGCGCCAAAAAACCCATCTAGTGCGGTGCACATCGGAAATCATCAGCCAATTCGCGGGGCCCCCACTGACTTTTCATTGGTACAACGTCGGAGAGATTATAATGCCTCCATATCTAGAATGCCCCTTTGTGGTGTGTAGTGTATCCAAAACACACCCCCTTTTCAGAATTTACATGTGTTGTGAACAAAATTAAAAAAAACTTCAGCAAATTCAGGACTTTAAGCAACTATGAGAAATAACAGGGTTATAATCACATTATCCCATTCCGGTCAATAACCTTAACTGGGGGTGCAACATGACCAAGATTAACCAAGCAGTGCACCTGTGTGACATCGCATCACCGGGGTCTAACGAGCCATGCACAGGTGTGACATCACATGACCAAGGATATAATGAGCTATGCACCGTTGTGACATCCATACCAGGTCATAACGAGCCATGCACATGTGGTGACATCAATGACCAAGGATATAATGAGCTATGCATGGGTGTGACATCACATGACCAGGGTCATAACGAAAAAGCACTTGCAGTGACATCCCACATGACCAGGGTCATAATGACCATGCACCTGGTGACATCACAGACCAGGGTCATAACGAAAACATGACACCTGTGCGACATCACGACCAAGGATACTATGAACCGTGGCCCGTGTGCTTCCTATAGAATGACAGTAGTCAAAGATCTAGAAAACGATGAGGAATTGATACAGAAAATTATTGGAAAACTGCATAACGTTTCATTACACAAACAACATCAATTATTTTCTGAAAGTAGACAACCCCTTAAGAACACGTGCCAAAGCCAAGTGTATGATAGTCAGAAGAAACAGATTGGTCAAGGGTCTTATTGGCAAATTCACCTTAAGATCTCAGTTTTTATGGCACACATTTGACACCAGGGCGGAGTCAACTGCCATCTCTCGAGGACAACCTTCGGTACTATGAAACCAGACATAAAATAACACAAAATCCGATTGTGCAAAGTATCTGCAAAGTTTCTCTACTTTTTACGCAGAGTCAAGCCATAAAATGTCTCAAAAAAAATGGAAAAATCTTTTTAAATTCTCCTGTCCATAAACTTAACTACATCCTCGGAGTACGAAATTTCAGCGCCGTTTTACTCTTGCTCCCCCTGATAATTAAAAGAAAAAAAAATTCTTTCAGACATAACCCAAACCTCTCGCTTTATTGTTTGCCAAAAAGCGATCTGCGAATCCTCCAGGCGACATATGGATATTATGTAATAAGGAAGAGTTTTATCTTTCCCTTCACTTTTCCCTAGAAAAATGTCTGCAACAGGTCAGAATAGAAACATATAAAAAAAATTACAAGTCTCGCGCTAACAATCTGCGCCGCAGCTGGAAGTCTAAAATTTCGTTGAACTTAAAAAGCTCGAGATGACAGGCGAGTCTGATAAATTTAAAGCAGTTGCAGGCTGTTGTTTTTATTTCATTAATCCTTGCGGTTCCTTGGAAAGTGCAAAGTACTAGAAATCGCCACAGAGGGAAAAAAAAACTATAAGCAACTCAAAGGGTTAACGCCAATCAGTACTCAACAAGTCCAGTGCTGTAGCGGGAACGTAGCAATGAGCAAATGCAATAGTATCCCTAGTTGTCCAGACCCTCTTTTATCCAAAGTCCTGTCTTTACGTTAGAGTATTATTATTTTGTTTACTATGACATTACTGAATACGCATTTATCTGCAATGTCGCTCCCATACACACAAACTATCTGCTGCATACGGCTACTTACCACTAAGAGCATCATGCAGTTTTACAGAACATTAGAGAGGTAGTGACCGCGTTTTGATGGAATAAAGCACTTGGGGGGACATAAAACTTAAGTATTAGCTCCATGTAGCCCAGCTGTTTATATAGAACATTGTAGAGGTGTAGTGACCTGCGTTGATGTGAATAAAGCCTTGGGTGACATAGAACTTAGTATTAGCTCCAGTAGCCTCAGGCGTTATATAGAACATTATAGAGGCATAGGGGGTCATTTATCTAAGGGCCCGATTCGCGTTTCTGTACGTGTTACCCGATATTTCCGATTTGCACCGGGATTTTGGCCATACCGATAGCGGATTGTGGCGCAGCGGCTGGCAGGCACGCAACGGAAATCGGGGGGCGTGGCCGAACGAAAACCCGACGTATTCGGAAAACCGCCGCATTTAAAAACTGAAAATGTGTAGCTTGGAAAAGCGCTTACCTTCACCTGGTCTAGCTCGGTGTATTACCGGCACGTTCAGAATGATTTTCAGCGCAGCCAGCGCCCACCTGGTGGACTGGCGAGGAACTTACCTCATAAATCCCCGTAGCGGACATGAATCCTGTTCAGAGAATGCGGCGCTGGATCGCGACATGTGCCGGGTAAAGTAAATCTGGCCCCATAGTTGACCTGTATTGATGTGAATAAAGCACTTGGGGTGAATAAAAACTTAGTATTAGCTCCAGTAGCCTCAGGCTTTGCTTGCATCTCTCTTCTCTCATTAGCTTTGCTCATTGGGGAGACATAGAAACTGAGTTACCTGCATTAATGTGAATAAAGCACTTGGGAGACATAAAGAAACTGAGTGTTACCGCACTGCTTAATGTGATAGAAGCACTTGGGTGACATAGAAACTAGGATTAGCTCCAGTAGCCTCAGGCTTTTCTTGCACCTCTCTTCTCTCCCTAGCTTTTGCTTCACTTGGGGAGACATAAAGAAACTGAGTATTACCTGCATTAATGTGAAAATATAAAGCACTGTGGGTGACATAGAAAAACTTAGTATTATCTCCAGTAGCCCTCATGCTTTACTTGCAAACTCTCTTCCCTCACTTGGGGGAGACATAGAAACTGATTGTACCCGCTGAGAAGCCCTTGTCTTGGTCCTTGTGTCTCTCCTCTATCACCCAAAGAATAGGCACAGAGAAGTAGTTTGATGAGATTAGAAACCTACTATTTGCTTTAGCAGTCCATGCCTATGCTCAGCAGGATATATAGAATATTATAAGAAGAACTGATCGGTACTGATGTGAATAAAGCACTTTGGGTTAGTATAGATTAACCAATGATTGCCTCTAATATGGTAAGCGCTGTTGTCAAAAATGTTTTTTAGATATTAGTGGGTCAAAATTCAAGGAGGATTGTATAAAATGGCCAAATATTATATGTCCGCCCGATGTATAACTAAGCAATCTCCCAGTTGTAACGCATTTGGACGGGAGAGTATAGCGCTACATTGAGTGGTACCAATGAGCGCGGTAGACAGATTGCAACAGTTCCTAATATGACCCTGTAGGGAACTCCACGCGTGCTCTACAGGCTTTACCATGTGCATGTCTAACTAGGAAAGTTGCTTTATAATGTGATAGCCCTAGCGGGAGTGTACTGGTGTGCCATTTTGGCTGCCACCCCGATTTCTCCGACACACAGCTGGTCGCAGAACTGGAGGCTCTGAAGAGTACTTGATCCTATGGGAAATTTTTTTGTAAAAAGTTTACCATACAACAAAGCAGTAAGTGCCTTCAACTCAGTTCTAGTACATACAGATGCCGGCATGAAAGAAGACTCAGGTCGCCATTAAGATCAATAAAAAACCTAATATGTGGATGGTCTCATTTGGGCCTGACGAAGGAGAGAGAGGAAGCGATCCAGGCGCTGACAAACGATGACAGGTGGCTCAGGATGGGAATCTTCATATCACCGGAACCTGCTGACATTTCTGCCAGAACATCAAAATTATCCTCTCCAGCTGTTTTTGCAAAACATCATGAAGCCGTAACGCGAGGGTTCAATGTACAAGTAGAGGTTTTGAGGTTCTTGGTCACTGACGGCGGGATCTCGAGGGATTTGTCAACCGTGCACTTCAAAGGTCCTCTTTACATGATGCATGTATGACAGATAATTATACAGATTTAGAGAGATAACTGATCACAAATTGCTGCAACTTACACACCCGGAAGACCTTCCATTCAAAGTGACAACGTGACGGGAAGCCATTGTAGATGTTGGAGAAGATGCGCACTAAACAAACGCCAAAAGATGACCTGATCTGAGCGTTTCTGGTCAAACCATAAAAGGTTGGATCTTTCAGATGGTTCAATCCTCTTCATCTCCTTGCTTCAAGGTCAGAAGTTTGACCACTTCGACTTGACCTCTCATTCTGATAGAATCTGCTTCTGAGATGTTGGAGAGACGCGGACTAAACAACTGCCAAAAATGACCTGACTGAGCGTTTGTGGTCAAATCATACAAAGGTTGATCTTTCAGATTGGTTCAATCCTCTTACCCTTTAAGGCCAAAAGGCTTTGACCATTCGACTTGACCTCTCATTCTGATAGAATCTGCTTACTTGTAGATGTTGGAGAAGACGCGGACTAAACAACTGCCAAAAGATGACCTGATGTAAATGTTTGTGGTCAAACCATACAAAGGTTGGATCTTTCAGATTTGGTTCAATCCTCTTCACCCTTTAAGGCCAAAAGCTTGACCACTTCGACTTGACCTCTCATTCTGATAGAATCTGCTTACTTGTAGATGTTGGACAAGGCATGGACTAAACAACTGCCAAAAGATGACCTGATCTGAGCTTTTGTGGTCAAACAATACAAAAGGTTGGATCTTTCAGATTTGGTTCAATCCTCTTCATCCTCTTAGCTCCAAGGTCAAGAAGTTTGACCACTTCGACTTGACCTCTCATTCTGATAGAATCTGCTTACTTGTAGATGTTGGAGAAGACGCGGACTAAACAACTGCCAAAAGATGACCTGAACTGAGCGTTTGTGGTCAAACCATACAAAGGTTGGATCTTTCAGATTTGGTTCAATGCTCTTCACCCTTTAAGGCCAAGAAGCTTGACCACTTTGACTTGACCTCTCATTTTGATAGATTCTGCTCACTTTACTGTAACATACTGATTGTTCTGCCACAAGATCTTGTGATGCACCTTATTTTGAAGGTCACATATGATGGGAATCTATGATGGATGTTGGAGAAGATGTGGACTCTTCAAAAATAACCAATTATAGGTATTTATTTTCACACCATAAAATGATTGGGTCAGATCAAGCTTCAACCGATTGATGGTCAAAATGTTTGACCACCCTGACTTGACCTCCCATCATCATAGATGCAACTTAATTTACTGTAAGAGCAATGGGAACTTTCTGTTGTAAGATGTTGTGATGAACCTTTCATTCAAAGTGACATATGATGGGAAACCATTGCACGGGTTGGATATCATTTGCACTAATTAATGTAAAAAAAGGACCTAATCTGGGTTTATGGTCAACCATCTCCAACATCAACTTGGGGCTTGTTTCACCTATATACATGACCACAGGGTTTACAGGTTGGATTTAATGGACTTTTGTTGAACCAGTATCTAAATTTTAAACTTACCTGGAACCAATAAGCAAATAAGTTTTCCAGGATGGGACAAGGAAAAATATGCCTCTTTTTAATAATTCCTTTATTTATATAGCGTCTACAGATTATGCAGCGCTGCACAGAGCTTGGTAAATCAATCCCTGTTCCCAATGGGGCTCACAATCTAATCAAGTGTGGGAGGAAATCAGAGGACCCAGAGGAAACCCACACAAACACGGAGAGAACATACAAACTCTTTGCAGATATTGACCTAGATGGGACTTAAAACCAGGAACCGAGCACTGCAAAGCTGTAGTGCTAACCACTGAAACACCATCTACCCTTTACCATCAAGCATGACTTTCAGGAAGCCTAATGACATTATGGGGGATTAAAGCCAAACCAGAATATCTATTCCAGAAGGAACATATTCCCAACTGTAGACAGCACTATTTGGACCTGGTTGCGTCTCTTCAGTACAGTACAGGGAACTGGTTTGGCTGAGTTAGAGGCTTTTTAATAGGTTCAGGGAGTAATAGTTCTCCTCATAGAGACTTTGCCAATTAGGGCAGTCTTGTAAGTTTGTGAAGACTTATAGTCATTGATGCTCCACTTGGGGATTCCGGAAAATATGCAAACAACTTTTCCAAATTTCCCAGAATCCCCTAGTGGAGCATCAATGACCATAAGTTTCCTTAATAGGAAAAGTCTGTGAATAAAGATATTTTCAATCAAAAAAGGAACAAATATTTGCACTGTCAAATTGGTTGGTATACTAAAACCCTCAACAAACGAAACGGTAGCTCTTATTTGTCATGTTCACCTACTAGTAACACCGGCATTCGTGACAACCCAAAAAGTCTCTATTGTTGACAACAAGGGACAACCTAACCCCAAATCAAGTAAGTACAACCCAACTCAAAATGAGGTTATCCCTCACTCCACAAAGAAGTTAACCACGCAAATAACTTCGAGAACTCAACTTTTTCAGTAAAATCAAATTACTTCAAGCCTAATAGTTACGGTTCGTTCCATCTTTTGTTATGAGATCCAAGGCTGTTACCAATTATCAGTATGATATGACCAGAGAGAAGAAGTATGAAAACATTGCTGTAACAATTTCGGTCTCCTATAGAGATTAATTTAAAAAATACACGTAGCACATACCTTCAGCTCACACACGTGGAAGAAACGCAGGTGTTTACAAAAGAAACGGAAGGGAGAATATTGTTTTCAGGTAGGAGAGTCATTTATGCCAGATGGAATCTGTATTTTGAACTGAAAACTTGGAAAAACTTTTGAAAACACGTGTAAGATGGGTCTTGCTGGTTCAATCGGTCAAATAACATGAATCCTATCTCCAGTTTGTGCCAACGGCAAAGTACAGTACCTTTCGCTTCGGAGTTGTTTGGGCAAAGGTCTAAACCAAGATCGTAAATAGAACTGAAAGGCAAATGCCCCATGAACAAGAGCGGTAAAGTTTTTAGGTTGTTCTCATCTCAGCTGATCGTAGTAGATGCAAGTCAATCAAGTCCATCCTACAATCTTACAGTGTTGACCATGAAGGAGGCTAAAACCCATATATAAGGCTAAAGCCAATTGGCCCAGAGTTGAGGGGGGGATTCCACTTGACAAATCTCAATCCCGTCCCAGTTATCTATTCCTTATACCATGTGATGTTTTAGATTTTTAAAAGTCATTCAGGCCTCTCAAGAACATGTCTAGTTTCGCAACCATCACAATGGGGCTCATTTACAAAGGGTCCATCGGACGCATTTTCGTCGGGTTTACTGACGATTTCCGCTTTGCAGCAAATTTCCCCGGGATTTTGGCGCACATAATCGGATTTTGACCAATCGCCGCTGGCTGGCACGTGACAGAAAAGGGGGGAGCATGGCCATAGGACAACCCGTCGGATTCGGACAAACCGCGGAGTTTAAAAAAGGAAATGTGTCATAAGATCAAGCCCTCACATACACCAGGATGAAGAAGGTGAACTCCGGTGGACATCGGGCAGAAGCGACAGATGGAGGAACTCGGGTGCACGGGCTTAGCGAATCGCGGCAGACCCGAATCGTCGTCGGACAACGCACCGCGGGATGGAGACAGGATCCGGTAAGTAAATCTGCCCCAATATCTTGTTGAGTTCCATAGTCTCACTGCCCTCACAGTAAATAATCCTGTCTGTGAAGATCTCAATGCAAACTGTTCCATAGATAACTGGGAAGAGACCCTCCCCTTCCATACAGAAAATAGAAAGAAAAACAAGCAACAAACAAAGTATTTTCAATACCAAAAAGTAAATTGAAGAACTTATCTCCTCCACCTAAAGCTTCATACCGCAAACCATGGTGCCATAACCCCGGCATAGCACTGGAAGGAGTGGAGAAAAAGGGAGGGGTGTGCTCACCGCACTGTGACCAGGTGCCGTAGACCATAATGGTGGCCATGGTCAGGTAAGGCCAAATCACAGCCACCATTAGGGTTGTGTGGAGTGGAAAATACCCACGTTTGGCCAGTTTTTCTGAGGAAAAAAAGTTGACCCAACCCAATGAACCAAAAATTCTGTAACCAACTTGTGTGACTTCTGTAACTCTTCATCTAGTCAGGACTTATACTGGAATTGATAGGGAAACTCGTAACTAAACCCATTTACGTAGAAAAACTTAGATTAAGATAGAGATGAATGTACTTTGGAGATATACATTTGGGTGATACACAGCTTTAGAAGCTCACAGAGACAAACCCTTTACAACTTAGACGCAACTTTGTGTATTTATAGCTACATCTTTCCTACAGTGAATAACAGGAAGTGGTAGTGTGGTGTCTTACCTGTTTGTCAGATTATCAAGGTAGCTTCCAAGGATAAAATGCATCAAACATCTTGTAGGTAAAATAGTACACCCTCCAATATGCCCACATATTCTATAACTGCAGATCATCAATGATGGTAATTGGTCTTTTATGGTGTTCTGCTATTTTTACAAGCCCATTTTATGTCTGCTACCTACTATGACCAACTGCCAAATGCCCATCAACTGGCAAATACCCTATTAGTTCCCCTAAAAGATATGGGTTCTCCTGGTTTTGTAGTCCAAACTGCATAGGGTCTCCAAGTCAATAAGGCAGATTTACTTACCCGGTCCTGTGGAAATCCCGCGGTGCATTGTCCGACGAGGATTCGGGTCTGCCGCGATTCGCTAAGGTCGTGCGCCCGAGTTCCTGCATCTGTCGCTTCTGTGCCGAGGTCTGACGGAGTTCACCTGCTTCTTCCCGGTGCTTGTAAGTGCATGTCTTGCGACACATTTCTAAATCTTAAATCCCGCGCGTTGTCCAAATCCGTCGGGTTATCCGACGGCCCGCGCCCCCCATTTCTGTCGTGCGCAAGCCGGAGCCGATGCACCAAAATCCGATCGCATGCGCCAAAATCCCGGGGCAATTCGGCGCAAAACTGAAATCGATGGTAAACCTGGTGAAAATGCGTCCGACGGACCCTTAGAAAATGAGCCCCAATGTTGGACTGGCCCAACAGAGTACAAGAGAATCCTACCTACGACAAATAAATGGGGCTTTGAATTCCAGCAGACGTTAACCAAATCTGAAGGCTGCAAGGTTGATAGAAGAAGGACCCTCATAATCATCACATCTGAAACCTAGTCCAACATTGCTCCCATGAGGAGGAGGACACTCTTCTTCTACGCTAACTACAAGGTGCAACACTAGGGTCCTCAAGTTTTGGGAGCCATGTTAAATTGAGAAAAAGACGTAAAACAGGGATTCAATGTAATGGACATTCTATTTGGTCAAGGCACTTGGCTATTTATTCATTAATACCTCAGTTCGGCTTGAGAAAGCGCCATCTGGAGTGAAACGACCCGTAGTTGTTGTGTTTTGCACTTTCCTGTGTGTGGTATACCAATAAAGAAAAGGTGCACAAGCCCTGTGAGAGCCGCTGCCTTCTATTGGATAACGTCTTCCTCCCCAAGCTGAGCACCACATTGGGTGGACCGTTCCTCCTGCTACTTGCTATATATGCTCCGCCCAGAGCTGGACTACCCGATTTCTAATTGTACCCTTAGCTGGTAGTGCCCGTGCTTATCCTCATCGTTTCTTTTGATACCCCAGCATGTGTTTGTAAAATTTGTATGGGAAATTAATCAAAATTTAAAGTGTTATTTAAAAATATATACGAAAATAATAATTTAACTTTTTTCAAATTTTTTCAATGTGAAACACTTAAAAATGACTGAGCTTCCCCTTTAATTTGAACGGTGCCTTTGACTTCAGTAAACAGCTTATGTTTCACACTTACATTTACAAGCCTCACTACTGACAGTCAAAAAGTCAAAAGGAAACCAAACAGGTGCTCAGTGTCTGTGGTTTTCACGCCGCGTTACCGTGAGTACAATGGGAGACGTATTCCGTTCACAGGTAGAAAGCCGTGTGGTCACAGCGTCTGCCATGTTAAGCCTCTCCAGGAAATCAAACCAAATAGAAAGAAACTGATAAAGGCAAGGACTCCATGGGGCGAATTTTGGATTTCAATGCTGAAAAAAGGGGGAAGAAAATTCTGAAATTGTCTACAAAAAAAATAATCAAAAAGTTGACGTAAAGAGGTAAAATACGTAAATAATTTGGAAATTCTAAAGGAAGATTTGCAGATTTAGAGACTGATATAAATCATAAATTTTTGCCACCTGTGACCACCGCTGGTGGAGTGTTGGACCTATCGACAACTTACTTTTATATGAGTTTTTACATGAAGTGAAAGAGTTGAATTCACCAAAAATGGCATCAAATACAAGTTTTGATGGCATAAAATGATCCAAACATGTTCCAGATCATTCAACAGAAGTATAAGAATTTGGTGAGAGAACTACGCTCACTGCAACCTGATTGGTCACAGACGTTTTGTAAAGTTCAGAAAAAGTGAATTGATCCACCTTGGCAAAATCTTTATGGCAACAGAACTCCCGCATAGACTGGTCTATGGAATACATGACCAAAAGGTCACTAGCTCACTACCCCCATTTTATTTTAATGGGTGAAGAACTATGAGACTATGGATCTCCCGATGGGTCTAGATACCCATCCAGATTTATTCTAGTTATCACGAGTGACATTGGGCAGATCATTTCCTCAAAAAGTTGAAAATTGGCTCCTGTTTCATACAGATCTACATACAGTGATAATAACACAACAAAACCTTTCCACACGACCGATTAAAGACCATTTCTCAAAATCGTTTTGGATGGTTGTCCAAAAAGTTTCACCATAGTTTGAAGTGGATGGAGAACTTAACTAATGTGGCCTCCTTGCACAGAATCTTCTAAAACTATGGACCTTATAGGTGTCATCCCAAGTTTAATTGTTGTCCTGTATCCACAGGATAAGTAGGAGTCTAACCAGAGGGAACCCAACTGATCACTAGAATACTGGTTCTTCCTAAGTGATGGAGTGTCAGGTCTAGTAAGCAACATGCCACCCCATTCCATGTCTATGGGAAGAACTTTCACTTTGGATAAGGACAACTAGACAGAAATTGGTATTATCACGAGAACATGTTGAGGATCATTTATGAGTCCACCATGACATCTTTCTACCTCTTTTAGTCTTTCTCAATGGGGCTCATTTACTAAGGGCTCCGTGGCCGCACTCTCGTTGGGTTTCCCAAATTTTTCCGTTTTGTGCCGAATTCCGCCAGGATTTTGGCGCACACAATCGAATTTTGGCACATCGGCTATCACGTGACAGAAATTGGGGGGCGTGGCCTTCGGACATCCCGACGGATTCAGAAAAGCCGCGGAATTTAAGAAAAACAAAATGTGTCGCAAGAAGAAGCAGGTGAACTCCGGCGGACCTCGGTGCAGCAGCGACAGCTACTGGATATCGGGCACATGACCTTTGTGAATCCCGGCAGAACCCGAATCCATGTCAGACAACGCGTCCCCGGATCGCGTCAGGGCCGGGTAAGTAAATGCCCCCCAATGTCTTTGTGCGGAGATGTTGAGTCCATTTTATACAACCACTTAGCGTTAAGGATTCATTTACAGGGTAAGTTCCGCGTTACAGGCCGTTAAATTGGCCAGACTCCTGATCACTGTGTCGGTCGCACCACGACTGCGGAGAGTGTGGAGACTCGTGTTCCCGTTTCACATCACTCAATTGAGGCTTCTTGCAGAAAAGCTTTTAACAACCACATCTGGTCTTTTAATAAATCGCGGCACTTTGTCTTTGTGCCAAAACTCCTCCTTTATCTAGCTTACATCCTCGTGATGAGATAGGAAATCACACATTACGACGGTGACAAACAATTGTAATTATGCCATTAGTAGCCATTTAGTCTACAAAGGTTTTTAAAAAGAAAATACAGCCCGCGACGAGAAATATGGGATAATACATTGATCGCTGGTCTAATCCGCTTTTACTTCACAAGTGTAAAACACAGGCATAATTCATCGCTCAGCAGGCAATAATAGCAGACCACTCTAAACTATACAGCTATTCCGCACCGTATCTACTTAAATAAAAAGAAGGGGAATAAAGCCAAAAGAGTAATAGCGTGAAGCTAAAAAACTATTGTCGATGGCCAACTTTTGAAATTGAGATTTAGACGATGAACATACGACGATGAGTCTGATGTTTTTGGATTTTTAGAATTTAGTTTTTTCTAATCAATTTTTTTGTAACCATGGAGTATTTTTATCCACACCAAGATTTCCCCTAACGCAGTGATGGCAAACCTTTTAGAGACCGAGTGCCCAAACTACAACAAAGACCCGCTTATTTATCACAAAGTGCCAACACAGAAATGTAATTTGTGATTTATACTCCCTTCTCTGTCACAGCTTTCATTGCTACCGGCATCCTGAGGACACCAATAAAGCAGAAAATAGTCCCAGGTACAGCTGTCACTTTAAAATAGCTCTGTTCACAGCAAGTCCTGGGCCGTATGTGACTGCAGGAAGATGCCTGGAGTCATCTCAGGTGATGGCCTGAGTGCCCACAGAAAGGGCTCTGAGTGCCACCTCTGGCACCAGTGCCATAGGTTAGCCATCACTGCCCTAACACAACCTCTGGAGGAGATATGTAACACTACATGCTGACCATTGGCAGGCCGGTTGACCACAGATAGAGCCGCTATGGATGACAGAGTTAGATCTCAAGTGGAGAACAACCTCTATCCACCATTCGCCCTAAAAAAGCATATGGAGGTGGGTTGTCCTCACTACTAAGAGAGACAAGCTTTTAATTAGTAATCAGAGATGGGATACGAGGATATGTTGGTTGAGCCAAGAGATTGAACCATTTGTATAGGACAAAATTTCCAAATTTCTTAATCAGAAAATACTCATCCCCAATAGACATCAGTTTTTGAAACTGGCTCCACAAAGCTCTCTATGGGGCTCAATTACTAAGGGTCCGAACGCTGCACTTTCATAAGGTTTCCCGAATATTTCCCTTTTGCTCCGAATTGCCCCGGGTATTTGGCACATGCAATTGGATTGTGGCGCATCGGCGCCGGCTTGCATGCGACAGAAATCGGGGGCGTGGCCGCCGGGCAACCCGACGGATTCGCAAAAAACGTGGAATTTAAAAAAGGAATTGTGTCGCAAGATCAGCACTCACATGCACAGGGAAGTAGAAGGTGAACTCCAGCGGACCTCGGCGCAGAAGCGACGGATGCAGGAACTCAGGCACACAAATGCACTTGCGGCAGACCCAAATGCTCGTCGAATGAAGCACCGTGGGATCGCGACAGGACCGGGTAAGTAAATCTGCCCCCATGTCTTTGTTCCCATGACTCTTATACATAGAGTATTGGTGGATAAAACCTGAATTTTCAGGTTTTCCATCTTGGGATGTCCTCTATAAGGCTGAACTGGCCCACCAGAGTACCAGAGGAACCCCCAATAGGTCCAGGAAGTAACATCATAATGAGATCTAAGAAAATACAATATCATTTGGAGGTTACTACTTACTAGTATATCTGGGAAGCCGAGAAAAAGACAAACCAACTTAGAGGCTACTTAGGTTCAATTCCACTGAAGGTGGGATGAAGAAGTCCAGCATATGACCACCGAACTTTGAGGCTACAAGGGGTCTATTTCTTAGTGGGTTGTGCCAAGTCCATGTTCAGACAACCAAAATTGGAGACAACTAAGGGCAATTCCATTGTGCGTTGTGTCACGAAGTTCAGAGAACTCAACCAAAGTTGGAGACTATTTACTAGGGGGTGAATAAAAGACATCCAGCATAAGACAACCCAAAAAGGAGGTTACGTGGGGTCGGTTTCCTTGAAGGTGATCTCAAGTAGTCCAGCAAAAGATAACCCATCTTGGAGGCTACTAGGAAGACTTTTTGCTAGAGAGGTCCAACAGCTTGGAGTCTACTAGGGATCTAATTATAGAAGAAGGGCTCAAGAAACCTCAGTAATGCTGAAATACAGGCTCAGCACATCCCAGGAATAAAAAAAACCCTCCAGGAAAGAGGTGGAATATTAGTCTGTTCCTCCCTTGTCACACACACAAATGATATAATATGATCATCAGTGTAAGTGAAACCAGATAATCGCAAGACAATTCACTTATCTTCAAAGATGTTGCTGCCTTGAAGACGTAGACACGCTACACGTTCCCTGCTTTGTCTTATCTAACACCATGAAGGGAGAGGAAAAAAACATATCTGCTTTCAAATAGGCGATGCATTCTGCGCGTAATCCCTCTCCTCTGCGCCGCATTGTGCTCAAAGCATTTTACAAGTGGAGATTAGCGAGTTCTTTAGGACTCAGAGTCACATTACAGAGTAGCTAGACTTGTGGGAAGTGGGATTGTACCGTATCGAAGGAATAGAAATAAAGAAGATGTAACTGCATTCACCGGAAACATCCAAGACCCCGCAAGGGTGGACCAGAGGAAAGTGCAAATTTAGGCTAATCTCCATTATGAATTATGGTCTATCAGTGATGGCGAACTTTTTGGAGACTGAGTGCCCAAACTACAACCAAAATCCACTTATTTTCCCGTAAAGTGCCAACATGGCATTTTAAGCAGTAACTTATTGCTACCTGTTCTTCCACATCTTTCATTCGTATTGGCCACCTGAGGCCACCAATACAGTTGAAAGAAGGAGAGCAAATTCAGACTCTCAAGTTGTAGCTTCTCTCCAGGGTCTCTCTGTAGAGGAAAAATGGTTGGTTCAGCAAGATGACCACCAAAGATAATGCAGTTCTGTCAACACCATCTCCCTTTTCCCGCAGTTCCTAACAGCCAATGAAATGTTGCTTTAAAATAGCGCTGAGAGCAGCATCTCTTAAGTTGCCTGGGACTTGGTGGATTTGGTCCTATTTGATGAACTCTGTCCTGGGGTGATGGTCTGAGTGCCCACAGAAATGGCTCTGAGTGCCACCTCTGGCACCCGTGCCATAGGTTCGCCACCACTGGTCTATGGTCATTGTGGAAGATAATAAGGGTAGATGGGAAGGTACAGTGTATCTACAGGTATTGTACCAAAAATGCTTGAGGGCACCAATTAGAGATGAGTGGACCCATTGGTCGGCTTCGGATTTGGCTATCTGACATCTGGATTGGTGGCCAAACAACCAATCTGGAAAACTGACACAACACAAGCAACTAGCCATGTCTACCTGTAAGAAAGTCGAAAGTAGAGAATCCCTGACCAATCATAGTTGTGGCTGGTTTCAAGGAGCGTCAATTTGCTGGATCGGCTGTTTGGATGCAAATCCGGCAATATGTCCACGTCCGGTTGGTTAATCTCAAATGCTGAACTCGACATTAGGGTTCGTTCATCTCTATTTAGCATCTATATGGGTGGGAGTCCTTTAGGCACATTTAGCCTGGTGCAACTGCTATGGCTGCAACCCTTACATTTACAGCATGAACAGTATAGTGTTCCCAATAAAGAATACTGCAACAGTGTCCATAGAGTTCCCCCAAAAAAACAACTATAAAATGTTATAGTCAGGCATTTATGGTATATTGTGTGCATATGCCATAAAAAAGTCATAAATGGTAAATGTAAAATTCTGTAAGTCTGTTGCAGTCACTGGGTGGCGCTGGCTGTAAGCAATGTAAACTCTCATAGAGGGAGGTAAAGGAAGACTTCAAGGATGATTTGCCCTGATTCCAGAGTATGTAGTACTAACTACTCACTTTATACTCATAAGCTCGTAATTAACATCTTTACCAGAAAAAAAAACCTTGCCTTTCAACAAACTTTGCAGCTTTTAGTAGTTGAATGTGTGTACATGATGGCCATTGTATACCTGTTGTCCTAGAAGCTTGTATCTGTAATATGCAAATGTCTAATAAAAGGTGGGCGGAGACTCACTGCTCCCCCTCCCTTCTTCATAGAATTCTTAGAGGAAATCTACCATTAAAATCCATCATCCATCCATCAGGGGCACTTACTCATAAACATCTTATATTTGTTATCCATGGCCTCCTCCATTCTAAAATCAACTTTTATATTTGCTATAATTGCTTTTATATTGCTAATAAGAAAACCAGAAAGGCTCTGGGGGTGTTACCAGAGCCCCTCTGTGCTGTAGAGGGACAGGCTGTTACTCTGCCTCCCGCTTCCCCCTGCCTTCTGTAATTTCACACAGTGCTCCTGTATAGTGTAACTGTGAAGCTACATCACTGAGGGGCTCAGGAGGACTTCGGGCTCATTAGCATAATTTTACAAATTGATTTTTAAAGGAAGGATAACAAATATAAGAAGATCTAGATCTATGAGTAAGTGTGTTCCATGATTTATCATGATGGATTTTGATGGTAATTGCCTGGCACCTTCTTCTGTCCAACTTGTGAGCAAGAGGGAATTCAGTTTAAAATTTGGGTAGAAAGTTACAAATTTCTCATTGGTTGCTTTAGGACTTGATAAATTAGGCTTATATATCTTTAAAATTATATAGCAATAAAAAGAGGGAACAAATATTAAGTAGAAGAGTCGAAGCCCTCCGCAAGGAGTAGAAAGTGCGTACCTTTACTTTTTTCGGAAACTTTCCACTCTATTTCCTCTCCTGCCCTAATTATTCGCATTTCCTTCCCAAATGTCTTCCAGGAAGTTGATGGATTATGTCACAAGGTGGAGGCCGAAGAAGCCCACAACTGCGGCAGAACACCCGAAAGCAGCAGAAAGTGACATACTGACATCTAACCACAAAAGGGGAACATTTTTAGTTTTTTTTTTTGTCTTTTTGGAAAATATCCGACATTGAAGCTTCTGCTTATACCCAGAAAGCCAACCACACAGTGACTAAACCTGAGAGTTGAAGGACGTCTCGGGGAAACTAAAAAGTATGTTGTAAAACATAACAATTTAATACTTCTTCTGGTTGGTACCTTGATAAATTCAATGAAGTTTTGCATAATTATTAGGATCCCTCCAAAAATTCCACCATTGAAAATAATAGAATGGAATATAGCCATCTCCTAGTCCTCACAATTACATCGGTAATACTCTGTCCCCAAGATGAGACAAAATGAGGGGAAAAAGAAAAGTTGGACCACTGCTTCTAAAAACAGTGCCCCCATTATCCACTGGGTATGTGCAGTACTGCAGCCTCTATGTTGCACTCTGTTATCAATGTTGCCCGACTCGTTCAATAACGCACCCCCCTCTTCACCTTTCTACGTCCCCTTCTTTTATCTTGATGTCTGCTTGGCCTGAATGACCCAGCTCCTGGCTCCTGGGGGGTGGAGCTAATATCTTAGGACTCAGGGCATTGGTTAGAACCGGGGAAACAGGTGATGGTTTCATTTCACACTAAGGTCAATCGTAAGTCTACAAGGGCTGTAAAAGCAGTTGTGGGTTTCAACCATACAAAACAATGTCCACCAGCTATACAATACTAGAAAGGAGAACCTGTCACCAGGAATGTCATTTGTAGATAGTGATAGATAGATAGATTCCAATAGCCTGTACTGATTTCAAAAATGCCTTTGTCAGCATTCTGAATCATTTCAGTACTTTATAAAACTTTATTTCACATTACCTGGCTTTCTGTCAGCAGCATGTGGTGAGTCTCGTTGGGGTGCAGCAGAATGTGTCTCAGTCTCTTTCACACTCTTACCCGCATCCTGTCATGTGCATTTAGCGGGCAGGGGAGGTGTGGTGTAGAGTAGAGGAAGAATGCATGGAGGAGACATGGGCACACACAGTGTGCTCCTCCCTTCCCAACCCGGAACTCTCTGCATGCTGCTGACAGGGAGCCAGGTAATGTGAAATAACGTTTTATAAAGTCATGACTATTCAGAATGCTGACATTTTTTTAAATCAACACAGCATAGGCCTATGAGAACCTGTCACCACCTATAAATGACATTTCTGGTTACAGGTTATCTTTAAATTCAATTTAGGACATTAAATTCAAATTAAGACATTAATAGAAAACATTCCAAACTTAAAGGTCAGTAACTGGTTGGGAGGGTCTCAGTCTCTATATTAATAAACAGTGTCGGAATGGGGTCCCCATGGACCACCGGATACAACTCAACTCTCGCCAACCTCTAAATAGACCATAGTAGCCCCAATATCGAGTTGTCTTTTGCTAGAACTCTGGTTTCTAGTTTTCTTTTAGAAGCTTGGCCCACCAGAGGATCCTCCGATTCTCCGGTGGGCCAGTCCGAGACTGTTGAAAGAGGCCAATCTCCCACCAACCTGCCATAAAATTATAAGGATCCACAGATTATAATTCGATGACCAATGAAAGAACTGATCTAGTACAAATATGAAAACACAAACACTATACATGGAAAATATAATATAATGCCCCCGATCTGTTCTCATGTTGTACCTTATACATTGTGCAGATCTATAAGATCAAAAACACAAGAAAAGAAAGACAGATCAATAATAACAGAGTCATACCTGCAATCTGATAACCATACAAGCCAACGAGCCGCCCATGTACGACCCGACATCACACCACGGCCATGAGAAACCCTCGGCTTGGCTTCCCCCGTCCCTGGCTCTTACCTACTCCATGAAACGCGACAGCACAATCTATGGAATTTAAAGTTGTTAATGTATTCCGCAACATGTTTTTTTTTTTTTGTTTCATCCATTAATTCAGGTTCTTAAAATAATCAGCATAATGTACTATCCTTTACTGTCTTTCCCGACGCTGCCAACTTTTTGGAAAATAAACTGGCATTTTGACACAGAGAACGTTAGGTTCTTCCTACTACATCTGTTTCATCTGGCATCTGATCCGAGCCGGTATTCAGACGCAGCATTCGCGAAAGCAAATATCATGAAAACCTTCCCCCCCCCCCCCCCCCCCGGATCAGGTACAAATAAACAAACAGGGGCTGAATACACGAGATACGTTCCTATAATGACTCCGCTTCCAAAGTCTTTGAATTTCCATTGAGTCTACGAATTATTTTCTCTCAATATTTAAAGAGAACTTGTCAATTTTCCCAAAGTGTCTGTTCTAATAAAAACATGCAGTAAAAAAATTTATCAATTCTGTAGAATTTTTTTTCTTACAACTTCTGTGTTGTGACAAAGTGACAAGTGAGTGTTGCCATTCCCCCTTGCCGATAGGGTGTGTCCATTTGGGGCGGCACGGTGGCTGAGTGGGGCGGCACGGTGGCTGAGTGAGTAGCGCTTCTGCCTTGCAGCACTGGGGTCCTAGGTTCGAATTCAACCAAGGTCAACATCTGCAAAGAGTTTGTATGTTCTTTCCGTGTTTGCGTGGGTTTCCTCCGGGTACTCCGGTTTCCTCCCACACTCTAAAAACATACTGTTAGGTTGTTTAGATTGTGAGCCCCATGGGGACAGGGACCAATTTGTCATGCTTTGTGCAGCGCTGCGTAATCTGTGTGCGCTATATAAATAAAGAATTATTATTATTATTATTTGTAGACTCAACATAGATCAACACTGATTGGACAGTGTAAGATTCTGTCTGGACACTCCTCTTTTATTGGTAACGCCCAGTTGTTTAATCACACTCGAGTCATAAAAAGAGGATTTTTTTAATACAAATTTCTAAAATAATTTAAACATGGTTTAACATAAAGGTCAGGACAGTGGAATATCTTGTGAAATACACATCGGATCACAAAAACTAAAAATATATGTGTCAAATATTTATCAAAATATTCCGCAAAATATTCGAGATAACTTGCTGGTGGAACACCCACTATTCTTCCTTTAGAGAGAATGAATGAACACTAAACCTGCTCCGCGGTGGCCCAGGACCCCTTTCTCTTGGGTGCCAATAGTTGGCCATCATGAATTACCTATACTGTGATAAAAGTTTAATACTTGACACAATCCCTTTAAATGAGTAATTCATTCAAATAAAAGAGTATGGGAGTCTCCTGACAAGGTATTAGAACCCCAGAGATGTCCAGAACTTGACCATCATCTTGAAAGCCACCATATTGTATCAAAGGCAAGTGGTGGTTATGTAACATTTCAAAGAAGGCAAGAATTGTCTCAGATTTTAATTGGCGCAATCAGATCTGCAATATCGGTTGTGATTCAAACTTATCAACATAGAGATCCAGGATTATAAGGATTGGATCCTGCGCCTTCAGCTCTGTGTTATTAATGGATGTTTCCATGCTGATAACTAGAGATGAGAGGGATTCCTTTTTAAGTTCGGGTTCAGGTGCCTCCTGCACGACCCAGATATATTGTCGGATTGGTCAATCACAGCCATGGCTAGGAGGTAGTCTATTTTTGGATTGTCGCATGTCTGGCAATCTGGCAATATGTCCGTGTTGCTCGGGTCGCGCCCGTTCTCCGGAACTGAACTTAAAATTTGAGTCCGATCATCTCTACTGACAATCTGATATAATATAATATATAACTACCTTCCCTGTGTAAAGGGACCTTGAACCAATATATTTGTAGTTGTAGCGTGGGAGCAACAAGAAGCCAGCTGCAGGAAGCACAGGTGGGGGCATGTGCTGAGGCTACCTATCTAATGGGGGCACGTGCTGGGGCTACCTATCTATTGGGGGCACGTGCTGTGCCTACCTATCAACTGGGGGAATGTGCTGAGGCTACCTACTGGGGGCATGTGCTGTGGCTACCTATCAACTGGGGGCATGTGCTTTGGCTACCTATCAACTGGGGGCATGTTCTGAGGTTACCTATCTACTGGGGGACAAGTGCTGGGGCTGCCTATATACTGTGGACATTTGCTGTAGCTACCAATCTATTGGGTGGCATGTGCATATTATTTTAGTTTTTACTAGGGGGACCCTTTATAACACACATGGGAGAGGGAACATTAAATTGTCACCTATATCCTGGTGCAGGAAGTGGGCGGGGCACGGTGCCACTTTCACGTACTGTAACCTTTGTACTGTATGTTGATCATCTCCTACCACTTCCTCTACAACGAGGTTCTCTAGATTTGTGGGTAAATCCCCCTGCGAGAGAAGCTCAGTAATAAGATGATAAACACTGATATGTGTAGGGTGGCAGAGACTTCTTACAACACCTGAAATACAGAAATACAAGAAGATGGGAAAGGGCTGTGACGACTGTATATAGGTAAGACAGAGGGAGACGAGCTGCGATACTAGACACGGCGTCCAGCTTTACTTGGGTACTCATTCAAAAGGGACTTGGCAGCTCTATCCCAGCACAGGACCCCATTGATATGACTCCAAAAAGGTATAAAAATGTATTAAAAAGTTATAACAAAGTTTATATCTCTGAGAACTGCTTTAAAAATCCAATGTATGCATTAAGCTTTAGAGTGCCCCCTAGTGGAGGTTGAAGGATGGACACTACTGAGCTCTGCAGAATTCTGGCATCAAAAAAGACACAGGTTTTTTGTGAATTTTAAGGAAAATTAGCAAAATTCAACATTTTGAACTTCTAATGTACTTCCTTTTGAAAAGTGGGTGGAAAGGCAGACAGTATGAGCAAATGAATCAAAAATGTATTGACAAGATTTGCAAAATATTTTTTGGAGCTCTCACTCCAGTAGAGGGATGAGCAAGATTTTAGGACAGAAAGAGACTTAAAGTTTGAAGTTGGAGCTCTGTATTATATACAAAGGTGATCAATATCAGATCAGAGGGGGTCTGATAAATGATGCTTCCACTTCCCTGACCTGCAAGACACAACTGTATATCACATGACCCATAATTGAGTATGAGTTGTAATACCAAGTACAGCCACTATACAATGTGTGGCGCTGTGCTTGGTGAACATCATGAAGAGTGTTGGTCTAATCAGAAGGCTCTGATATTACCTACTCAACAACCCCTTTAATGTGGATGTCAGGCTTCGATATTGAGAACCTACCTTAAAGGGGTTGTCCAGCCACTTAAGTGAAAACCTATTTCCCTATTAACATGATGAGCTATAACTTACAATTGGTGAGATACCCGGTTAAGGGACCCACAAGGATCATGAGGACACAGGTCGGTTGTACCCCAATAGAACATAACAGCCGGTTGCACATCTACTCTGCTGCTCTATGGGGGTCATTTACGAAGGGCCCGATTCGCGTTTTCCCGACGTTTTACCCAAATATTTCCGATTTGCGCCGATTTCCCCTGAATTGCCCCGGGATTTTGGCGATCGGATTGTGGCGCATCGGCGCTGGCATGCACGTGACGAAAATCGTGGGGCGTGGCCGAACGAAAACCCGACGGATTCGGAAAAACCGCCGCATTTAAAACAAAAAATCTGTCGCGGAGCTTGCACTTACTTTCACTCAGCCCGGTTCGGTGAACTCCAGCGCGTTCCGATGCTTTTCAGCGCAGCAGCGCCACCTGGTGAGCGGCAGAGACACTACCTTAATAAATCCCAGCCGGACCCGAATCCAGCGCAGAGAATATGGGCAGAAATAGACAAAGTTTTCTCTAACATCCCAACTATGTGTCGCACTACAACTTCCAGCATTCCGTGTACTAATGAGCAATACACAGGGATTTCTTTTATTGCTGTTTACTTAGCATACATGAGCTAAATTTTTGCATTTGCAGAAGTTTCTATGTTTAAACCTGTAAGATAACGCTGTGTTTCTGTGGAATATGTTTCAAACTAGAAGAAGTGTGCGGTGCAGCCAGCAGATGAAGGGTTACAGAGCGATATAAATGCAACATATGTCATTAATTGGAGGGGCTTTCTCTGCTCCAGGGTGCAAGCTGAGCCTGTCCATCCTGCCCAAATTACACAATCAATAAAGCATCTCTTTGAAACTCCCTGGACTAGTGCCGACACGCAGACAGTAGTCACGCTGGGTTCTCGCTCCCTCTCCTCGGTCTCCGTTATCACAAGCTCCAGGAATGGCATCTAACTAAAGAGAACACAAAACAAATGAATACGCGCTTCGCACGAGAATAGAGCGCAGGCATCCTCCAGGGTACAAGTGAAAGAGATACAGTATAACCTATGAGGGTCCACAGATTGAGAGAGATACAGTATACCTATAGAGGTGTCACAGAGTGAGAGAGATACAGTATAAACCTATAGAGGGTCACAGTAAGAAGAGATACAGTATAACCTATAGAGGGGTCACAGAGTGAGCAGAGATACAGTATAACCTATAGAGGGGTCACAGAGTGAGAGAGATACATCTAACCTATAGAGGGTGTCACACAGTGATAAGAGATACAGTAACCACTAGAGTGGGTCAAAGAGTGAGAAGAGATACAGTAAGAACCTACTAGAAGGGTCACAGAGTGAGAGGAGATCCGTAATAACCTATAGAGGGGTCACAGAGTGAGAAGAGATACAGTATAACCTATAGAGGGGTCACACGTGACAGAAGAGATACAGTATAACCTTAGGGTCACAGTGAGAAGAGATATCATTATAACCTATAGAGGGGTCACAGAGTGAGAAGATATACAGTATAACCTAGAGGGGTCACAGAGTGAGAATAGATACAGTATAACCTATCAGAGGGTCACAGAGTGGAGAAAGATACAGTATAACCTATAGAGGGGGTCACAAGTGAGATAGATACAGTATGAACCTATAGAGGGTCACGCAGAGTGAGAGAGACAGTATACCTATAGAGGGTCACAGAGTGAAGAAAGATACAGTATAACCTAGAAGGGGTTCACAGAGTGAGAAGAGATACGTATCAACCGTAGAGGGGTCCAGAGTGAGAAGAGATACAGTATAACCTATAGAGGGGTCACAGAGTGAGAAGAGATACAGTATAACCTATAGAGGGGTCACAGAGTGAGAAGAATACAGTATAACCTATAGAGGGGTCACAGAGTGAGAGGAGATACAGTATAACCTATAGAGGGGTCACAGAGTGAGAGGAGATACGTATAACCTATGGGGGTCACGATGAGAAGAGATAAATATAAACCTATAAGGGGTCACAGAGTGAGAGAGAGATACAGTATAACCTATAGAGGGGATCCACGATGAGGAAGAAGATACATATACCTATGAGGGGTACAGAGTGAGACGAATACGTATAACCCTATAGAGGGGTCACAGAGTGAAGAGATTACAGTATAACCTCATAGAGGGGGTCCACAGAGTGAGAAGAGATACAGTGAAAGAAATCTACTAAGAGGGGGTCACAGAGTGAGAGGAGATACAGTATAACCTATAGAGGGGTCACAGAGTGAGATGAGATACAGTATAACCTAATCGTAATATCGCGAGGAATCCAGGATTACGTATTATGCCGGAATATACATCTATATTATGACCTTGAACACTGTGAGAGCGGCAGGAGAGATCCGATATTTCCCACTGCAGGTGTAATAAAACTATCAGAGCTTGCAAGTGGTTTTCTTGTACTACTTTCCCGTATGATCCTGAGTTACCCTGTATTTTACTCCAGAGTGCACTCACTATTCTGTGCTGGTGCAGTCACTGTGTACATACAGACATTATTATCCTGTACTGATCCTGAGTTACCTCCTGTAAAATCTTTTATTTATATAAAATGAAAAACATAAAACAATAAACAAAACTGAAGCCATAACTTCTGGCAAAATAATTACAACAAAATATAATCGAAAATAAACTTACAAAACCTCCTGGCCCAGCCACACACATCCCACACATACTCACATGAGAACAACCAAAAACCCTCACACACAGTCCACCACCTATTTTTTTTTTTTTTTTTTAATAATTTTTTTTTTTTTTTTTTATATATATATATATTTTTTTTTCCCATAAAATACTAAGAATAACAGCAAAAAAAGACATAAAAAGGAAAAAAACATTAAATATAACTAACTACATCCACGCCCATCACCCTCCCCCAGACACTGGTCTAACGGTCCAAAGTTTGGTATATAGTCCAGACCAGTGCCCAGATCGTATAGTCCAAATCCCGTCCACCCCCCTCCCAACCTAACACCCTAACACAACACCCCAAAACCAACAGCCTTATACACAAGAACTAAATACATAGAACTATAAATAATCACCCACTGTACAAGATACAAACACATTAACAAATCAACATAACACAAACCAAACCACATAAAGCCAGGTTCGGCGCCTGCAAGCCCCACATCACTACACGCTCAGATACAAAACAAAATCTACTGTGCAGCATCAGCCCCCAACACAGAGTGGAGATGACAGATATAGGGACCATAAAGGAGAACCCCTCCAACGGAGAGAGGCCCTCCCCGTGCCCAGCCTCTCATGCTCCAGAGAGCGCACCTTCACCAGGTCACCCAGAATGTTCTAACCACCTCATCCACACGGGAGGATTTTTAGTGCGTCGATACTAAAACACCGGCGTTCCACGTGTGGTACCTGACCACTAGACTGACTAGGAATAACGTGCACGCGGCGTCGGGCACCCCAGGCCTCTGAATGCTCCATAGGCCCACTCCGCATAGGAGAGACCGGCCAACCCGGGCCAATGGATGGAAGCGCCCACCGGTTGTTTTTAAACCTCTGTGTTAAAGGGGCAAGAAGCAGGAAGTGGTCCATACTCTCCAGCAGGCCACCGCACTCCTCCCGGGGACAACCCCTTTCTCAGAGCTCGTACCACTTCAGATTGTCCCTCACACACAGCTTTCCATGGAAGCAGCCGCAACGTCAAGTCCCAAAACTTCAAGGGGATCCTGATGGAATTCAAAAGACCTAACCCACCCCACGATCCCGACTTGGGCAATCCCTGAGGCCAGAGGTTCTGGAAAGGGGTCAACAGAACCCTTTGTCAGGACTTTCCTTGACATGGTTCTGATCTCCCACATTCCCAGACCCCACCGGCGAATACACCTTCAGAACCGGGTAGCATAGCGGGAAGTGCCCAGCGGTGTGTACGAAGAATCCTTCACCTCGCTACCGGTTCTCCATTCCTGGAAGAAGGCCAAAACCATCCCCTGCAGGAGTATACCCACGGAGGAGCCCTCCGTTTCCAGAGGTTTGCGATATTGTCTTATAAAGGTATTCACTAGGAACCACGGGTTGACCATACACAACCCTCCTTGTCTCCTCGTGCGGTATGTAACCTCCCTCTTGATTAGGTTCAGCCTATCCCCCATACAGCTGGAAGAACAAACTGTAGACCCGAGTCCAGAGGGGTTCTGGCAACATGCACCACACTGCCCAGATAATCAAGCAATGGGAGAGCAGGTAAGTTTAAACAAGTTCACCCTTTCCCTGAGGGTCAAAGACCAACCCTTCACTGGTCCACCTTTGGGCGGCGATCTTAAGCTGCCATCCCAGTTTTGCATGGGGTAATCCCCCGGCCAAATTCGATGCGAGAACTTGGCAAATCTTGGGGCCCCTGGAAGAGTGTCGGGAGATCAAACACCTGGATCCCCTCTCCCAGCCAGAGACTCTCACATTATCCGGTTGATCTTGGACCAGAAGCCTCTGAGTACGGTCAACCTCTGACATCACCATTGCGCCTCCCCTCTCGAGGAACAAAAACGGTGACTCATCGTCATATCGACCACCCTTAGATGGCTCCAGTGCCGCCTGTCCATCCCGACTCCCACCAACGGCCCACGATCAACCCCTAAGGAATGGGTCAATCGCGAACACGTATAAAGTGGGCCAGAGGACAACCCTGGCGAAACCAGACCGACCTCAAAAGAGCGGCCAATCCAACCGTTCACAAGCGGGAACTCTCTGCCCCTGTGTACAAACCTATTAAGCCAATTGACAAACTCCCCCGGCAGGCCATACCTCAGAAGGACAGACCAGAGGTACTCGGGTTAACCCGATCAAACGCTTTTGCCTGACCAAGGACAGCAAGTAACCCTTCCAGTACCAGCCTGCCCTGCTCCAACTGCCTCCCGAACACAAGCACAGCACTAAATGGTACTGCGGCCGGAACAGAGCATGTGGGTCCCCGAAAGGAGCCGGGGCGCAAACTGCACCAGCGATTAACAGCACCTTTGCCAAAACCTTTCTGTCCGTATTGAGAAGCGCTATGGGACGCCAGTTTTCAATACGAGATCGGCCTTAACCTTTGACAGAATGATCAGGGCAGACCTCCTCATTGACTTGGCAGAGCGCCCGAGGAAAGCACTCATTGAATACCTCAGTCAAGAGGGAACCAAGGAGTCCTTAAAGGTTTTATAAACTCAGATGTTTAAGCCCATCCGGACCTGGCGATTTTGAGGGCGAGCCCTTCAATCGCCAGGCTGACTTCCTCTTCCCTGATCATCTCTGTCAAAACATCAAGAGGGGTCTACTCCTGGCTCAGGGACAGTTTCAGCAGGAAAGCCGACACATCACATCCCGATCTAGATCCTTCCTGCCCAAGAGGTGCGAGTAGAAGGATGACGACCTCCAGAATCCTGATCTGGACCTTTTCAGGAGATCCCGTACTGTCAACCAGTCCTGGACAACTTTCATTCAATGACATCTTGCAGTTCTGTAAGGAGTCGGCGAGCGGTATTTCCCGTAATCCCTCTCAAAAACCAAAGATGCGTGTCTATCGTACTGACACCTCTTCAGCAGGATTTCACTCTGGAGATGTCCTCACGACCAACCTCCAGTCGAGACGAGATGCTCGAGTTTCCTCCTCAGGCCTGATACAGGCGGTACCTGTCCAGGCTCCTGAGGCTCGAGAGCTGGCGGAAGAATCTCGCCACCCTTTTCTTGCGATCTCCCACACTCTGAATTACTGCTACAAAGGCCCAGCAATGGTACCTGGCTCTGAAGAAAGTCCTCAAAGGATTGTCTTATCTTGCTTCTTCCAGGAGAGACGAATTGAGCTTCCAGTAGCCTCTTCCACGTGGGGGGTCTCTGTAACATTCAAGAGAAACACAAAAAACAGTGGTCGGAGAACTCCACCTCAACAACGGACACTGCTGAAGAAATGGCTTCCTCCTTAAATAAAACCTGTCTATTCTAGACTGCAGCTACCCCTATAATAGGTGAACCCCGCGTGGCTGGGGTGTGCCGGATGTGGACATCCACCAGGCGAGCCTCAATGGCTCTGTATTAAGAGCGGACGCTATCATAAGTCAGCTTGTTCTGGAACTCCCCTATCCTGGGCCCTCGTGACAGCATGAGTCCCCTCCAAAGACCACCTGCCGACTGTTAAAAAGGTAGGGCTTGATCCCATATAAAGAGACACTTCCTGTCCCACTTGGACTGGGGACATGAAGTAATAAGACGAAGTTCTTGTCTTCATGAGGACATCCAGGATCAGGCACTCCCATTTCTAACTCAATAACTCGTCGGCAGTCTACGGGGCGGTAAAAGGGACGCCACTCCGCTATACGGCTCGGCCGCAAGAGACCAATAGGAAGGCCTGGTCTCCCATTCCTCTTTAGCTTTAACAACAACGGCCGCCAAATCTGGCCAGCATGTCTCCTGCAAAAATAAAATGTCGGCTTCAACTGCGGCCGGAAGAAAATCAAGGCCGCAATTTAGCCGCATCAGACTTAATGCTGGCGACATTAATGGAGCAGCCAGGTCAACGGTGGGTGCCGCATCAGAGTGATTGAGTTAGACGGCTTTTTTCTACTACCCTCCTTCCCTCTACTTGCCTGAGGATGACCCTTTTCCCTTTCCCTTCAGAAGGGGGCAACTCTTTTAACGAAATTGAGTGTCCATGTTTATTACTGGCCCCCAAGACCCACCCGGACCACCTCTCCTTCGTCCTTGTCTCCTGACTCTGAGTCAGTCTCACAACTGAGGACCCAGCATCCCCAGAGGATAGAGATCGGCGCCCCCCTGCAGGCTGCTCCGCAGCCACCTCCAGAACCCCACCCTCAGCCCTCCTTCCGAGGAGGCGATCTCACGGGGTGAGGAAACGGTTGGACAAGCTCAACCAGAGGGGAGGAAGTTTTCCTTCCTTAGGTACCTTGAGTAGGCCGCGCTTTTTCTTTTTCTGCTTGCGCTTATTTTTAGCCAATCCTGTTATCCTCATCCATAATCTCATAATGGGAGGACGTGAGGACATGGCCCTTTCTCGACGCTCCATCCTCCTGACCTCCTCATCCAACTCATCATCCCTCAGGGCCTCAGTAGCATGACCAGCCTCTGAGGAAAGGACCAAGGTCACCCAGCAACCTGAGGCTTCCCCAGTTCTCTCCCTTTTTGTTGGCTTCAAGCCGCCTCAAATGAGAAGGTGACTTATTCTTCTTTTCTCAAAGGCCCTCCCTCAGCTCCTCCACCTCGCTGGTACTCCCAGCAGAAGCAACTCATGGCTGCCTCCACTGGGGTCACAACCGCATTGGCAAGAGCGAGGACAACGGCTGAAAGGGTGACCGGACTCACCACACAGGTTACACCTAAGTCCTTACAGGATGCAGCGGAGATGACCTAGCCCACCACACAAGCGCACTTCTGCAATTGGCAGCTGGCGCTAAAGTGGGTGGGGTCACCGCAACTGTGACAGACCTTCGGCTTGCCCATGGTAGAAATCAGGATTTCTGTCCCGTCAAGAAAGGCTGTGAAGGAAGTGGGGCGGACTGTGCCGCCTGAACACTTCAACTTCATCTGAAGGTCCAGCCCCAGACCAAATGCCAATTCATCGCGGTTTTTCTGAGGACCTGAACTACTTCGCCATAACGGCTCGAAGGTCATGATGTCCATGCAAGAAAGTGACTCGTTAAGGGTCAAAACGCGTCTTTCTTGACGTGTTTTGGCGGACACTGCTTGCACAGCAAGTCTCGCTAGCGGGCTCGTTCTTGCCAGTCATAATTCGACCAGAAGAGCTCTAAGCCCTGCCGCCGAACAAAGCTGACAATCGAATCGGAGTACCATAAGGATATCAGGCAAAGATGTCACTAGCCCTAAAGTTCATCTTCAGGAGGAGCTCCACCACCCTTGACCTGGGTGGGCATGCGTCATGCCCCTCCAGCGAAGACGAACCACATTCCTACGGAAGCTCCGGGCACCGGTTGTGGGTAAAGACCATCAGCTCCTCCCCCTTTTCTCTGGAAGGCTGCCAGGCACATGTCTGTATGGTCCAGAAGGACAGATCACACGCTCTTCTCCCTCCAATGATTGACTTTCCCTTCCTGAGAGCCTCCGAGAAGACGCCTTTGCAAACCTGTTCCCCGAGCAGGAGACAATGAGTTATAACCCCACTTGCCCCGGTGTGACACGCGCATAGCTCTATTGGGAGCGGACCAACCCCTGGGGGTGCAGATGGATCAGCAACTCCTACCCAGGATCCCCCCCATCACCATCTACACCCCCCACTTCACAACATATGCATACTATTCTGCCCCGTCTTGCAGCACTGCCTCGCTTTTGCATCACGTCACACCAGCTGGGACAGGAGGGACCTGGGTCGCTCGGCGTTCACTGTACACTGGGGGTAGAGCCACCCTCCATGCGTATCAGCTGAGAAGAGGCAGCTCAAACCCCGATCTACTTGTTTTCCCTCTGCCTGCATTGGCATTAACGCCCTTGTGGCCATAGTTTTTTTTCGCTGCTCGCTGGATGCAAGAGGCCTCTTGTCTTATTAACTCCGGACGATCTTATGGTCATCTCCAGGGTCAGATGCACAATACAACAAATAACACTTTCCTGTGCACATTTCCACAGCTGCACAGACATTTGGAGGCGCGTGCACCACAGCCCCAGTCAGCCCATCACACTGCCGCTGCTCCCGGAGCTAGATGCAGCCACCAGCGCTAGGGGCCACAGGAGGCCACCGTCCCTGGCACCGGGCCAACCCCCCCTCCCCTGGGGGGCAGCGCACAGTACCCATGGAACCTGCTGGATCGCCTCACTGTCCGGCCTTTTCGGCGATGCCTTCCCTGCACCATCCTTGCTACTACAAACAAGCGTGGTTGCTCGCGCCATGATGGAACGTGCTTTGCACTCTCCCTCCCCGCACGCCTGGCACCGAGTGCCAGCAGGATTCGTGTGGGTATGGGTAAACGGGCCTACACGACAGGTGGCACTGCTGCCCGCCCGAGGGGGAACAGGAGGGGGACGAAACACCAATTCACCTCCTGAGACACCTGATCTTCTTGGCTCTCTTCTTTCTCTTTATTAGAGTCGTCATTGGGATATCACGCCGAAGGGAAGTTCTGTGAGGGAACTGGGGGGACTAGAAGCTGGACGTATTTGAGCATTAGCGCCCCTCCTGACCGCTGCCATCACTTTCCTCCTCCGGGTGGCAGACCCGTCCTGTATGTATGCCGCTTTGCTTCCGAGGCAGCCTTGGTCGTTGCGAGGCCTGCTGTGTTTGCGCAGGCCACCAGACGGGAAACGGCAGGTCTTCCTCATCTCCTCATCATCCTCATCAACCGCCTTGATTCTCAGCCCCTTCATCTTTCTCAGCTATCCTGCGCATTTCTTCAAACCTCAGTCCGTTTCTCCACTTTTTTTCCCGGAACGGACCGCTGTTGTCAAGAAAAGCCGACGCTTCTCCTCAAGTAGCTGTGACCTCGCTTTTACGCATGTTGATGTGATAGAGAGATCAGGTTTCTTCTTTCTGTAGTGGCACACCCCCGCGCTGGGCCCAAGTATCCCCTATCTCTCCTGAGCCCCCTCAAGCGCTTTTCCGGCTTCTCCTCGTACCCGGAGGTGCTCAGCAACTCCGGAGCCCATGTGGATAGCAGACTTCCGGTCCTAAGACACCCCATGCCTTTGCACCCTCCGTGAGCACCCAAGCTTTCAGCTGACACAAGCTTCCCGCACCAGCACTCAGCTAGTGTCCAGGGGAGCAACTCGGCTTATGTTACTTGCCTTGATCTTCTGTGATCTGGAGACCTGCGCTTCCCTGGAGTCTTGGGGTGGCAGCCGAGGTCCAACATCGCTGCGTCTTGGCGCGTCGTCAATCTTCTTACCCCCCTCGACTTTGCGCTTAACTGGTCTTCTCCTGCCCCCCGCCGGCCTGGTCCGGGAGACAGGAGCCTGTGGATTTTCCTGGCTCATCCAGCCCAGAAACTAATCCTCTCCCTGGTGAGGAGAGAGAGCAGGCCTGGGTAATCGATCTTCCACCATGGTGTGCAGGAGCTCAGTCACAGACAACCCACCCGCAGCAGTTCACAGCAGAATGTCCCACGAACATTCTGCTGCTGGTGCAGGTCAAGGTGTACAGTACATGACAGTACGTATCCTGTACTGATCCTGAGTTACATCCGTATTATACCCCAGAGCTGCAATACATATTCTGCTGCTGGTGCAGTCACTGTGTACATACATGACATTATATCCTGTACTGATCCTGAGTTACATCCGATTATACTCCAGAGCTGCACTCAATATTCTGCTGGTGGTGCAGTCACTGTACATACATGACATACTTATCCTGACTGATCCTGATTACATCCTGTATTATACTCCAGAGCTGCACTCACTATCTGCTGGTGCAGTCACTGTGTACATACATGACATTACTTATCCTGGACTGATCCTGAGTTAAATCCTGTATTATACTCCAGAGCTGCACTCAATATTCTTGCTGTGCAGTCATGTGGTACATAGACATGACAATTATCCTGTACTGATCCTGAGTTACATCTGTATTATTACCCCAGAGCTGCACTCATATTCTGCTGCTGCTGGTGCGTCACTGTGTACATACATGACATTACTTATCCTGTACTGATCCTGAGTTACATCCTGTATTTACCCAGAAGCTGCACTCACTATTCTGTGCTGGTGAGTCACTGTGTACATACATGACATTACTAATCTTGTACTGATCCTGAGTTACATCTGTATTATACCCCAGAGTGCAGTCACTATTCTGCTGCTGGTGCAGTCACTGTGTACCATACATGTCACAAATTATCCTGTACTGATCACTGAGTACATCCGTATTATACCCCAGAGCTGCACTCACTTTCTGCTGGTGGTTGTTGTGGTTGTAAGATAGTGTTACAACTTTCATATATTCCAGGACTACATATACATTGTTCAGGCTTTCCGAATAGAAATCTCCCATCATCTCTGTGTGATCGGTTCTTTTTTCAGATCTTGCTAAGGTGACGTGAATTTGTGCAATGTCTATGCGGAAAAACTACCGTCCTCTTATATTAGTTCAGCTATTAGGGGGATGGTTTGGCAAGCTTGTTGACAAATTCCAGGTGCAGCAGCCAGATTTATTGATTGGCATGGCGATATAATATAAGCTGTAAGTCAATGTAACAGTTATGATTCTATACCTTTATAAGCTGCTGATGTGTGTTACGGTGCAGGAATCCCCTTTAAGCTCCTTATAACAATGGCGTCACTCTTTATTCACTTACGGACGTATGATGTCACATTTTATGGCCACAAATTCATGACGTAAGTTTTTCAGAGCTGGCGATCAGTTTAATCAAGAAAAAATTTTTTTGGTAAATAAAAAGAAAATGTTAAAATAGTATGAAAAGCAATAAAAAAAAAACGGATAGCGCCGCGTTCTGCGCCTTCCCCCTCCATCTGGTCCTCACTCGTGTAATTACATCACTCTGTGCCGGTGAATCTCCTCCACATTGTAAACATGACATCGGGAGTCGTAAAGGCAGTCGTCCTGCGTGTGGGAATGTATGGTGATAGCCTGATCAGCGCGAGATAAGCTCCGCTGCACTCCTGTATTCTCTGGGGCTCTGTCTATAAGGAGCGATAGGACTACAAAGTATTTATGGGACTGTCTACACTCTGTATGTGTTACCTGTAGTATATATTGCATGAGTCCAAATTTTTTTTAAGGGGGTTACAATAAATAAGTATAGGCTCGTACTTACATACAAACTAACTAAGAACAAAACCCACAGAACCCTATCTGTATGTAACTGGGGACGGCTGTGTATATAATATATGTACAATGCCCTTGTATAACCTTACCTATCTTGCTCCGTTCCAGCACTGCAGGTCCCATTTCTGTAGGCAGTACTGTATATTGATGTATCTCATTGGCTTGTGACTGCTGACGATTCATGACCCTACAAAAACTCAGCAGAGGTTGACGAAGGTTATTTGGGAATTATTAATGTGCGACAGTACATTTTGGCGCCCCTCTCAATTTTTGGCGCATGGTCTAATTTCATGTGACACGCCCATTTTCTCAAACCACACCTTTCGCGATGCCATGCCCCATTGTAGGATGAGTCGGAAAACGGGCCAAAAAAACTTCTAAAAGCCTCATAAATGTGTCAGAAGGTATGTAGATAATATTTTTTGGCGCAAGATCTATAATGAATTCCCGCTATGGTTTCATCACTGGAGTCTTTTCAAGACCAGAGATGAGTGCTGGAATAGAGGGGGGAAGGAAGGCGAATTTCACCCCTCAGAATATGATGCAAGATACCACAAATAAAACTTGTACAACTTGGGAGGAAACAAACCCAATGAGGCACATTTACTAACCGGGCCAGTCGCGATTCGCGGCGCGTTGTCTGACTGGATTTGCATCCTGCCGGGATTCACTAAGGTAATGCGCCCGATATCACAGGTCTCGCACCCTGCTGGCCGAGGTGCGCCGGAGTACTTCTTCTTCCTGGTCCTGTAAAGGCGTTTTTTTAAAATACCGTTTTTTCGACCGTTTCGGACGGCACGCCCCGTTTCCGTCGATGCAAGCGCAGCAATGCGACACATCCGAAGTCGGGGCCCAAAAACCCGGGGCAATTCGGCACAAAACTGTAAATCGGAAAAACCGACGAAATGCGTGATTCGGAACTTAGTAAATGTGCCCCATTGAATAGCCTATAGTAAATGCTCAGGGTGCACCATCCAAAGCAGAGTTGAAACTCCTCACCTCAGGTATCACACTGTAGAAGGGGGGCATCAGCACGCAGTACTCAGTAATGTCATGTATGTACACAGTGACTGCACCAGCAGCAGAATAGTGAGTGCAGCTCTCAAGTTTGAAACAGAATATGTAACCTATATATCTACATAACTGTTTTACAAAAAGTAACACCGTTTGGTGATTTGCAGGGATTTCTAATAATATTTCATACTTCATTCCAAATATTTTAATGGATTTCCTGAGACAATACTAATTATTACCGTCTGGACTCTCTATAGGAGCAGCGCGGGCTCGGTCCTCCGCTGATTCTTTGGCTGACAACAATTGAGATTTTTTTCTTCCCTTTTGGAAGAATGATCAAACCAGGGGGTGGGACGGCACATCCTGCGTTATACCGCATCCTGAACAAGCAGCACCACGATGGAGTGTAAATAAATAGTCTCTTCTTGCAGCATTTCCGTCAACTGTCAGTGACTTGGCTCCAATCACCTTACAAGTCCAAACAGGAAGGCAGAGCAATGCAAGTGAGATGGTAGATAGGAGCCTTCATCTGCTTTTCATTGCAGATTTCACTGGCGTTGGGCTTCCGATTCTCGGGCTCTGCCAGCTGCCGGGAATCACTCCTGGACCTGGGCTTGTCCTCTTAAACTTTCTGATTGTGTTATTATTGTGGACAGGCCCACCGGCTCCGCAGCAGAATCATCCCTTCCCCTGGCTGCCAAGGCTCAACACCCATACAGGAGAGACTGCAGCTGGCAGACTGGGTGCCCGCACTCCCTGGCACATACCCTGAGCCAACAGTACTGGCCTCAGACTAGGAAATTACACGTTCACTGCCACATAGCAGAGGGATAGGGGAAACTAGGATTGTCAAAAATGTAACATCAAATAAATAAAAATAAGTAAAACAAAATAATAAAAAAAATAAAAATAACATACTCGTGTATAAGCCGAGTTTTTCAGCACAAAAAATGTGCTGAAAAACGTCCCCTCGGCTTATACACGAGTCAATACAAGTCAGTCAGTCAGTAAAAATTACTGAAAAATAAATAAACTTATATACTCACCCTCCGGTGGCCCCGATGTACAGCGCTGCTCCCCCGATGTCCGCGCGGCTCGTCTTCAGGCTTCTGCGCCCGTCTTCTTTCTTCTGCAGGGCGCCACCATTGTTTTTCTCCCGGGCGGCGTCTAGCATGACGTCAGCAGCGCCGCATCATACTATGCAGCTGCCGGCCGGGAGAGAGCAATGGCGGCGCCCAGTAGAAGAAAGAAGACGGGCGCAGAAGCCTGAAGACGAGCCGCGCGGACATCGGGGGAGCAGCGCAGCACATCGGGGCCACCGGAGGGTGAGTATATAAGTTTATTTTTTTTTTTTATGCTGGGGTGCTGTATACTACACGGGGCAGGCTGGGGTGCATCATAGAAATCAGAAGCAAACTTCTGAAAATTCAACTTTGGGTGG
The DNA here is from genome assembly GCA_019512145.1 of Engystomops pustulosus. Classification (NCBI taxonomy): domain Eukaryota; kingdom Metazoa; phylum Chordata; class Amphibia; order Anura; family Leptodactylidae; genus Engystomops; species Engystomops pustulosus. The sequence continues at coordinate 89,938,097 of CM033649.1, forward strand.
ACTGTCAACTTATTATAACCATGAATAACAAATACTAAAGGGAATTTATATTATGGATGGATTTGAGAATTCTGTCCATAAAGAGAATATTCTGAAGGTCACTTTAACTTTGGATGGACAATGACCCATCTTTGTGAACATACTTAATGGGGCACATTTACTAAAGGTCCGTTGGATGCATTTCCGTCGGGTTTCTCGACGATTTCTGATTTGCGTTCAATTGCCCTGGGTTTTTGGCACACGCAATCGTATTGTGGCGCATCGGCAACAGCTTTCATGCGACACAAAACAGGGGGCGTGGCCGTCGGACAACCCGACTAATTCGGACAAACCCCGGAATTTAAAATTCAAATTGTGTCGCAAGATCAGCACTCACATACACCGGGAAGAAGAAGGTGAACTCCGGCGGACCTGAGCGGGGAAGCGACACATGGAGGAAATTGGACGCACGATCTTAGTGAATCATGGCAGCTCCGAATCCTCATCGGACATTCCGGATCGAGGATCACGACGGGACGGGTAAGTAAATGTGCCCCAATGAGTTTTTGAAGACACTGTAAATATGAAAGGTTGGACAACTCCAAGTGCAGTCATACCATCGTCAAGTCTGCAAGACAATGGATGGAGTGATTAGAATTCAACTTGGAACCATAACCAACATAAAATCTTGGCAAACACTTTCTCTATAGACTGATGAGTCAACTTGTAACTCTTCCCAAGGAGGACATGTTAATAACAAATTTGCTCAATAGACTTAACTCAATATACTCTAGACTCGACCAAACTACAGTAAAAACATTTTGGATGCATCTTGTAGAAATGGCCAACTACAGTAAAAACATTTTGGATGCATCTTGTAGAAATGGCCAACAATTGACTCAACTATCCCAAAAATTCTGGCGGACACTTTGGCTTTGGACAGACTAATAAGTTAGATGTCAATTAAAACCTTAAATTGAAGGACACACAGAGAAGGCCTCCATCACCGTACACTCGGACAAGTGGTTTCCATCTCCCGTTCCAAAATACACCATGCCCTTACATCACTTTGTCTGTCTTTAATTATACCCATTATGCCACAAATTTTATGCTAAGAAATCGAAGCAGGAGAACATTGGTCGTAAGTCAACGTTTGTCTTCAGTAAAGCGTTCGTCTTCTTGTTTCCAGAAAAAACCAATCCATTCCATAAACTCAGACGGCCCCATCACCGGGAGACATGCAGCTATTTTGTTTATTTACTACCAATCATCCTTAACGACAAAAAATGACCCATTTGCCGTATCGTTACACAGCGGTTCGCCTCTTCTGACCTAACTTTTAAAGATAAATCAAAATAATAGCAAAATAAATATTAGAGAAAAACACAGGTAGCCTGATTGTTCTGCTGTCAAATACCGTGACAGGAGAGATTTAATGAGGATAACCCAATATGTGGGAACATTTTACTATAAAATGAATTCTAGGCTGTAGGTTTTTTTTTTTTCTCCTGTGAACAACAAATGAAAACAAAATTATTTTTGTCTTCGCGGCAACAAAACAATCAACAGGAAGAAAAAGGAGATTGCGGAGTAAAAATTCCACCTGGATCACAGTGCAGGAGATGGGGACAGAATACAAATACTCAAAGGCCTGAGGAAGGGCTCCCGATTCTCAACCCTCTTTAGGGCTATGATATTATCTGTAATTGTTCCTTTTCTGGAAAGTTTTGAAGGTTCCTGAAAACTTTTGGATTCCCAGAAGAGTGAGAAAGCATCATAGGGGCCTTGGCTTCTCACCACCATCAGCCGTCTTCACCTCTCGGAATGAGGTCCATCCGAAAAGATTGGTTTGAGGAAGTGATCAATGGTGAAGAGGAGAGTAGGCCCAGTCAATTGGAGTTAAGGAGGTTCTATCTGGAGTATTTAAGTTAGTCTAGTCCAACTAGTACTTGTTTATATGGTCTAACCTCGAGCCTATACCTTGAGGGGTCTGGTCTTGGGTCTGTCCATTTTTGAATGCTTCACGTCTGTATATGTTGAATAGGATCTGGTCTTGAGTCTCTGTTTGTTTATGGGGTCTGGCCTAAAGTCAGATGATGAAATGATCGAGTCAAAAATGATCGAGTCTGGTTTCAAGTCTGTTTTTGTTTCAGCGCATCTTTTCTGGGTCTGTATTTGTACAGTTTTCTCGTATCATGTTTGTTCTTGTTTAGTTGTCTGGTCTGGGGTCTACAATCATTTTGTAAGGTGATAAAAAAAAGTCATAGCCACAACATGTAAATCAATGTTTGGTTGGGGGCTCTCTGGAATTACAATTACAAAATATACCGACCTACATACAAATTCAACTTAAAGGAAACCTACCACCACGGATCTACCTATTAAGGTAGATCCAGTGGTAGGTGCATCTAATGTTTTAGGGCTAATCCTTTACTCCACTATATCTTTTATTATCTATAATCAGGGAATATGCAAATTTTCTAAAGAGGCTACTGGGGCGTGGAGTAGCCGGAGCGGAGGCTACACGGTGCAGCTACTCCAAGCCCCAGTAGCCTCTTCGATCCTCCTTCCAGATAGCTTCACTCATCCGTGAATCTGGAATTCTGCGCATGCGCAGTAGCTCAGGCTTCGGAGCCAAGATTGTGCAGTCGCTGGCCTGCATTCTGTGCATGCGCAGAACTCCGGTTTAGCTGACGAGTGCGCGCAGCTCCTCATTGCTGTGTGCTAAAGCTATCTGGTAGGAGGATCAAAGAGGCTACTGGGGCGTGGAGTAGCCGCGCCATGTAGCCTCAGCTCCGGCTACTCCACAACCCCAGTAGGCTCTTTAGAAAATTTGCATATTCCCTGATTAGAAATAATAAAAAATATAGTTGAGTAAAGCATTAGCCCTAAAAAGGGCTATTCTTACATACATTAGATGCACCTACCACTACACTACACAACTGATCTTCTACATAGCCCGGGGACTGCCTGTATATGCAGAGGGCAGCATGGCGAGAACAGGGAAAGGCAGAAGCTCTCAAAGGAGGCAAAGACACAGGTACATACAGGGACACGTCTAATGGAAGAGATTTACTGAAAAGTGGGCAACCCCTTTAAGAGTGTCTGGTCTGGAACTGTTCATCTGGCTGCTCTAGAGTCTCTATTTGGTTAAAGCTCCTGTTACTGGGTCTGTATTTGTTAAAATGGTCTGGGTCTGTATTTGTTTGGGGGTCTGCTCTTGAGTCTGTGTTTGTTCTGAGCTTTCTATTTGTTGAATAGTTTGGTCTGGAGATTCTTCAAGATGTCAAATCTGGTGTCTGTATTTATTCAGCTGTATGGTCAGGAGGTAAGGGGGGAATTCATTATTGCCCCTGCTCCCAAAAATAACAGATGTTGCACAAAAAAATATACTTCCGAAACATTTATGAAGGCTTTTGTTTGGCCGTATTCCGACTTATTCAACAAAGGGGCGTGGCCTTGTGTAAGGAGGCGTGTTTAGAAGAAATGGGCGTGGTCGCATGGAAATTAGTCCGTGCGCCAAAAAATTAAGTAGGGTTCATCAAAATGGGGCGCACAGTATAGACCTGATAAAAGCAGGTATAGAAGTAGTGAACTCAACATCTTATACTGTGACAGATTCAATATCACAATGATGGTGCAGCAATAGATTGCAGCCCTGCACTGTCCGAGCCTGAGACACATTAATGAATTCCCCCCTAAGTGCTTATAACACCTGGTCTTGGGTCTGTACAGGGTTGGCCCCAGGTATCAGTAGGCCCTTGGGCGACAGAGCCTCAGTGGGCCCCTTTGTAATGAACTCACGTGGCACATTAAACATTTAGTAACTAAAACAGTCTTCTGTTCCCTAAATTATTCCCTAGTTTATCATCCCAAACTGCCCCCTCATGGTTATTTTATATAAGCCCCCCTCACATCCTATGGATTCATTAGATATAACCCCCCTCACCACTATGGATTCTTTATGTACAGCCTTATGTGTGCCCCCCCAGCAGCTATAGGCCCCGGCACTCGCCTGGGTATGCCCACTGTGGGCGCCCGCCGGCCCTGGGTCTATATTAAATTTATAGGGTGATGAGAAAGTAATAGTCAGTACTTGTTTCGGTTAGGGGCGGGCCTTGTATAAATGGGTGGGGCATATGTATGTCTCTCTACTCCAAATCCCCCTGATGTCAATTCTCAAAAGGTTTTTATCGAAGAAATACAAATGGCACATGGCAGACGGTGGTCCTTGTAGAGATTTTGTCTCACAGTCTCAAGTTACTCGAGGTCCTGGAAGGGATAGCTTCTCAATGCCTCTTTTAACGACTACTTTTTATGCCTCTTTTTACCCTTGCCCACGCCTATCACATATAAACAGACTATGACTTTCATGGCCTTTGTTAATGGCTCTTCATTTAACACCTACGTAGCTGAAGATAGGGTTTCCCAGTCCTCTCATTCTTCTTGTAGGCCTCATCTTGAAGGCCTCGTCGTGGAAAACCTCAGCATGAATAAGCCTTGGAAGCACAGTGGGCATTTAGCCTTTCATTGACATCTCCGGTCCGTTCAGATCTACAATCCAATCAAACTCAAATCTCCAAATCCTCTTGTCAGCTCTGAGTATTTTCTGATGGCGTATACTGGTTTGCAGATAACCGGGTCTGATGTCCCCCCACCACCACCACCACTCCTCCTCCTCCTTCCTCGCTTAGAGCAATGCTTATATTGTTTTATAACAGTTCAATGAGTAGAGTTCAGAAATGCAAGCAGCTGCCCACGACTGTGGTCCTCCTGTGTTACGCACGGGGTCTGAGCATTGCCCACCAGGGTTGAAGCCATTCACTCCGTGGTCTTGCTCGAAAGGCTGAGAGCCGGTCTTTGTACGGAGCGGCGCACTGTCTGCGAGGATCTAAAGAGGGTGATGTTAGCAGATCAGTCCCTTTATAAAAGGATTGTGAAATGCAACTCAAATGCGTCCATGTTAAGCATGTGGTTACCCGACATAAAAGAGCAGATAAACCCGAGCACACGGCCCTCGTTCTCCCCGAGCTTCTGAAAGGAGATAAAGGACTACAGTATAATAGGCATCTTATAGAGTTTTTATATTCTTTAAATGATGAACATTCTTTTCAAGATTATTTTTTTTTCACCATCTTTGAAATACTTCTCTATTAGGTCCTCCGGGTATTTCAACGCTGATATGAATGCGCTGAAAAGATCCCCTTTATTGAAAGAGGGGTAGTAATCAAATTTTTTTTTTTAAGGGTCCTAAAACCTCATTGTTAAAAGACGTAACGGAAGAAAGGAAAATAACAAGATAATTTCTCGGTGGCGTCTTTGATTGAAAACGTAATAAAATATCATGGTGTAGGATTCCAAAAGGAATGTGGGATGGGGGGTTTCCCGTTCCTCAGGTGTGTTTTTGGTAAAATAATACAAAGAGATAAAGGCACATTTACTAAGGGTCCGAACGGCGCATTTTCGTCGGGTTCCGCGATTCATTTCGGTTTTGCCGTGAATTGCCCCAGGTTATTGGTGCACGCGATCGGAATATGGCGCATCGGCGCCGGCTTGCATGCGACACAAATCGGGAGCGTGGACATCGGACAACCCGACTGATTCAGACAAACCGCGGAATTTAAAAAGCAAATTGTGTCACAAGATCAGCACTTACATGCACCGGGAAGAAGATGGTGAACTCCGGTGGACCTCAGCAAAGCGACACATGCCGGAAACTGGACACACGATCTTAGTGAATCGCGGCAGACCCGAATCGTCGGACAACGCATGGTGGGAATCGCGACGGGACGAGTAAGTAAATGGGCAGAGGTAGTGACAAACTTTACGTTCAGGGTCATGTGCGCAAAGCAAGCCGGACATATTACTGGATTGGTGGTCATGAAGCCAATCCAATCCAACAAAGTGATGCCCCTACCTAATAGCCATGGCTGGGACTGGTAGAGGTTGATACCCTTTGCGGGACACCCCTGCGGGAAACCCCTTGCAGGATCCACCTGAAACTGAACTTAAAAAGAAATCCCACTCGTTTCTATTTGGTGGCGGTTATTATGGTGTTTTTGTAGGAAAAATGTTTCTAACTTTCAATTTTCTGAGGCCTTTTATGATCTCCATTTGTCAGGGACAGTAGTGGATTACAATATAGGCGGTTTGGGTGGTAGCCCAGGGCCCAGGCTTTCTAGGGGGCTCACGGCCACCCACTCACTAAATTTTATACTGAGAAGGACCGTCACCCATGAAATCCTTGAACAGGCAGTCCCTGGGTTACTTACCAGATATGTTATGTAGGTTTGTTCGTAAGCTGAATTTGTATGTAAGTCAGAACTGTATAGTTTATCATTGTAACTCCACATAAAAGCCGATGTACGGAGGCGCCGGTACTGATAGAATTTAGCTTAAAGTTATGACTATGCACCATAAGATAAATTCTAAGAGGTCTCGGCTGGCGCTGGTTTGCATACATATTCCACCAATGATTGCCTGCATTCATATTGATCCCTAAAAGAACAAGCGTTGGCATTTACCCTATAAAGGAAGGGTTTTAACATTGTGACTATAGACGAGCCGACCATATTGCCAAATTTGTGGCCGAACAACCAATCCAGCAAATTGAAGCCCCTAGCAATTAGCCATAGCTATGACTGGAGGCTCCCTGGCCAATCATAGCCATGGCCATATCCTCACACTGCTGTGCTCTGAGCTCTGAGAATTGAACTTTGCCACAACCCTTCCCCACTTCTTTTAACAACTGATTTTGTATTCAATGAGTAACATGCTACAGCTTTTAAGGAGACAGGCTGTGAGGAATATCAATGCAGAAAGCTTAGAGCAAAGCAGTGAGAGGACACGACTTCAGCTATTATCCTGGAAAATAAGATGTAGCATGATATGGGTGGAATACAACAGCAGTAACTCAGAGCAGTAGTGGGGGGCTGTGGCACACATTAATGCAGAGAGCTAAAAGCACAGCAGTGTGAGGACTCACCCTAAGTGTACTTGGATAAGCTTAAAGGAAACCTACCATGAGGAAGTAGATATAATGGTAGGTTCCTCCTCCCTGCCTCTGCCCTAATCTGTAATTTAATAATCCTGGAACTTAACTTGTTATAAACTTTATTTTAGTAACATGTAAATGAACTGCAGAGGCTATAGGGGCGTGTCCTAGCCTGGCGGGCCCCAGTAGCCTTTGCAGTTAATTTACATATTACTAAAATAAGTTTTTTTACTTAGGTTAGATTACAGGATTATTAAATTACAGATTAGGGCGGAGGCAGCAGGAGGAATCTACCATCACATCTACTTCTGATTTTGTAGGTTTCCTTTAAGCTTAACCAAGTGTGAGTCCTCACACTGCTGTGCTTTTAGCTCTCTGCATTAATTTGTGCCAATTTGTACATTCCTCATGGTAGGTTTCCTTTAAGAAATTTGTTACGGTACCACTAAGAACACAAACAAAGGTATGATTACATAGCTCAACATGCCCAAAACCTAATCTACTTTGCAGAGAGCACAGAACACAGCAGTGTGAGGACACGCGTCCAGTGCTAGAATCCTTAAATCTAAATCTATTTTTCACAGTCCTGCTGCTACTAACAACATACACAAAAGATTACACATCTCTATAGGGACAGTAACGTTACACAGATGGAAGTTCCCTTTAAATCCTCACATATTCCACCAGAAGGGAACATGTTCAGTAACCGCTGACTTAAACACTATTCTGCTTCGCATTCCCCTCAATTTGTCGATGTGGAGTGAAGTAAAACAGAATTTATGGATGTCGCCGAGACATCATGGATGAGTCAGGATCAACAGGTTCAAAAGTGTAAGAAATCAAAGCAAAAAACCTTCACGGAGCAAATCAGCCGACGGAACATATTTTTTTCTCTCCTGTATATAAATAGTAGTTCTAGAAATACAGAACAAGGCATTCTGCGCAGATACAGCGCTTGACACATTGTTGGATGCGTTTCCTAAATCCATGTCTTGAAATGGAATTTGGGAGTCTGCCACAAACAAGAATATGTGAACAGGCCTTTTATTTTGTCACTTTTCGGCTAAAAATAAATAATAAAAATGAGCAGATACGTAAAGGGACATGGATGGGTGGAGTTATCGGAGGATGAGCAGGGTCCGGTGATGGTGCACGGCACAGGGTCAGACCTGTATACAGAATGAGAATGGGGGTAGTCACCATGACCCCATGTAATAGAAGTACACAAGGGGGCTCACTTAGGGTCCGGGGACGCACTTTCGTCTGACTTTCCGGCATTTTCAGGTTTTGCACAGCTGTGACAGGTATTTAACAGGGGATTGTGTCGCACGTGATCGGTCGCAGCTGTGCCGGCTTTCATGCAACAGAAATCGGGGGCGGTGCCGTGGGACCACCCGATGGATTCGGACTGAACACGGGATTCAACTTTCAAATTGTGTCGCAAGACAATGCACGTACATGCACCAGGAAGAAGAAGGTGAACGCCGGCGGACCTGAGCGGGGAAGCGACACATGCAGGATATCAGGCGCACGATTTTAGTGAATCGCGGCACAGTGCATTATCATCGGACAATGCACTTTCTGTGAACTCCTCCGGACAGGTAAGTACATGTGGATTATTTGGGTTTTTAAAGATACGCGACGCCACAGATGAATGGGAGCTCCTTATCTAATTGTACAATATAACAACCACAAGTAAGTTGCAGAATTATCATCTAGGAGCTCATCAATGTTCATATCTATTAAAGAGAAACTTCAGAACTGGACAGTAAGCGCTCAATTACCCCACACTGCCCCCGCAGGGGAAACGGGCTGTGTATAATAATTACTGGGGGGGGGCGGTGCTGTGTATATTACATGGGGACTGTATATTATACTGGGGGGCTGTATATTAATGGGGTTTGCTGGGGTTTGTATATTTATTAGTTGCTCGGGGGCTGTATACTCACTACTTTGGCGTCATAGACATCTTTGGGGACCAAATTGTGCGACCAGATCACAGTCTCCCTTATGTATTTGTGCATGAGTCCTACCTATTACATGGATGTTAAATGTGTCCCCTGGCTATATTCTGTGGGGGCTTCCACCAGATTTTGTGCCCAGCGGCCCCTGGTTGGGTCCCCCATGGTTCAGGCTCTTCATTGCTTTATTATCCAGGTAGATATGGAAGCTCCATCTGTACAGCTGCACACTGATAGATCTGATCCACTGTATTATAGTATCTTCTACATATGACGCGCCTGATCAGTGGGAATTTTGCTTTCATACTGTACATCTAGGTGTAAAAAGCAATAAGGATGCTGACGGCTCATAAAGTGTCTCCATCCTTTGATGCATGACATGTTCGGCCCCTTTTACACCGGCCCCTCCACTATATACATCCATATACAGCCCTCTATATACCAGCCCCTCCACTATATACATCCATATACAGCCCTCTATATACCGGCCCCTCCACCATATACATCCATGTACAGCCCTCTATATACCGGCCCCTCCACTATATACATCCATGTACAGCCCTCTATATACCGGCCCCTCCACCATATACATCCATGTACAGCCCTCTATATACCGGCCCCTCCACCATATACATCCATGTACAGCGTACTGCGTGCTTATGCCCCCCCTTCTACAGTGTGCTAACCTGATGTTAGAGTTTCAACTCTGCCTCTTGGATGGTGCAACCCTGAGCATTTATATAGGCTATTCAATGGGGCACATTTACTAAGTTTCCGAATCACGCATTTCGTCCGTGTATTTTCCGAATTTACAGTTTTGTGCCGATTGCGCCCGGGTTTTTGGGCCCCGCTTCGGATTGTTGTCGCATTGCTGCGTCTTGCATTCGACGGAAACGGGGCGTGCCGTCCGAAACGGTTCTGAAAAAACGCGTATTTTTAAAAAAACGTTCCTCTTACAGGACCAGGAAGAAGAAGTTACTCCGGCGCACCTTCGGCTCAGCAGGGTGCGAGACCTTGTGATATCGGGCGCATTTACCTTATGTGAATCCCGGCAGGAAATTGCAATCGCAGTCAACAACGGCCGCGATATCGCGACTGGCCCGTGTTAGTAAATGTTGCCTCATTGGGTTTTTTCCTTCCCAGTTTGTACAAGTTTTATTTGTGGTTCTTGCATCATCATTCTGATGGGGTGAAATTCGCCTTCCGTTCCCCCTCTATTCCAGCACGTCATCTCTGGTCTTGAAAAGACTCCAGTGAATGCAAACACATAGCGGGAATTCATTATAATCTTGTCCTAAAAAATATTTCTACATACCTTCTGACACATTTAATGCAGGCTTTAGACGTTTTTTTGGCCGTTTTCCGACTCATCCTACAGATGGGGCATGGCATCGCGAAATGGTGTGGTTTGAGATAAATTGGCGCGTGTTCACATGAATTAGACCATGCGCCAATAAATTGATGAGGGGCGCCAAAATGTACTGTCGCACATTATAATTCCCCAATATAACCTTTCAACCTCTGCTGAGTTTTTTATGGGTTCATGAATACGTTCAGCCGTCACAAGCCAATGAGATTACATCAATATACAGTCACTCCTACAGAAATGGGACCGCAGTGCTGGAGGAACGGAGCAGAGATAGGTAAGGTTAACAAAGGGGCATTGTACATATATTATATACACAGTCCGTCCCCCGTTTTTACATACACGATAGGGTTCTGTGGGTTTTGTTCTTAAGTTTAAGTTGTATGTAAGTCAGCCCTATACGTTATTTATTGTAACCCCCTTAAACAAAAATTTGGACTCATGCAATATTACTACGGTAACACATCAACAGAGTGTAGACAGTCCCATAAATACTTGTAGTCCTATCAGCTCCTTATTAGACAAGCCCCAGAGATATATACAGGAGTGCAATGCGGAGCTTATCTCGCGCTCGATCAGGTCTATCACCATACTTCCCACCGCAGGACGACTGCCTTTTTACGACTCCCGATGTCATGTTTACAATGTGTGAGGACGTATTCACCGCATCAAGTGATGTAATTACACAGTGAGGACCAGATGAGGGTGGAAGGCGCAAGTAAACGCGGCGGCTATCGCGTTTTTTTTTTTTATATTGCTTTCATCTACTTTTAACCATTTTCTTTTTAGTTTACGCAACAAAAAATTTTTTCTTGATTAAACTGCATCCCGCTCTGAAAACTTACGGTCCATGAATTTGTGGCCATAAAAATTTGACATCATACGTCCGTCAAGGAATAAAGAGTGACGCCATTGTTATAAGGAGCTTAAAGGGGATTCCTGGTCACCGTACACACATCAGAGCTTATAAAGGTATAGAATCATAACTGTTACATTGACTTACAGCTTATATTAAAAATATCGCCATAGCCAATCAATAATCTGGCTGCGTGCACCTGGAATTTGTCCAACAAAGCGTTGCCAAACCATCCCCCTAATTAGCTGAACCCTAATATAAGAGGAGGGTTAGTTTTTCCGGCTAGACATTGCACAAATTCCACGTCAACCGCTTAGCAAGATCTGAAAAAAGACCGATCACACAGAGAATGATGGGAGATTTCTTTCGGAGCCTGAACAATTTGTATATGAGAGTCCTTGAATATATTACAGTTTAACACTATCTTACAAACACAACAAAACAACAACCCCACCAGCAGAAGAGTGAGTGCAGCTCTGGGGGTATAATACGGTGTTACTCAGAATAAGATCAGTACAGTATAATCACTACACATGTGTAAAACACATGTATGTACAACTCAACATGACTGCACCAGCAGCAGAATAGTGACTGCATCTCCTGGGTATAATACAGATGTAACTCAGGATCAGTACAAACAGATTAGTAAATGTCATGTTGTACACATGTGACTTCACCAGCATCAGAATAGTGAGTGCAAGCTTCTGGGGTAAAATACAGGATGTACTCAGGACATACAGAAAGTAATGTCATGTAGTACACAGTGACGCACCAGCACAGCAAATAATGAGTGCAGCTCTGGGGTAATAATACAGTATGTAACTCATGATCAGTACATGGATATCTGTCATGTTATGTACCCTGACTGCACTAGCAAGAATATTGAGTGCACTCGGAGTATAATACAGGATTTAACTCATGGTCAGTCCAGTATAAGTCAATGTCTGTATGTACACAGTGACTGACTAGCAGATAGTGAGTGCAAAAGCTCTGGAAGTATAATACAGGATTATCAGGATCAGTGCAGGATAGTCATGTCTGTATGTAAACAGTGACTGCACCACCAGCAGAATATTGAGGTGGCAGCTCTGGAGTATAATCCGGATGTAACTCAGTATCTTACAGGATACTAATGTCATGTGATGTTCACATTGAACTGCAACCAGCATCAGAATATATTGTATTGCACTCTGGGGTATAATACTGGGATGTAACTCAGGGATCAGTACGATAAGTACTGTCATGTACTGTACACCTTGACCTGCACCAGCAGCAGAATGTTCGTGCCTGGATCATTCTGCTGTGAAGCTGCTGCGGTGTGGTTGTCTGTGACTGAGCTCCTGCAACCACTGGTGGAAGATCGATCACCCAGGCCTGGCTCTCCTCTCCTCCCGGGAGATTAGGTTTCTGGGCTGATGAGCCAGGAAAATCCCAGGCTCCTGTCTCCCGACCAGGCCGGCGGGGGGCAGGAGAAGCCAGTTAACCGCCAATCGAGGGGGTAAGAAGATCGCACGCGCCAAACGCAGCGATGTTACCTCGGCTGCACACCCCCAAGACTCCAGGGAAGCTGCAGGTCTCCAGATCACAGAGATCAAGGCAGTAACATCAGCCTGATTGCTCCGCCTGGAAAGCTGAGTGCCTGGTGCGGGAAGCTTGTGGTCAGCTGAAGCTTGGGTGCTCACGGAGGTGTGCAAAAGGCATGGGGTGATCTTAGGCCCGGAGTCCTGCTTCCACAGGGCTCCCGGAGTTGCTGAGCACCTCCGGAGTACGAGGAAGCCGGAAGCGCTGAGGAGGGCTCAGGTAGAGATAAGGATACTTGGGCCCAGCGCGGGGGTTGCCACTAAGAGAAGAAACCTGTCTTCTTATCACATCACATGCGTAAAAGCCGAGGTCACGCTCTTAGGAGAAGCGTCGGCTTATTCTTGACAACAGCGGTCCGTTCCGGGAAAAAAAAAGCTGGAGAAACGACATGAGGTTTGAAGAAATGCGGCCAGGATAGCTGAGAAAGTCTGAAGGGGCTTGAGATCCAGGCGGATGAGCGATGATGAGGAGATGAGAAGACCTGCCGTTTCCCTCTGGTGGCCTGCCCAACCACCACAGGCCTCGCACGACAAGGCTGCCTCGGAGCAAGCGGCATTACATCAGGCTGCGGCTCTGCCCACCCTGGAGGAGGAAAGTGATGGCAGCGGTCAGGAGGGGCGCTACTGCTCAAATACGTCCAGCCTTCTAGTCCCCAGTTCACCTCCAGAACTTCCCTTCGGCGATGATATCCCATATGACGACCTAAGAGAAAGAAGAGAGCAAGAAGGATCAGGTGTCTCAGGAGTTAATCTGGTGTTTTCGTCCCCCTCCCGTTCCCCCCCCTCGGGCGGGCAGCAGTGCCATCCTGTCGTGTAGGTCCCCGTTTTACCCATCCCACACAATCCTGCATTGCACTCCGGTGCCAGGGTGCGGGGAGGAGTGCAAAGCACTTTCCATCATGGCGCAGAGCACCAGCCTTGTTTTGTAGTAGCAAGGATGTGCAAGGGAAGTCATCGCCGAAAAGGCCGGACAGTGAGGGCGATCCAGCAGTTCCATGGTACTGTGCGCTGCCCCCCAGTGGGAGGGGGGGTGGCCCGGTGCCAGGGACGGTGGCTCCTGGTGGCCCCTAGCGCTGGTGGCTGCATCTAGCTCCGGGATCAGCGGCAGTGTGATGGGCTTGCTGGGGCTTGTGGTGCACGCCTCCACAATCGTCCTGTGCAGCCTGTGGAAATGTGCACAGGAAAAGTGTTATTTTGTTTGTGCATCTGACCCTGGGATGACCATAAGATACGTCCGGAGTTAATAAGACAAGAGCCTCTTGCATCCAGCGAGCAGCGAAAAACTATGGACAACAAGGGGTTATGCCAATGAGGCAGAGGGCAAAACAGAGTAGATCGGGTTTGAGCTGCCTCTTCTCATGCTGGTACGCAGTTGAGGTGGCTCTACCCCCATGCCAGTGACGCCGAGCACCCAGGTCCCTCCTGTCCCAGCTGGTGTGAGTGATGCAAAGCGAGGCAAGTGCTGCAAGGACGGGCAGAATGTACATATGTTGTGAATGTGGGGGGTGTGCATGGTGATGGGGGGGATCCTGGTAGGATGGCTGATCCATCTGCACCCCCAGTTGTGTCCGCTCGCCTAGATGCTATGCGGTGTCCACCGCTGGGCAAGTGGGGTTTAACTCCTTGTCTCCTGTCTCGGGGCACAGGTGTTTGCAAAGGCGCTTCTTCTTCTGGAGGCCTCTCAGGATAGGGAAAGTCAATCATTTGGAGGGTAGAGAGGTTGATCTGTCCTTCTGGACATACAGACATTGCCTGGCTGAGCCTTCCAAGAAAAGATGGGGAGGCAGACTGTATGGTCTTTACCCACAACCGGTGCCGTAGCTTCCTCGTAGGAATGTGGTTCGTCTTCGCTGGAGGGGCATGACGCATAGCCCCCCAGTCAAGGGTGGTGGAGCTCCTCCATGAAATGAACATTTAGGGCTAGTCATCTTTGCCCTATATCCTATGGTACTGCCGATTTCGTTGCAGCTTTGTTCGGCGCGCGAGGGCTTAGAGCTCTTCTGGTCGATTTGACGCTGCGCAAAGAACGAGCCCGCAGGCGAGACTTTGCTGTCAAGCAGTGTCTCGCCAAAACGTCCAGAATTGCGCCGTTTTGACCCTTAACGAGTCACTTTCTTGGCATGGTACATCATGACTTGCGAGTCCTTATGGGCGAGTAGGTCAGGTCCCCCTCAGAAAAACCCGCGATGAATTGGCATTTGGTCTGGGACATGGACCCTTCATGATGAAGTTGATAGTGTTCAGGCGCACGTCCGCCCCACACTTTCCTTCTCAGCCCTTTCTTGTGACGGGACAAATCCCTAATTTCTCCATGGGCAAAGCCGAAGGTCTGTCACAGGTGCGGTGACCCCACCACACTTGCGCCCAGCTGCCAATTGCAGAAAGTGCGCTTGTGTGGTGGGCTAGTCATCTTACGCTGCATCCTGTAAGACTTAGGTGTAACCTGGTGTGGTGAGTCCGGTCACCCTTCTCAGCCGTTGTCCTCGCTCTTTGTCCAATGCGGTTGTGACGCCCAGTGAGAGGCAGCCTGAGTTGCTCTCTGCTGTGGCAAGTACCAGCACCAGGTTGGAGGAGCGAGAGGGCCTTTGAAAAAAAGAATAAGTCACCTTTCACTGAAGGCGGCCTGAAGCCATACAAAAAGGGAGAGAACGGGGAGCCCTCAGGTTGCTGGGGTCCCTTGTTGTCCTTCCTCAAGGCTTGTCATGCTACTGAGGCCCTGAGGGATGATGAGTTGGATGAAGGAGGTCAGGAGATTGGAGTCTCGAGAAAGGTGGCCATGTCCTCCACGTCCTCCATTATGGAGTATGATGAGGAAACAGATTGGTAAAAATTAGCGCAAGCAGAAAAAGAAAAGCGCGGCCTAGTCTAAGGTACCTAAGGAAGGAAAACTCCTCCCCTCTGGTTAGCTTCCAACCTTTTCCTCACCCCTAGAATCGTCCTCCTTCGGAAGAGGGCTTGAGGTGGGGTTCTGGAGGTGTCGGCGGAGCAGCCTGCCCAGGGGGGGCGCCGATCTCTATCCTCTGGGGATGCTGGGTTCCTGCATCTGTGGAGACTGACTCAGAGTCAGTGAGACAAGGACGAAGGAGAGGTTGTCCGGGTTTGGGTCCTTGGGGGCCAGTATAGGCATGGACCACTCAATTTCGTTAACAAGAAAAAGAGTTGCCCCCCATTCTGAAGGGAAAGGGAAAAGGGGCTCATCCTCAGGCAAGTAGAGGGAAATGGGGTAGTAGAAAAAAGCCGTCTAACTCAAGCACTCCTATGCTGCACCCATCGCCGTTGACTGCTGCTCCATTAATGTTCGCCAGCCTTAGTCTGTATGCCGGCTAGATTTTGCGGCCTTTGATTTTCTTCCGGCCGCGTTGAAGCCGACATTTTATTTTTGCAGGAGAACAGCTCGCCAGATTGGGCGGCCGTGTTGTTAAAGCTAAAGAGGGAATGGGACCAACGGCCTTCCTATTGGCTCTTGCGGCCGAGCCTATAGCGAGTGGCGTCCTTTCCTTTTACCCACCCGGTAGATCCCGACGAGTTATGTGAGTTATAAATGGGGAGTGCCTGACCTGGAATGTTCCTCATGAAGGACAAGACTTCGTCTTATTACTTCTATTGTCCCCCAGTCCAAGTGGGACAGGAAGTGGTCTCTTATATGAGGATCAAGCCCTACCTTTTTAATACATCGGCACGGTGGTCTTTTGGAGGGGACTCATCTGATCACGAGGCCCAGGATAGGGAGGTTCAGATGACAAGCTGACTTATGATATCGTTCGCTCTTAATACAAGCCATGTGAGGCTCCCTGGTGGATGTCCACATCCGGCACACCCCAGGCCACCGCGGGGTTCACCTATTATAGTGGGTAGCTGCATGTCAGAATAGACAGGTTTTATTTTAAGGAGGAACCATTTCTTTCTCAGCGTGTCCGTTGTTGAGGTGGGGTTCTCCGACCACTGTTAATTTTGTGTTTCCTTAATGTTACAGAGGACCCCCACGTGGAAAGGCTACTGGAAGCTCAATCGTCTCTCCTGAAGACAGCAAGATAAGACAATCCTTTAAGGACTTTCTTCAGAGCCAGGACCAGTCTGGCCTTTGTAGCAGTAATTCTAAGTGTTGGGAGATCGCTGAAAGGGGCGAGATTTCTTCCCCAGCTCCGAGCCTCAGGAGCCTGTGACAGGTGACCCCTGCCTGTATCAGGCCTGAGAGAAACTCGAGCATCTCGCTCGACTGGAGGTGTCCGTGAGGACATCTCCATAGTGAAATCCTCTGAAGAGTGTCAGTCACGATAGACACGCATCTTTTTTTTGAGAAGGGATTACGGGAAATACCGCTCCGCCCTGACCCTTACAGAAACTGCAAGATGTCATGAATGAAAGTGTCCAGGAGGTTGACAGTACTGGATCTCCTGAAAAGGTCCCAATCAGGATTCTGGAGTCCGTCAGTCCTTCTACTCGCACCTCTTGGCAGAAGGAGCTAGATCGGGATGTGATGTGTCGGCTTTCCTGCTGAAACAGTCCCTGAGCCAGGAGTGAACCCCTCTTGATGTTTTGACAGAGATGATCAGGGAGAGGGAATGCAGCTGGCATTGAAAGGGCTCGCCCTCAAAAATCGCCAGGTCCGGATGGGCTTAACATCTGATTTTTAAGCAAACCTTTTAAGCCCTTGGTCCCCTCTTGACTGAGGTATTCAATGAGTGTTTCCTCGGGCGCCTCTGGCCCGAAGTCAATGAGGAGGTCTGCCCTGATCATTCTGTCAAAGGGTAAGGACCCGATCCTCGTATTAAAATGACTGGCGTCCCATGAACGCTTTCATACGGACAGAAAGGTTTTGGCAAAGGTGCTGTTTTAATCGCTGTGCAGTTTTGCGCCCCGGCTCCTTTCGGGGACCCCACATGCTCTTCCGGCCGCATACATTTAGTTGCTGTGCTTTGTGTTCGGGAAGGCATTGGAGCGGGCATGCTTGTAACTTGAAGGTGTACTTGCTGTCCTTGGCATCAGGCAAAAGCGTTGATCGGGTCTAACCACATACCTCTGGGTCTGTCCTTCTGGATGTATGGCCTCCGGGGGGAGTTGTCAATTGGCTTAAAAGTGTTGTACACAGGGGGCAGAGAGTTCCCCCGCTTGTAGAACGGTTGGATTGGCGCTCTTTTGAGTCGGTCGTGTTGTTCGCCAGGGTTGCCCTCTGACGCCCACTTTAAATACTGTTGCGATTGACCCATTCCCTTAGAGGGTTGATCGTGGGTCCGTTGGTAGGGAGTCAGGGGATGGCCGGGCGGCACTGGAGACCACTCAAGGTGTGGTCCGTATGCCGATGGTCACCGGTTTTTGTTTCCTCCGAGAGTGGGAGCGCAATGGGTATGTCAGAAGTTGACCGCTACTCAAGCTTCTGTTCCAAGATCAACCGGATAATGTGAGAGTCTCTGGCTGGGAGAGGGGGATCCAGGGTTTGATCTCCCGACAATCTTCCGGGGGCCCCAAATCTGCCAAAGTTCTCGCATCGAATTTGGCCGGGGGATTAACCCCAGTCAAAACCCTGGGATGTGCAGCTTAAGATCGCCGCCCAAAGGTGACCCAGTGAGGGTTTGGTCTTTACCCTCCGGGAAAGGGTGCAACTTTGTTACAACTTACCCTTCTCCCATTGCTGATTATCTGGGCAGTGTGTGTGCATGTTGCCAGAACCCCTCTGGACTCTCGGGTCACAGTCTGTTCTTCCAGCTGTATGGGGGGGGGAAGACTGAACCTAATCAAGAGGGAGGTTACACTACCAGACGAGGAGACAGGAGGTTGTTGTTGTCAACCCGTGGTTTCCTAGTTGAATACCTTTTAAGATCAATTCGGGCAAACCTCTGGAAAGGAGGGCTCCCCGTGGGTATACTCCGCAGGGGATGGTTTGGCCGTTCTTCCAGGAATTGGAGACCAGAGGGCGAGGTGAAGGATTCTTCGTCACACCGCTGGCATCTTTCCGGCTATGTGCTACCCCCCCCCGGTTTCTGAAGGTTATTCGCCGGTGGGTCGGGAATGTGGGAGATCATGAACATGTCAAGGAAATTCCTTTACAAAGGGTTCTGTTTGACCCCTTTCCAAATCCTCTGCCTCGGATTGCCCAAGTAGTCGGATCTTTGGGGGGGTTTGAGAGTCTTTTGAATTCCATCAGTGATCCCCTTGAGTTTGGGACTTACGTATGCGGCTGCTTCTTCATGAAAGCTGTGTGTGAGGGACAATCTGAAGTGGTACGAGCTCTGAGGAAGGGTTGTGCCCCGGGCGGAGTGCGGTGGCCTGCTGGAGGTATGGACCACTTCCTCTTCTCTGCCCCTTAACACAGAGGTTAAAACAACCGAGTGTGCGCTTCCATCCATGTGGCCCCGGGTTGGCCGGTCTCTCCTATGCTGTGGCCTTGGAGCTTCAGAGGCCCTGGGTGCCCGACGACCGCGCTGCCGATATCCTAGTCAGTCTAGTGGCAGGTACCACACGTGGAACGCCGGTGTTTAGTAATCGCGCACTGAAATCCTCCCGTGTGGAGAGGTGGGTTGAACATTCCTGGGTGACCTGTGCAAGGTTGCGCTCTCTGGAAGCATGAGAGGCTGGGCAGTGGAGGGCCTCTCTCCGTTGAAGGGTGGTTTCTCCTTTATTGTCCCTATAGTCTGTCAATCCCACTCTGGTGTTGGGGTCTGATGCTCACAGTAGATTTTTGTTTTGTATCTGAGCGTGTAGTGAGTGGGGGCTGCAGGCGTCCGAACCTGGGCTTTAAATGTGTTTGTTTGTGTTATGTTGATTTGTTAATGTGTTTTATCTTTGTGTACAGTGGGTGGTATTTATTTATAGTTTATTATTATTAGTTCTTGTGTATATAGGCTGGTTGGTTTTGGGGGTGTTGTGTTAGGGTGTTAGGTTGGGAGGGGGGTGACGGGATTTGACTATAACTATCCTAAGGCACTGGTCTGTGACTATATAGCTGCAAACTTGTGGCACGTTAGACCAGTGTCTGGGGGAGGGTGGATGGGCGTGGTATTTAGGTAGTTATTTTAATGTTTTATTCCTTTTTATGTCTTTTTTTTGCTGTGTATTCTTTATGTTTTATGGGAAAAAAAAAATATAACATAATATAAAAAAAAAAAAAAAAAATTTATTAAGAAAAAAAAAAAAAAAATTGAGGTGGTGGGACTGGTGGAGGGTGTTGGTTGATTCTGCATGCTGAGTATGTTGGGATGTGTTTGTGGCTGGGGCCCGGAGGTTTTGTAAGTTTATTTTCGATTTATCTTGTTGTAATTAATTTTGCCAAGTATGCTTCATTTTAGTTTTATTGTTTGTATGTTTGTCATTTTATATAAATAAAAGTTTACAGAGGTAACTCAGATCAGTACGGAAATAATGCTAGTGTACACAGTGATGCCACCGAGCCCAGAATAGTGAGTGCACTCTGGATAAAATACAGGTAGTAACTCAGGATCATTACAGGGAAAAGTAATGTCATGTTTACCATGACTGCACAGCAGCAAATAGTGAGTGCAGCTCTCAAGTTTAAAACAGAATATGTAACCTATATATTTACATAACTGTTTTACAAAAGTAACACCGTTTGGTGATTTTGCAGGGATTCTAATAAATAGTTTCATACTTCTTCCAAATATGTTTAATGGATTTCCTGATACAATACTATTATTACTGTCTGGACTCTCTATAGGAGCAGCGGGCTCGTTCCTCCGCTGATTCTTTGGCTGACAACAATGAGATTTTTTTCTTCCCTTTTGGAAAATGATCAAACCAGGGGGGTGGACGGCACATCCTGCGTTTATACCGCATCCTGAAGCAACAGCACCACGATGGAGTTATAAAAATCTCTTCTTTTGTCAGCATTTCCGTCAACTGTCAGTGACTCTTGGCTCCAATCACCTTACAAGTCCAACAGGAGGCAGAGCAATGCAAGTGAGATGGTAGATAGGAGCCTTCATCTGCTTTTCTTGCACATTTCACTGGCGTTGGGCTTCCGATTCTCGGGCTCTGCCACCTGCCGGAATCACTCCTCCCTGGACCTGGCTTGTCCTCCTCTTAAACTTTCTGATTGTGTTATTATTGTGGACAGGCCCCACGGCTTCCGCAGCATCATCCCTTCCCCTGCTGCCAGGCTCAACACTCAGGCAGCTGGCAGACTGGGTGCCCGCACTCCCTGGCATCACTACCCCTGAGCCAACATTACTGGCCTCAGACTAGGAATTACACTTCACTGACACATAGCAGGAATAGGGGAACTGGGATTGTCAAAAAGTTAACATCAAATAAATAACAAATAATTAAAACAATAATAAAAAAATAAAAATACATACTCTTGTATAGCCGAGTTTTTTCAGCACAAACAAGTGCTGAAAAACGTCCCCTCGGCTTATACACGAGTCCAATACAAGTCAGTCAGTCAGTAAAAATTTACTGAAAAAATAAAATAAACTATATACTACTCACCCTCTGGGCCCCGATGTACAGCGCTGCTCCCCCCAATGTCCGCGCGGCTCGTCTTCGGCTTCTGCTGCCCCTCTCTTTCTTCTGCAGGGCCACCATTTTTTTTCTCCCGGGCGCGCCTAGCATGCGTCAGCAGCGCCGCATCATACTATGCAGCTGCCGGCCGGAGAGAGCAATGGCGCGCCCAGTAAAGAAAGAAGACGGCGCAGAACCTGAAGACGAGCCACTGCGGACATCGGGGAGCAGCGCTGTACATCGGGGCACCGGAGTTTAGTTATATTTATTTTATGCTGGGGTGCGATATACTATTGGGCAGGCTGGGGTGCATCATAGAAATCAAAAGCAAACTTCTGAAAATTCACTTTGGTGGACTGTCAACTTATATAACCGTGAAACAAATACTAAAGGAATTTATATTATGGATGGATTTGAGAATTCCTGTCCATAAAGAATATTCTGAAGGGTCCTTTTAACTTTGATGGACAATGACCCATCTTGTGAACATAACTTAATAGGGCACTTACTAAAGGTCCGTTGGTTGCATTTCCGTCGGGTTTCTCGTCGATTCTTGATTTGCGTTCAATTGTCCTGGTTTTTGGCAACCATCGTATTGTGCGCTCGGCAACGGCTTTCAGCGAACAAAACAGGGGTCGGGCCGTCGGACAACCCGACTAATTCGGACAAACCCGGAATTTAAATCAAAATTGTGTCGCAGATCCACACTCACATCACCGGGAAGAGAGAAGGTGACTCCGGCGGACCTGACGGGGAAGCGACACATGGAGGAAATTGGGACCACGATCTTAGTGAATCATGGCAGCTCCGAATCCCATCGACCTTCCGGATCGAGGATCACGACGGGACGGGTCAGTAAATGTGCCCAATGAGTTCTTTGAAGACACTGTAAATTTGAAAGGTTGGACAACTCTCCAAGTGCAGTCATACCATCGTCAAGTCTGCAAGACAATGGTGGAGTGATTAAATTCAACTTGGAACCATATCCAACATAAAATCTTGGCAAACCTTTCTCTATAGACTGATGAGTCAACTTGTTAACTCTTCCCAAGAGGACATGTTAATAACAAATTTGCTCAATGACTTAACTCATATACTCTAGACTCACCAAACTACAGTAAAAACATTTGATGCATCTTGTAGAATGGCCAACAATTTACTCAACTATCCCAAAAATCTGGGGGACCTTTGCTTTGGGACAGACTAATAGTTAGATGTCAATTAACAACCTAAATTGAAGGACACACAAGAGGCCTCCATTCCATCACCGTACACTCGGCCAGTGGTTTCCTCTCCGTTCCAAAATACAACACCATGCCCTTACATCACTTGTCTGTCTGTAATTATACCCATTATGCCACAAATTTTTGCTAGAATCGAAGCAGAGAACATTGGTCGTAAGTCAACTTTGTCTTCATAAAGGCGTTCATCTTCTTTTCCAGAAAAAAAACAATCCATTCCATAAACTCAGACGGCCCCCCATCACCGGGAGACATGAGCTATTTTTGTTTATTTACTACCATCATCCTTAACGACAAAATACCATTTGCCGTATCGTTACCAGCGGTTCGCCTCTTCTGACCGAACTTTTAAAGATAAATCAAAATAATAGCAAAATAAATATTAGAAAAAAACCAGGTAGCCTATTGTTCTGCCTGTCAATACCGTGACAGGAGAGATTTAATGAGGATAACCCAATATGTGGGAACATTTTACTATAATGAATTCTAGGCTGTCAGTTTTTTTTTTTTTTCTCCCGTGAACAACAATGAAAACAAATTATTTTGTCTTCGCGGCAACACAAACATCAACAGGAAGCAAAAGGAGATTGCGGAGCAAAAATTCCACCTGATCACAGTGCGTTGATGGGACGAATACAAATACTCAGAAGCCTAGGAAGGCTCCCGATTCTCCCACCCTCTGCTAGGATATTCTCTGTATTTTTTCCTTTTCTGGAAAGTTTTGAGGTTCCTGAAAACTTTTGGATTCCCAAAGAGTGAGAAACATCATAGGCCTGGCTATTCTCACCACCATCAGCCGTCTTCACCTCTCGGAATGAGGTTCATCCGAAAAGATTGGTTTGATGAAGGGTCAATGGTGAGAGGAGAGTAGGCGTTCAATTGGAGTTAGGAGGTTCTATCTGGAGTATTAAGTTAGTCTAGTCCCATTTGGTGGTGAACCTATGGCACGGTGCCAGAGTGGCACTCGAGCCCTTCGCTGTGTGGCATACCCAGAGCCTCACCAGAGATGACTCCAGGATCTTCCTGCAGTCCAGACAGCCATGACTTTCTGTGCACAGAGCTAATTTGAAAAGTTACAGGGCGCTAACTGGACTATTTTCTGCTTTATTGGTGTCCTCAGGGTGCTGATTGATATGTTTGTGACATAGCAGGGAGTATAAATTTCTGTGGTGGCACTTGCGATATAAGTGGTTTTGTTAGTCTTTGGGCACTCGATCTCTAAAAGTTCGCCATCACTGGTCTATCAACAGTACTTGTTTATATTTCTAACCTTCGAGCCTATACCTTGAGGGTCTGGTCTTGGGTCTGTCCTTTTTGATGCTTCATCCGTCTGTATTGTTAATAGGGTCTGTCTGGCTTGTTGTTTATAGGGGTTGGCTAAGTCAGATGATGAAGTGATCAGTCAAAATATCGTTTGGTTTTAGTCTGTTTTGTTGTTTCGCGCTCTTTTTCTGGGTCTGTATTTGTTCAGTTTTCTCGTTCGTGTTTGTTCTTGTTTATGTTGTCGGGGTCTACAATCATTTTTAGTGATAAAAAAAAAGTCATAGCCAAACATGTAAATCAAGTTTGGTTGGGGCTCTCTGGAATTACTATTACAAAATATACCGACCTACATACAAATCAACTAAAGGAACTACCACCACGGATCTACTATTAAGGTAGATCCGTGGTAGGTGCATCTAATGTATGTAAGGATAGCCCTTTTTAGGGCTAATCCTTACTCCACTATATTTTATTATCATTAATGAGGGAAATGCAAATTTTCTAGAGGCTACTGGGCGTGGTAGCCGGGCGGAGGCTACACGGTCAGCTACTCCAAGCCCAGTAGCCTCTTCGATCCTCCTTCCAGATAGCTTCACTCATCGTGAAACTGAATTCTGCGCATGCGCTAGCTCAGGCTTCGGAGCCAAGATTGTGCAGTCGCCAGCCTGCTTCTGCGCATCGCAAACTCGGGTTTAGCTGCAGTGCGCGCGCTCCTCATTGCGTGTGCTAAAGCTTCTGGTAGGAGGATCAAAGAGGCTACTGGGGCGTGGAGTAGCCGCCCGTGTAGCCTCAGCTCCGGCTACTCCACAACCCAGTAGGCTCTTTAGAAAATTTGCATATTCCCTGATTAGAAATATAAAATATAGTGGAGTAAAGCATTAGCCTAAAAGGGCATTCTTACATACATTAATGCACCTACCACTACACTACACACTGGATCTTCTACATAGCCCGGGACTGCCTGTATATGCAAGGGCAGCATGGCGAGAACAGGGAAAGGCAGAGCTCTCAAAGGAGGCAAAGACACAGGTAATATACATGAGGGCAACGTCTAATGGAGAGATTTACTGAAAGTGGCAACCCTTTAATGTGTCTGGTCTGGAACTGTTCATCTGGCTGCTCTAGAGTCTCTATTTGGTTAAAGCCCTGTTACTGGGTCTGTATTTGTTTGGGGGGTCGGCTCTTGAGTCTGTGTTTGTTCTGAGCTTCTATTTGTTGAATGTTTGGTCTGGAGATTCTTCAAGATGTCAAATCTGGTGTCTGTATTTATTCAGCTGTATGGTCAGGAGGTAAGGGGGGAATTCATTATTGCCCCTGCTCCCAAAAATGACAGATGTGGCCCCAAAAAATATACTTCCGAAACATTTCTGAAGGCTTTTGTTTGGCCGTATTCCGACTTATCACAAAGGGCGTGGCCTTGTGTAGGAGGCGTGTTTAGAAGAATGGGCGTGGTCAATGGAAATTATTCCAGGCGCCAAAAATAAGTAGGTGCAACCACAGTATAGACCTGATAAAGCAGGTATAGAAGTGTGAACTCAACATCTATACTGTGAACGATTCAATATCACAATGATGGGCAGCAATAGATTGCAGCCCTGCACTGTCCGAGCCTAGACACATTATGAATTCCCCCCTAAGTCTTATACACCTGGTTTTGGGGTCTGTACAGGGTGGCCCCAGGTATCATAGTAGGCCCTGGGCGACGAGCCTCAGTGGGCCCCTTTGTATGAACTCACGTGCACATTAAACATTTAGTAACAAAACAGTCTTCTGTTCCCTAAATTATCCCTAGTTTTATCATCCCAAACTGCCCCCTCATGGTATTTTATATATAAGCCCCCACTCACATCCTATGGATTCATAGATAAACCTCCCTCACCACTTGGATTCTTTATGTACAGCCTTATGGTGCCCCCCAGCAGCTATAGGCCCGACGTCGTCCTGGGTATGCCCCCGTTGGGCGCCCACCACCCTGGGTCTATATTAAATTTATAGGGGTGAGAGAAGTAATAGTCAGTACTTTTTGGTAGAGGCGGGCCTTGTATAAATGGGTGGGCATATGTATGTCTCTCACTCCAAATCCCCTGATGTCAATTCTCAAAAGTTTTTATCGAAGAATACAAATGGCACATGGCAGAACGGTGGTCCTTGTAACGTTTGGCTCACGCCTCAAGTTACTCGAGGTCCTGGAAGGATATCTTCTCAATGCCTCTTTTTACTACACTTTTTATGCTACTTTTTACCCTAGCCCACGCCTATCACATATAAACAGACTATGACTTTCATGGCCTTTGTTAATGGCTCTTCTTTAACACCTACGTAGCTGAAGATAGGGTTTCCCAGTCCTCTCTTCTTCTGTAGGCCTCTCTTGAAGGCCTCGTCGTGGAAAACCTCAGCATGAATAAGCCTTGGAAGCACAGTGGGCATTTAGCCTTCATTGACATCTCCGGTCCGTTCATGCTACAATCCAATCAAACTCAAATCTCCAATCCTCTTGTCGCTCTGAGTATTTTCTGATGGGTATATGGTTTGCAGATAACCGGGTCGATGTCCCCCCCCCCCCCCACCACCCTCCTCCTCCTTCCTGCTTAGCGCAATGCTTATATTGTTTTATAACAGTTCAATGAGTAGAGTTCAGAAATGAAGCAGCTGCCCACACTGTGGTCCTCCTGTGTTACGCACGGGGTCTGAGCATTGCCCACCAGGGTTGAAGCCATTCACTCCGTGGTCTTGCTCGAAAGGCTGAGAGCGGTCTTTGTACGGAGCGGCCACTGTCTGCGAGGATCTAAAGGTGATGTAAGCAGATCAGTCCCTTTAAAAGGATTGTGAAATGCAACTCAAATGCGTCCATGTTAAGCATGTGGTTACCCGACATAAAAGACAGATAAACCCAGCACACCCCTCGTTCTCCCCGAGCTTCTGAAAGAGATAAAGGACTACAGTATAATAGGCATCTTATAGAGTTTTTTATTCTTTAAATGTGAACTTTCTTTTCAAGATTTTTTTTTTCACCATCTTTGAATACTTCTCTATTAGGTCCTCCGTTATTTCAACGCTGATATGAATGCGCTGAAAAATCCCCTTTATGAAAGAGGGTAGTAAATCAAATTTTTTTTTAAGGGTCCTAAACCTCATTGTTAAAAGGCGTAACGAAGAAAGGAAATAACAAGATAATTCTCGGTGAGTCTTTGATTGAAACGAATAAATATCACTGAGTAGGATTCCAAAAGTCTGGATGGGAGGTTTCCCGTTCCTCAGGTGTGTTTTTGTAAAATAATACAAAGAGATAAAGGCACATTTACTAAGGTGTCCGAAACGGCGCATTTTCTCATCGGGTTCTGCGATTCTTTTCGTTTTGCCGTGAATTGCCCGGGTTATTGGTGCATGCAATCGGTGGTGCCAGCCGGCTTGCATGCGACACAAATCGGGGGGCGTGGACATCGGACAACCGACTGATTCAGACAAACGCGGAATTAAAAAGCAAATTGGTCGCAAGATCGCACTTACATGCACCGGGAAGAAGATGTTGAACTCCGGTGGACCTCAGCAAAGCGACACATGCCGGAAACTGACACACAATCTTAGTGAATCGCGGCAGACCCCGAATCGTCGGACAACGCATGGTACTCGCGACGGGACGAGTAGTAAATGGGCCAGAGGTATGACAACTTTACGTTCAGGGTCATGTGCGCAAGCAAGCCGGACTATTTACTGATTGGTGGTCTGAAGCCATCCAATCCAACAAATTGATGCCCCTACCTAATAGCCATGGCTGGGACTGGTAGAGGTGATACCCTTTGCGGGACAACCCTGCGGAAACCCCTTGCAGGATCCACCTGAAACTGAACTTAAAAGAAATCCCACTGTTTCTATTTGGGGTGGCGGTTTTTGGTGTTTTGTAGGAAAATGTTTCTAACTTCAATTTTCTGAGGCCTTTTATGATCTCCATTTGTCGGACAGTAGTGGATTACAATAGTGCGGTTTGGGTGGGTAGCCCAGGGCCCAGGCTTCTAGGTGGCTCACGGCCACCCACTCCACTAATTTTATACTGAGAAGGACCGTCACCCATAAAATCCTTGAACGGCAGTCCCTGGTTACTTACCAGATATGTTATGTAGGTTGTTCGTAAGCTGAATTTTATGTAGTCAGAACTGTATAGTTTAATTTATAGTATAGTTTATATTTAACTCCACATAAAGCCGATTACGAGGCGCCGGTACTGATAGAATTTAGCTTAAAGTTTATGACTAGCACCATAAGATAATTCTAAGAGGTCTCGGCTGCGCGGTTTGCATACTATTCCACCAATGATGCCTGCATTCATATTGATCCCTAAAGACAAGCGTTGGCATTTACCCTATAAAGGAAGGGTTTTTACATTGTGACTAGATCGAGCCGACCATTTGCCAAATTTGTGGCCGAAACACCAATCCAGCAAATTGAAGCCCAGCAAAGCCATAGCTATGACTGGAGGCTCCTGGCCAATCATAGCCATGGCCATATCCTCACACTGCTGGCTCTGAGCTCTGAGAATTGAACTTTGCCACAACCCTTCCCACTTCTTTTAACAACTGATTTTGTATTCAATGAGTAAATGCTACAGCTTTTAAGGAACAGGCTGTGAGAAATATCATGCAGAAAGCTTAGAGCAAAGCAGGAAGGACACGACTTCAGCTATTATCCTGGAAAATAGATGTAGCATGATAGGGTGTAATACAAGCAGTAAACTCAAGCATAGTGGGGGCTGTGGCACAATTATGCAGGAGCTAAAAGCACAGCATTGTAGGAGATCATCTTAAGTGTACTTGGATAAGCTTAAAGGAAACCTACCATGAAAGTAGATATAATGGTAGGTTCTCCTCCATGCCTCTGCCCTAATCTGTATTAATAATCCTGGACCTACTTGTTTATAACTTTATCTTAGTAACATGTAAATGAACTGCAGAGGCTATAGGGGCGTGTCCTAGCCTGGCTGGCACTGGGAGCTAACGCTATTCCACGCCCCAGTAGCCTTTGCAGTTAATTTACATATTATAAAAAATAAGTATTTTTTTACTTAGGTTAGGTTCCGGGATTATTAAATTACAGATTAGGGCGGAGGCAGCAGGAGGAATCTACCATCACATATACTTCCTCATGGTAGGTTTCATTTAGGGTGAGTCCTCACACTGCTGTGCTTTTAGCTCTCTGCATTAATTTGTGCCAATTTGTACATTCCTCATGGTAGGTTTCCTTTAAGAAATTTGTTACGGTACCACTAAGCCAACACAAAGGTATGATTACATAGCTCAACATGCCCAAAACCTAATCCACTTTGCAAGATCACAGAACACAGCATGTGTGAGGACACGCGTCCAGTGCTAATCCTAAATCTAAATCCTATTTTCACAGTCCTGCTACTAACAACATCACAAAAGATTACACACTCTATAGGGACTAAACGTTACACAGATGGAAGTTCCCTTTAATCCTCACATATCACCAGAAGGGACTGTTCAGTAACCGTGACTTAACACTATTCTGCTTCGCATTCCCCAATCATTGTCGAGTTGGAGTGAAGTAAAACGAATTTATGGATGTCGCCGAGACATCAGGATGAGTCAGGATCAACAGTTCAAAAGTGTAAGAAATCAAAGCAAAAACCTTCACGGAGCAAATCAGCCACGACGGAACATATTTTTTTCTCTCCTGTATATAAATAGTAGTTTCTAGAATACGAACAAGCATTCTGCGCAGATACAGCGCTTGACACATTGTTGATGCGTTTCCTAAATCCATGTCTTGAAATGGAATTTGGGAGTCTGCCCCACAAACAAGAATGTGAACAGGCCTTTTATTTTGTCACTTTTCGGCTAAAAATAAATAATAAAATGAGCAGATCGTAAGGGACATGGATGGGAGGAGTTTAGAGGATGAGGTGATGGTGCACGCACAGGGTCCAACCGGTATGACATAAGACTGAGATAGGGGTAGTCACCATGACCCCATGTATAGAAGTACCCAAGGGGGCTCACTTAGGGTCCGGGGACGCACTTTCAGCAGACTTTCCGGCATTTTCAAGTTTTGCACGGCTGTGACAGGTATTTAACAGGGGACTGTGTCACACGTGATAATTTTTTGGCGCAGCTGTGCTGCTTTTATGCGACAGAAATCGGGGGAGGGGGCGGTGCCGTGGGACCACCTGATGGATTCAGACTGAGCGCGGGATTTAACTTTAAAATTGTCACAAGCCCAAGCACTTACCAGCCCCAGGAAGAAGTAGGTGAACTTCAGCGGACCTGAGCGGGGAAGCGACACATGCAGGATATCGGGCGCACAATCAAAGTGAATCGCGGCCACAGTGCATGATCATCGGACAAAGCACTTTCTTTGAACTCCTCCGGACGGGTAAGTACATGTGGATTATTTGGGTTTTTAAAGATACGCAACGCCACAGATGTTAAATGTGTCCCCTGGCTATATTCTGTGGGGGGCTTCCACCAGATTTTGTGCCCAGCGGCCCCTGGTTGGGTCCCCCTGGTTCAGGCTCTTCATTGCTTTATTACCAGGTAGATTGGAAGCTCCATCTGTACAGCTGCACACGATATGCTCTGATCCACTGTATTATAGTATCCTTCTACGATGACACAATATCATCACTATTATATGACCGCCTGAT
Source organism: Engystomops pustulosus (assembly GCA_019512145.1). Taxonomy (NCBI): domain Eukaryota; kingdom Metazoa; phylum Chordata; class Amphibia; order Anura; family Leptodactylidae; genus Engystomops; species Engystomops pustulosus. The sequence goes on from CM033649.1 coordinate 89,968,449, forward strand.
CAGTGGGGAATTTTGCTTTCATACTGTACATCTAGGTGTAAAAGCCATAAGGATGCTGACGCTCATAAGTGTCTCCATCCTTTGATGCATGACCTGTTCGGGCCCCTTTTACAAAACCGCCCCTCCACCATATACATCCATACAGCCCTCTATATACCGCCCCTCACCAATATACCTCGCATAGTACAACCCTCTATATAACCGCCCCTCCCCATATACATCCATGTACACCCCTCTATATACCGGCCCCTCCACTATATACATCCATGACACCCTCTTATACCGCCCCTCCTTATACACACCATGTACGACCCTCTATTACCGGATCCCCTCTACCATACACCCTTACAGCCCTCTATATACCGGCCCCTCCACTATACACACCCATGTACAGCCCTCTATATACCGGCCCCTCCACTACATACATCCATAAACAGCCCTCTATATACCAGCCCCTCCACCATATACAGCCCTCTATATACCGGCCCCTCCACTATATACATCTATATATAGCCCTCTATATACCGGCCCCTCCTGTATACACATCCATATACAGCCCTCTATATACAGGCCCCTCCACTATACACATCTATATACAGCCCTCTATATACAGGCCCCTCCTGTATACACATCCACGTGCTGCCGTAGCGGGTTCAGCCATAATAAGGGTGACAGTGCCGTCTAATATTGTTCTCGGCTAACAAAAGCTGACTCTGGTCTTTTCTTCTCGTTTGCCTCATTTAGCCGTCCTCACTAAAGATTGTTCCCAATCAAGGTTATGGAGCTGAAAAGGCTCGACTTTATATGAAAGGTATAAAACTGCTTGGATGAAAAAGCTTTGGATCTGAAAGCACTAACGTGATTGTCCAGAAAAATACAATAATAAAAATTTTAATCTCTGCCGAAATGGAACCAGATTCTAAATTTCTCCCGGAATGTCAATAGGACCCGGTGTTTTGTTACTTTGTTTCAGCAATCGCAGCTTTCCGGTGATTAGTGCTCTGTGATATCGGCTCCCGTATCAAAGCCCAGACCGCGCAGGCGACGGCTTCTTGTGTGCGCTGACAATGCCTGACAATGGAACGGCGTCCGATACGTCGCCGTATCCCTCTCATCTCATCATAAGGCCGCCCGATGCTCACCCTACCGCCGACTGCCGTCTGATCTCTTACCGGAGACCCGCTGGACCTCGTCTGGTACATTTTACCCAACTTTCAGTTGATTTCTCCCGAGACCCTCCTTTTTTTCTGGGTTAGATAAGAAGTAAAATGACTGCATAGCCAAAAATCTTAAAGGGATATTCTAGTTGAAAATAGAAATTGCTGAGTCAATAGAGGGATTTGCCTGCTTTAGAACCTTCACCTTTCAATCTCAAGGACCCAACACAACCCAATATGCCTTCAAATTTCAGTACACAATGGGGCTCATTTACAAAGGGTCCGAACGCCGCACTTTCGTCGGGGTTCCCGGATATTTCTCTTTTGCCCCAAATTGCCCCGGGTTTTTGGAGCACACGAACGGATTGTGGCGCATTGGCGCCACCTTTCATGCAACACAAATCAGGGTGTGCCTGTCGGACAACCCGACTGATTCGGACAAACCGCGGAATTTCAAAATCAAAATTGTGTCACAAGATCAGCACTTACATGCACCAGGAAGAAGAAGGTGCACTCTGGCGGACCTGAGCGGGGAAGCGACACATGCAGGGAATTTGATGCACGGCAGACCCGAATCCTCGTCGGACATTCCAGATTGGCGGCGTCAATGGGACGGGTAAGTAAATGTGCCCCGATATGCCTTCAAATTTCAGTACACAGTGGGGCTCATTTACTAAGGGTCCGAATCGCGCACTTTCCTCGGGTTTCCCGTCGATTTCCTTTTCGCGCCGAATTGCCCCCGGATTTTGGCGCATCGTCGCCGGCTTTCATGCGACGGAAATCGGGGGGCGTGGCCATTGGACAACCCGACTGATTCGGACAAACCGCGGAATTTAAGAAAAGAAAAGTGTCGCAAGATCAAGCACTCACTTGCACCGGGAAGAAGAAGGTGAACTCCGACAGACCTCGGCGCAGAAGCGACGGATGCAGGAACTCGGACGCACAATCTTAGTGAGTCGCGCCGAACCCGAATCCTCATTGGACAACGCAGTAAATCTGCCCCAATGTGTAATGCACTATTTCTCCTGTGGAGGCACTGCTAGACAATACAACATTTTCAGATTTAAAACGAGTCATTCAACACCTCCATGAAATCCAACTCTACTTTGCCTACTTTAATAGGTGTCACTCCACTGATTCTGTCATAGGTGGATTTTTTTTCTGTAGCCCCCACTGTTTCCAAGTAATCAATTTCATTATTTTCATCTCTATACTGTCAGATGGGCGGAGCCAAGTTGTCGGCACCAGTCCAGGGCTTTCCAACTGAAAATATAGGGGCACATTTACTTACCCGCCCATTCGCGATCCAGCGGCGCGTTCTCTGCACAGGATTCGGGTCCGGCTGGGATTTAAGATGGTAGTTCCTCCGCCGTCCACCAGGTGGCACTGCAGCGCCGAAAATAATCTTAACGCCCCGGAATGCACCATCCCATAGAAGGTGAAGGTGAGCGCTCCCCAAGCGACACATTTTCGGTATTAAATGCGGCGGTTTTTCCGAATACGTCGGGTTTTCGTTCGGCCACGCCCCCCCGATTTCTGTCGCGCGCATGCCGGCCCCGATGCGCCACAATCCGATCGCGTGCGCCAAAAACCCGGGGCAATTCATGTACAAGCGGCGCAAATCGGAAATATTCGGGTAACACATCGGGAAAACGCGAATCGGGCCCTTAGTAAATGACCCCCATAGAGCCTAATCAGCACGTTGGGTACTGAAACTACCGTGGAACTATGCTAATAGACGGGTGGACCTGGGCTGAAGCAGAAAGCCTCTACCCGCCCATCTGAAAGTGGAGAACCAAAAATAATGAAACTGATTGGTGACAGTGGGGACTAGAGAGAAAATTCCAAAGCATTGTCTATCAAAGGATGCAAATAGTTGAAGTTGGTGAAGGGACATGGGATACGACAAAGGGAAAATCCTGAGATACGCTTGAGTTTTTTTGGCTCTTGTGTCAGATTCGTATTGGCAACTATAGGCTCCTATACACAATAGGAAAGATGGCAGATTTTGGAGGGGACCTTATTATTCTATTTCTATGTGGGGCTCCCATGTCTCCTCTATCGTTCCAAGTGTGCATGTACGTGGGGCATCGTGAGAAACTGTTAATCAGTCTACTATTGAAGGTGTATGACATCAAATATTCAGTAAAATGATTGACAGTTGCCCTATATATGATGGTGGGGTTGAATTTAACATTTTTAACTATAGTTATTTTCACTAATCAGTGCCATAGACAGAACTGAAAGGGGTGCAGAGGTTATCGTGCCCGTATCCTGGTGCCTCCACCATATTAGAAGATACTACTACCATAAATAACACTTAACAAGTTGGGGGCTCATTACACATTTGGTATTGGGACCCCGTAGCTTAAAGTTACACCTCTAAGTGCTAGAGATTCCTGGAAGACATGGAAGGAAGTAGAAGGATGGATCCAGGAGTGTCAGAAAGCAAAGCTACAGCTGTGAGAGCAAACAATGGGGGTCTCCCGGAACAGCACTTAATATTTCGAGAACATCCACCGGCGGAATGATATTATGTTGCCAATTCTATCTTCGGGATGAGCTTCAATTACACAAAGGCAAACGAGTTTAACGAGGCTGCGACACAGAGAGAGAGAATGTGTAATTAATGCAGACTTGCTACAGTGTTATCACCTCTAGTAACCACATTATCACTTACTAATAAGGTTAAAAGGGACGCCACACCTCTGCTGGAGCTTTTATTCTAGCATGTGTTGTCGCAACCGAGCCCCTTATTACACCAGTCTACTACAGATTGGAGGATGAACACATAATTAGCTTTAATGTGGAAGGATGAAAGAAGGCAGAACATTGAACAATCCTCAGAACAATGGACATAGAAATTAGAAAATGTATACAAAAAAATTACCCTTCAAAAGAATATAGCAGGAAAATACATAATATTGGGGCAGATTTACTTACCCGGTCCATTCGCGATCCAGCGGCGCGTTCTCTGCGGTGGATTCGGGTCCGGCCGGGATTCACTAAGGCAGGTGGCGCTGCTGCGCTGAAGTTCCCCAGAATGCACTGATCTTCACCAAGCTGGACCGAGTGAAAGTAAGCGCGAGTCCAGCGGCACTTTTTTTTTTTTAATGTGGCGGGTCTTCCGAATCTGTCGGGTTTTTTTACTTCCGCGCCCCCGATTTCCGTCGCGTGCATGCCGGTGCCGATGCGTCACAATCCGATCATGTGCGTCAAAAACCCGGGGCAATACAGGGAAAATCGGCGCAAATCGGAAATATTCGGGTAACACGTCGGGAAAACGCAAATCGGGCCCTTAGTAAATGACCCCCATTATGTTTCCATGTACAGCCTTAGTGACTGTGTAAAGCTCCGCCCCCGAGGAGCTATACTTGGACTAAGACTGTGTACCAGCTATCTGACAAAGGGAAGACACCCAATAGATCCAAATTTTTAAAAGCCGCATATGAGAAGTGACTTTTCCCTTCCTAATTTCACCTCTTTTGTGGCTAATAGGTGCAAAAATATTTTGGCATCCGTCTTGGATATCTTTGGTCCTCGACAGTAAAAATTTCTAAAATTGTGATTAAGTAAATCTATGACCAATGCGTTGGACAATTTATGAACGACTTGGATGTTACACGGATGTGGAGCACCGGCATTATGCACAACCTCGGTCCTTACCTAAAAAAATCACATTTTTAAGTCAAATGTAACTATAAGTGTATTAAGGGCCTGTTAGGTGACACCATAAAATAGGTTCTTGATCCAATCCGACTCCTTGGAAAAAAATTCCCAAAATAAGATGGTAGAACCCTCTGTAATTTCTCCGTCTCCTCTCGGCTATAAGTCGGCTTTCCCCCTATGTGTTACATGATTATACGTATTATTACTTCTCATACACACCGAGCGGCAATCGCCAGGCAAGACTTTGTCATCCTCTATTTTACTTGCTTTGCCTTTCGCCGTCCCCAAATTACACGGGTGTAATTATTTTGACAACATAATGAAAAGAAAATTGGATTTGGGCCCTGCAAGTTTATCTAATAATTCTATTTCTTCGCAGACTTCACAGCACTGACAGTCACAAAGAGACCTGTCCATTCCAACAGGGAAATATTTGATTTTTTTTTCGCGCAGAACATTATTTATTTTCCACAAGTCGCTATTATCAGAGCGGATATGATAGCCGAATTGAGGGGAAGAAAAAAAAAGAATAAAATCAAGAAATTCCGGTGTTTCAAAGCCTTAATTTTTTTTTTTCTCTCTTCAGCTCTCACTTTTGACATTTTCTTCCCCTGGGAAGACAAGATAAAATGCTGTCACAAAACTGGTGACTTTTTCTTGTCAAATGACAGATTTGATTCTCCATAGCAACGGCGAATCAAGGTGTTTGCCGGAATTAAAGCCACTTTTAAATGGCGATTCTGTATTTATAAATGAAATTAATATAATACAATGGGGTGGGGGGGGGGGTAGGTTGGCCGCCCTCCCCCCACCCATCTTAGGTCTGTTCCTGTGTACACTGCGGACTCGGACGGTAGAGAGCAGAACGTGTTTGCATTTGTGGGGGACGTTAACATATTGCACGAGCAGATGTACAAACAAGAGGGGTCACGCGGGTCCCGTGCAGAAGTCTGATTTACTGTACGGAGGCTGCTATACAGATGGACAGTGATTGGTTGAGGGGCTCCGAGCAGGGGGAACGAAGCAATGATTTTGTTATTCTGCACTAAAGATTGTGATGACCCCAAATCTTGCTTTGGCCATCAAGATTTTTCTTGTATAGCGCCATCCAGTGGGCAATATCCATTTGCCCTATGACTCCCGGGTTTACATCCATCTTTAGAGAGAACAAGGAGATCCCTGATGTGACAAGACGTCGGCTTCTGAAGATGATGCTTGTTAGAAGGAGCACTGATCAGGTAATAATAGAGGGAGACAAAGTTACTGCAGTAGAAACTGTCCAGTATCTCCTCTGATGAGCAGAGAGCTGGTTCACCACACCAACAAACCTGCACATACCTGGAACAGTCAGTCACAAAGGTCAACTCCATACCAGACCATCAAGTTACTTCTGCAGTCCCATCCCAGACCATCAGATCTCCAGTCCCACGTTGGGCCATCAGGATACATCTAGAGTCCCATGTTGGGCCATCAGGTCAAATCTACAGTCCCATGTTGGGCCATCAGGATACATCTAAAGTCCCATGTTGGGCCATCAGGTCACATGTACAGTCCCGTGTTGGGCCATCCAATCAGATCTCCAGTCTCATGCCAGACTATCATGTTAATTCTATAGTCCCATGCAGGCCTATGAAATAATTTCTACAGTCTCATGCTTGACCATTAGGTCGGTTGTATAATCCCATGCTGAACCATCAGATTAGTTCTATAGACCAGTTCTGGTCCATCGAGTTACTTCTACAATCTTACCCTTCTCCAGTACTCCAGTCCCTTCTCCAGTACTCCAGTCCCATACTGGACCATAAGCTCAGTTGTAAAGTCCCATTCAGATCTGTTCTATAGTCGCATGCTAGGACATTAGGTATATTCTTCAATCCCCTGTCAAACCATCAGGTCAGTTATATAGTCTCATGATGTCCCACCATGTTAATTCCATAGTCTTAAACTGGACCATCAGGTCATTTATATAGTCCCACGCTGGATCACTAGATAGGTTGTAGAGTCCCATTCTGGAACATTGAATCCGTTCTACAATCCCATGCTGGACCTCTAGGTAAGTTGTAGATTCCAATGCGGACCATCAGATGTGTTGTACATTCCCATGCTGGACCATCATATTAATTCTAGAGTACCTTGCCGGGCAAGCATGATACTTCTACAGTCTCATTCTGCCCCATCATGTTATATCGATGCTACTTCTAGAGTCTTATGCTGGATCATAAGGTCAGTTCTAAAGTTCTATGTTGGACAATCATCCCATTTCCATATTGAGCCCTTAGGTTAGTTCTATTGCCCCATGCCGGAACATCAGGTCAGATCTACAGTCCGTTGTCAGACAATCAGGTCAATCTGTTATACAGTCCCATGCTGGACCACTAGGTAAGTTGTAAAGTCCCATTCTCGACCATTAGATCTGTTCTAGAGTCCCATCCTGGAATATCCAATTAGTTCTACAGACCCATGATGGATCAAATAAAGGAATGGATAGACATACACTCACCGGCCACTTTATTAGGTACACCTGTCCAACTGCTCGTTAACACTTAATTTCTAATCAGCCAATCACATGGCGGCAACTCAGTGCATTTAGGCATGTAGACATGGTCAAGACAATCTCCTGCAGTTCAAACCGAGCATCAGTATGGGGAAGAAAGGTGATTTGATGCCTTTGAACGTGGCATGGTTGTTGGTGCCAGAAGGGCTGGTCTGAGTATTTCAGAAACTGCTGATCTACTGGGATTTTCACGCACAACCATCTCTAGGGTTTACAGAGAATGGTCCGAAAAAGAAAAAACATCCAGTGAGCGGCAGTTCTGTGGGCGGAAATGCCTTGTTGATGCCAGAGGTCAGAGGAGAATGGGCAGACTGGTTCGAGCTGATAGAAAGGCAACAGTGACTCAAATCGCCACCCGTTACAACCAAGGTAGGCAGAAGAGCATCTCTGAACGCACAGTACGTCCAACTTTGAGGCAGATGGGCTACAGCAGCAGAAGACCACACCGGGTGCCACTCCTTTCAGCTAAGAACAGGAAACTGAGGCTACAATTTGCACAAGCTCATCGAAATTGGACAGTAGAAGATTGGAAAAACGTTGCCTGGTCTGATGAGTCTCGATTTCTGCTGCGACATTCGGATGGTAGGGTCAGAATTTGGCGTCAACAACATGAAAGCATGGATCCATCCTGCCTTGTATCAGCGGGTCAGGCTGGTGGTGGTGGTGTCATGGTGTGGGGAATATTTTCTTGGCACTCTTTGGGCCCCTTGGTACAACGCCACAGCCACATGAGTATGTTGTGACCATGTCGCCCCTTTATTAGCAAAATGTACCTGTAACATCTGATGGCTACTTTCCGCAGGATAATGCGCCATGTCAATAAAGCTGGAACTGACAATGAGTTCACTGCTGGCTCCACAGTCAAACCAGATCTCATATCCAATAGAGCATCTTGGGATTGTGTGGTGGACACGGGAGATGCATCATGGCTGTGCAGCCACAAATCTGCGGAAACTGTTGATGCCATCATTCAATATGGACCAAAATCTCTGAGCACTTCCGCAACCTTGTTGAATCTATGCCAACGAAGAGATTGAAGGGCAGTTCTGAAGGCAAACAGGGGGGTCCCAACGTTACTTTCATGGTGTCTACCATAATAAAGTGGGCCGGTGAGTGTATTACAAACCAATTATAACAGGAAATTCTGTTCTCAATTCAAATATAACGTCCCTTATGGCATGAATGTGAGTTCAATACATTTTGATGGTAAAAATCTGAAGCCTTCATCTCCATTTATCAGAGTAGAATCCAGAAAAAAACAGAACAAAAAAATGAAAAACACATTATTACTAGGAGACGGCATAGTTCTCTAATGATCTCTGCGGACAATATAATCCCCATGAATTTCCAGTCCCACCATGTTTATATATGTGACAACAGCATGTCAGCTCACAAAAGGCAAGAGAGTTATTTGAAGGGGACGTGGAAAATTTCAAACAACACCTTGAGCCTGGCCCGTCTAAATCCCCAAAGCAGGAGGCTGCTCCTTAACCTTCCGATTACCAAGACCTGAAAGAGAACATTGGCCAGAATTGTAAAAACGCTTTCCTGTGCTCTGCTGCTACCTCCTGTGCAAATGTGGAAGTCAGGGTACAGATGCTCGAGAAAAGAGGTGGTATGGCAATAGTAGGATCAGGGGTATCATATGCACACAAACAACCCAATTTGAGGAAAACTAGGGTTCTTTTTTTGGGTTGATGTCTTTTTGTCTGGTGGATCCAAGAAATCCACGCCCAACAGCGGTCAATAGATTCTCTTTGGCCAAAATGCCAATCGATGTTCTTTTGTTTTTTTTGGGATGGTATCAGAAAATCCTGCCGTGGCTGTACTGAAGCCACCATACCTACATTCCCTGGTGGTCTTTTGGTCTTCATCATTGGTTTAAACATGGGACATCACTTGTGAGGAGGTTATTTTTGATGGTCCTACGATAACCCCCAAAACTTCTGGCCAAGCTGCCAAAATGGAAGCCTTCCAAGAAACTGGAACTTGGTCACCCATCCCTAAGGACCCAAGATTCCTTGAATTCCTTAAAGGGGTATTCCTCCCACAAAGACAAGATTCTTAAATACCTCAGGATACAAAAACCATTCTACTAATTCACTGTTATAACAACAAAAATACTGAGCTTCACAGATATAACCAATTGTCTCTTCAGTTCCAATTTTACATTTGGTTGTCCCTGAATACGACCGTTAAATCTTCTGACTATGGTCCAATTCTTCTCATGTAGCTCTCAGCTGCTACTGCTCACTAAGTGCTCCTGCCTCTTCTCCCTCCTGCATTATAAAACCAGACTCAGACACAGGACTCATGTGGTAAGCAGCGTGTTTCAGAGACTTCCTCTCACAGAAAAAAGGCCTAGATAAGTCTTACAGTAGCTGCTGGTTGTTGTTTAATTGATTACTGGAGTAAGCAGTGGAGAGTGTCATTTTTTAAATCCATTCATGGACTCATCAATCCTCTCTTCTCCTATTTCAGATACTAGTGAATGTTCAGACAGCTACATGAAAAAGGTATATAAACGTACCACTGTTAATCTAAGCAATTTCAGCACAAGCATCTCATAGCACAGGAGGGATCGAAAGGGCTGACTAAGAGGTAGCAGCTTACACTCTGGAATCATTACACGATCATCACGTAGTGAAGAGCTGGAAGCAGCAAATAAAACAGAGTAAATTGGTAAAGTACAAGTTCTAAAATGATCTTTATTGTGTAACATTTATTCATGGGCAACCCTTTAAGGTAATAGGGGGCTTGTGGGCCGACTCAGGGTCAAGGTATCACTGCGTATTTGAAAAAACTAATGTCATGTTACTGTATTGTGATTATAATCTTTGGGCATGTCCAACAACTGTCCAAACCTACATAAACATGGCTGGGCACTTGAGAATCAAACATACACCCATCATCTTTTATGATCAGATTTCTTCCAGCTAATGCATATTGATCTTTAGCAGAGAGGGTAGATGTGGGTAACACCCCTCGAATCTAGCTAGGATTATAATGTGACCCAAAGCTGGTATTGATCAGCCATAAACTCCCCATTTTTCAAGCTTCCACTCAAGACCACAATACCGCGCATTAACTGAATCATACGGGTCGGTACAATATGGGTCCACCAAACGAATGTCTGCGACTTAGACAAGTCCCCTATCAACTGTCATGTGTTGGTCATGACAGTGAGAGATCATCGGAGTCGCGCAGAGCAAGATGCTATTTCCCAGTGGTTGTCGGGTTTCCTTACCAACTGACCACATGAAGGCTGCCACAAAGTTTTTTTAACCGTTGTACTTAAGAATTAGTCAACATTGAGAGACTGAGGTGAAAAGACAATCAAAGTGCAGTGGGTTCACTCCTCCTGGTACTGGATTATACACCCCCCTATGTCTTTCAAGAGGTCCTCACTAGTCTTCCATTAAGGTTGACATACTTGGAGCAGAAGGGCCCAAACATATCTGGGTCAATAGGTCATGGTAGATGGAAGGAACCATCAATGTGAGTGTTACTCCTCTTGGTGTTTGGATCATAACCCTTTTCGAGTAGACATCACTGTGCCCCATGGAAGGCTGCCAACTATTAGAGGGATGAAGAGTCCACCAGATCTACGAGATCCCCTTAACCAGCACATCGGCTGGATCTGTGAATGGCCATGGCATACGTTTCTTAAGACAGGGCTTGGACAATCGTCTATCTAGTGTGGTTTCCTCATCAATAATTGACAGAAGGATTCCACATATTTATATTACTTTCTGTATTTTTGAAAAAGTGTTAATGAGTTTTTGGCCATTTAAGTGTTAAAATACAAATTGGGGGCCTTCGTGCAAGGAAATGGACCATAACCCTCATGTGTTACTTCAAGCTCACATCATCAAAAGTCTCCAACTAATGGTTTGCCAATATTTCAGAAGAGCTTGGCTGAAACTTGTCCCCCTCTCGAAATAAGTCTCTGCCCCATAAACTGACTGCCTTGTGCGTGCCCATTGGCACTATATACTCCAGTAGAAGGGAGATTCAACATGTGTCTGTTAGTAGGGTCACTTATCATGACCACATGAGAGTGTCCATAGTCGGTGTCATGGTCCCTAACAGAGGAACAAACATCAAAAGTGGGGTCACTGCTCTGGTGTTTTACCCTCATCCCCTACTTTTCGAGTCGTCATCAGCTAGTCTTCCACAGGATGGGTTGCAATATTAAGGGGGGCAAGGCAGGGATCTGGTCTCTCATCCATGCAGCTAGCCACCATACCGACTGCCTAAATCTCACTCTCTGCAGGGAGAGGATTCAACATATGTTATCTAATGATGGTTTACTCCTCACTGTCCACATGAAAGAGTGTCCATAGGTGTCTGAAATTTGCCTATAACCATCAAGTGGTGTCAGCTGTCATGGTGACCAACTGGAGAGCCAACTGGATCTGGTTCATATTAGGCCGCTTAGCCCCTACTGATCCCTCAATGCGGTTGCACCCTTGATACAGTTACTCTCAGAGAGGGGGTGATTCCGCATATCCTCTAATTAGGGTTTATCTCACTGTACCAGTTGAAGAGTGTCCATGATGCATGAATTGTCATATAGAACGAACAATACACCATCAAATAGGGTCACTCCTAACCCTCATCCTACAGTGGTCATCGAGAGTTTCCAATAGAAGGTGGCCAATATTTGAGGAGCAGGAGGCCAACTGGATCTGGTCTCTTACTCTATGCCGCTAGCCCCCATACCAACTGCCTCATGCATGTGACCCTTGGTACTATGTACATCGGAGTAGGCGGATCCAGCATATTTCTATCTAATGAGGGTTACCCACTCACTGTCCACATGAAGGCGTGGTCCATTGGTGTCATGTGATTGTCCCAGAAGAGACTAACATCAACGTAGGGTCATCCTCCTAACCATCATCCCTACAGTGGTCATCAGCTAGTCTTCACACGTAGATGGTTCACATATTTGGACGGGCAGGAGGCAAACTGATATGGTCTCCTTTAATGAGTCTCGAGCTGGCACAGACACGCCTGTATGCCCTTGGCATTATACATTCGGAGAATAGGAGTCCAATATATTCTAAAAATAAAATACGGCTAGATTGAAAGGTATTTGACGTTTTTGAAGGAATTTTAAGACCATGGCAACCTTCCGCCGGCGGATTGGTATTTCCAAGATGGTGATGTAGCCCATGGGTGGCCAGCTCCTATGAGAGTCACTTGTGTATTCTCGTTCATGAATGTCTCAAAAGTCTCAGTTCCCCAATCCCCAAACTCCAAATTAACCTTTTCAGGACTCTTGTCCAGAACAGTCTCTTCCCCCCTGTGAGTAAATGTGTCAGTTTCGGCTTCAAGAAAAACCTGACCCCTAAGGAGTCTCTCCAGCTCTAAAGGGAGAATTGGAACGTGTAAATATCAGCACGGTCCACAAAAAAGCTAAAAAAATACCAAAAAACTGTGCCTACCTAATACTACATTGACCCTGCTGTGTAATACTTTTTGTGATAACTATTGGCCACCTTGTTGTGGAATCTCGGCCAGCCTCCAGTCGGTCAAGAGAATTCACGCCTTCCAAAGTCCCATGGTGCTGTGCGTCGACTATTTGGTAAACACGCCGCGGGCTGTATCACCGCTACAGGAATACTAATCGTGGAGTCGGGAGCGTGAATGTGGGGCATCAGGGCAGTCTGCGACCGAAAATCACACTACAGTACCGTGGGTTTGTGGGGAGTTCTGATCCACATTGTAATCGATTGGCTCTCAGTCTCATGCCAGACTCGTCTGTTCATTCTCCTGATGCTCCACCATTGCAGGCTATAGGAAAATTCAAAGCAACTTTAATGTGATCACAACGGATAGAGAAGTTGAGATGCTACAGCCCCGGCCGGACTAGGTTAGTCTGTCGTAATTGCGCGGCGTCATGCCAGAAAATCAGGTCATATCGACATCAATTGTCGAAGACAAATGACGTGGTCAATTCTGTCCCATGCTGGACTATAGGTAAGTTTGTAAAGTCCCATCCGGTGCCCATTGACATTGATGTGCTAAGTCCCATCTTAGGAAATCCAATTAGATTTCTACAGGGATCCTTCGACGGATCAATAAGGAATGGATAGTAGCATATGTACAAACACAATTTCAACAGAAATTTTGGTTCTGCAAATTCCAAATATTAAGGACCATCGTATGGCATAACTGCAGTTAATACATTTGATGGTCGAAAACTGAGCTTACATCTCCAAGTATCAGATCTAAATCAGAAAAAAACAAACAAAAAAGAAAAACACATTATTAATAGGAGACGGCATTAGTTCTCTTACTATATCCTCTGTGGACAATTCCCCATGAAGTTACAGTCCCCACCATGTTCTAATATATGTGACATACAGCGTCAGCTCAAAAAGGCAAGAGAGTTATATTGACGGGGACGTGGAAAATTTCAAACAACACCTGAGCCTGGCCCGTCTAAATCCCAAAGCAGGGAGTGCGTAGCTCCTTACCTTTCCGATTAACGAAGAATCATGTAAAGAGACATTGGCCATAATTGTAAAAAAACTGCTTCCTGTGCTCTGCTGTACACCCTGTACTCTTCTAAATGTGATTGCAGGGTAAGGATGCGAGCGAAACGGTTGGATCGGTCCTAGAACGTTGATCTCAGGGGATCATCTGGCAACAAACAACCCAATTTGAAGAAAACTAGGGTTTCTTTTCTATGGGTTGATGGTCGTTTTTGTCTGGTGGATCCAAGAAATCCACGCCCAACAGCGGTCAATAGATTCTCTTTGGCCAAAATGCCAATCGATGTTCTTTGTTTTTTTTCTGGATGGTAATCCAGAAAAATCCTGCCAGGCATGACTGACCAACATACCTACTTTACCTGGTGGATCTTTTGGTCTTCATCATTGGTTTAAACATGGGACATCACTTGTGAGGAGGTTACTTTTGATGGTCCTACGATAACCCCCAAAACTTCCAAGCTGCCAAAAGTTGAAGCCTTACCAAGAAACTGGAATTGGTCACAGCACCCTCCTAGGACTCCAAGAATTCCGTTGAAGGAACAATTCCTTAAAGGGGTATTCCCACAAAGAAAAAACCCAAGAGTTCTTAAATATACTCAGTGATAAAAAAGAACATATTCTTAATCACTGTTATACAACAGAAACTGGCATTTACAGATATAATTCCAAACTTGTCTCTTTCAGTTCCAATGTTTACAATTTTGGTTGTCCCTGAATACGACCGTAAATCTTCTGACTATGGTCAAATTCTTCTCATGAATAGCTTCTCCTGTCTGCACACTACAGTGCTCTCTGCCTCCTGTCCCTCCCTCCTGCATTACAAAACCAGCTCAGACACAGGCACTTCATGCTGGTAAGCAGCAGTGTGCAGAGACTTCCTCTACAAGCAAAAGACTAGATAAGGTCTTTACAGTAGAGCTGGTTGTGTGTTTTATTGATTATGTGAGTAAGCAGAGCTGAGAGTGTCATTTTAAATCCATCTCATGGAACTCATCATCTCTCATCTCTCTTCTCCTATGTATCAGATACTAGTGAATGTTCAGAAGCTACATGAAAAAGTGTATATAAACCTGTACCCTGATAATCTAAGCACATTGTCAGCACACAGCATCTCATAGCACAGAGGGATCATGAAGTGTCTGCTAAGAGAGTATCAGCTTACACTCTGGAATCTTACACTGATCATCACTGAGTGAAAGGAGCTGAAGCAGCAATAAAACAGAGTAAAATTGTAAAGTAACAAGTTAAAAATGATCTTTATTGTGTAACATTTATTCATGGGCAACCCCTTTAAGGAATAAAGGGGCTTTTGGGCCGACCTCAGGGTCCAGGTATAACTGATATTTTGAAACTTAATGTATTTACTGTATTGTATTTATATTTTGGGCCATGGTCCAAAAACTGTCCAAAACCTACATAACATGGCTGGGCACTTTAGAATCACAAATCACCATCATCTTTTATGATCCAGATTTCTTCCAGCTCATGCATATTGATCTTTATCAAGAGAGGGTAGATGTGGGTAACCCCCTCGAAAAGCTAGGATTATAATTGACCCAAATCTGGTATTGATCAGCCATTAAACTCCCCATTTTCAAGCTTCACATTCAGACCACAATCCCTGCATTAACTGAATCATACGGGTCGGTACAATATGGGCCACCAACGAATGGCTGCAGCTTAGACAAGTCCCCTATCAAGCTGTCCCTGCTTGGTCAGGAAGTGTAGAGACTATCAGGAGCGGAGCAGCAAGTGCTATTTCCATACAGTGGTTGTGGGTTTCCTTACCAATGACCACATGAAGGATGTCCACAAAAGTTTTGTAACCGTTGATATTTTAAGAAATTAGTCATAACATTGAGATGAACTGAGGGTGAAAAGAAAATCAAAGTGCAGGCACTCCTCCTGGTACTGGATTATAACCCCAGAGGTCCTCAACTAGTCTTTTCCATTTAAGGTTGACAATATTGGAGCAGAAAGGGGCCAAACAGATCTGGTCAATAACTCTTAATGAGTCCCTAGGCTGGAACATTGTGGGGCAGATTTACTTACCCGGTCCATTCGCGATCCATCGGCACGTTCTCTGCGGTGGATTCGGGTCCAGCTGGGATTCACTAAGGCAGTTCCTCCGACATCCGCCGAGGCCAACTGGAATGCACTCAAGTTCACCGGCCTATACCTGGTGAAGGTAAGTGCAGGTTTCGCAACACTTTTTTTTTTTTTCTTTTTTAAATGTGGCGTTTTTTCCAAATCCATCGGGTTTTCGTTCGGCCACTCCCCTGATTTCCGTTGCGTGCATGCCAGCGCCGATGCGCCACAATCCGATCGCGTGCGCCAAAATCCCGGGGCAATACAGGGAAAATCGGCGCAAATGGGAAATATTCGGGTAACACGTCGGGAAAACGCGAATCGGGCCCTTAGTAAATGACCCCCTGTGTGTCTTCCCGAGGTATTATATACTCTCAGAAAAGAGGATTTAATATATGTCTAATGTAGGTTTCCTCGTCAGTGATCACACAAGGTAGTCCATACAGGTATGTAACCTTCTATATTTCATGAGAATGCTAATTAATTTGGTCATGGATGTGGATACAAAAATGTGAAAGAACTATTGTCAAGAGGGGGCCCCCCTAGTGGTATAATAATACCTTTAGCTACTTTTTGAGTTGTCATCAGTTAGATGTTCCCCATGGAAGGTTGCCAATATTTAAGGAAGAAGAAGAGAAGAAAACTAAGTCTTTTAGTCGGCACATTGACCGCTTTGATACTATTCATGCCCGCAACATTATGTGCTCTCGGAGAAAGAGGAAACAATATATGTCTATCTGATAAGGGTTTTCTCAACATTGACCACATGTCAACACATTTTCTATTTTGGGGGAATTGATCTATTTAAGTGTGGTCATTGCAAGGTGGAAAGGTGCACTCTTCCTAGTGTTGGATAATAACCCCTTTTCGAGTAGTCATCAGCTGGTCGCCCCATGAAAGGTTGACAATATTAGAGAAGGAAGAGGCCAACCAGATCTACGAGAGCCCCTTAAAAGCACATTGACTGGATTCTGTGAATGGCCATGGCATTATGTAGACAGGGCTTGGACATATGTCTATCTGATGTGGGTTTCCTCATCAATAATGACATGAAGGATGTCCACATATTTATATTACTTTCTGTATTTTTGAAAAATGTTAATGAGTTTGGCCATTAAAGTGTTAAAATATCAAATTGGGGGCCTTCTGCAAGGAAATGGACCATAACCCTCATTGTTTCTTCAAGTCATCATCAACTAGTCTTCCCACTAAATGGTTGCCAATATTTCAGGAAGAGCTTGGCTGAAACTTGTCCCTCCCTCTAAATAAGTCTCTTAGCCCCCATACTGACTGCCTTGTTGCTGTGCCCATTGGCACTATATACTCCCAGAGAAGGGAGATTCAACATGTGTCTAGTTAGTGAGGGTCTACTTATCATTGACCACATGAAGAGTGTCCATAGGTCGGTGTCATGGTCCATAACAGAGGAACATAACCATCAAAGTGGGGTCACTGCTCCTGGTGTTTACCCTCATCCCTACATTTTCGAGTAGTCATCAGCTAGTCTTCCACATAGATGGTTGCCAATATTTAAGGGGGAGAAGGCCAACTGGATCTGGTCTCTCACTCTATGCTGCTTAGCCCCCATACCCTTCTCCCCCTTAATATTGGGCAACCATCTTGTGGAAGACTCACTGCTGACTACTCGAAACTGTAGGGATGAAGGGTAACACAGGAGCAGTGACCCACTTTGATGGTTTGTTCTCTGTTTATGGACAGAAGCTTACATCCGACCTATGGACACCTTCATGTGGTCCAATGATAAGTAACCCTCACTAACTAGACACAGTTGATCTTCCTCTCTGGGAGTAATAGTGCCAATGGGCACAGCACCAGCAGTCATTATGGGGGCTAAGAGACTTATATTTATAGGGAGGGACAAGTTTCAGCCACGCTCTCTTAAATATTGGCACCATTTTAGGTGGGAAGACTAGTTTGATGCTGACCTTAAGTAACAATGAGGGTTATGGTCCATTTCCTTGCATAGCCCCAATTTGAAATATTTTAACACTTAGGCCAACCTCATTAACATTTTTCAAAATACCGAAGTAATATAAATATGTGGACATCCTTCATGTCATTATTGATGAGGAAACACACATCAGATAGACATATGTCCAAGCCCTGTCTATAAGAATACGTAATGCCATGGCCATTCACAGAATCCAGCCGATGTGCTGGTTAAGGGGCTCTCGTAGATCTGGTTGGCCTCTTCATCCTCTAATATTGGCAGCCTTCCATGGGGCGACCAGCTGATGACTAACTCGAAAGGGTTATGATCCAACACCAGAGGAGTAACACCTCACTTGATGGTTTCCTCCCATCTACCTATGACCTATTGACCACGATATGGTTTTTGGGCCCGTCCTGGCTCAATATTGTCCCACCTTAACTGCAAAGACTATTTGAGGACCTCTTGAAAGAGCATAGGGGGGTATAATCCAGTACAGGAGAGTCCTGCACTTGATTTTCTTTGCACCTCAGTGCATCTCAATGTTATACGAATTTCTTAATATCAAGGTTACAAACTTTTTGTGGACATCCCTTCAGTGGTCATTGGTAAGGAAACCCCACCACTGTAGGGAAATAGCACTTGCTGCCCGCCCGGTGAGTCGCTACACTTCCTGACCAAGCGGGACAGCTTGATAGGGGACTTGTCTAAGCTGCAGCCATTCGTGTGGCCCGTCTTGTACCGACCCGTATGATCCAGGTATAAACATGCATTTATTGTGTTGCTAATGTGAATCTTTACAATGGTTGAGTTTGCCTTGTGCTTATAATACTAGATTTTTTTCCATTATACCCTCGCCTTATTCTCGTTTTTGTACCCACATCTCCCCTCTCTTGATAAAGCTCATATGCATGAGCTGAGTACATCTGGATCACTAAAAGATGATTGTAGAGTGTGGTTGAAAATAAATACATAAAAGTAGGCTGCGAGCATGTGTGTAGTGGGGGGGGCTCGGTGGACGGGAGGGGGTGACGACCTCCGGTGGGGCCGCTCCCCACCTACAGACCCTCCGCAAGTACAGTATAAACATTACAGGGTCTCATTCGAGAATCAAAAATCCGTTTAGATATACCTGTGAGTCTGACTGAGGGTCGGGCCCCAAAGCCCCCTTTATTCCTAAGGGGGTGACCCATGAAGAAATGTTACACAAAATCAGTTTTCCTTGTTAACTTACAATTTTTACTCTGTGTTATTGCTGCGTCAGCTCCTTTCCACTCAGTGAGATCAGGTAGATTACAGAGTGTAAGCTGTGATCCTTAGAGACACTCTCAATGATCCCCTGTGCTATGGCATGCTGTTGTGTGCAATGTGCTTAGATTATCAGGGTAAGGTTATATACACTTTTATTAGCTTCTCGAACATTCATAGAGTTCTGATTACAATGGAGAGAGAGAGAGATGATGAGTTCCATGAGATGGATATTAAAATGACACCTCATCTTGCTTACCACATACATCAACATAAAACACACAACACAGCTCTACTGTAAAAGAACCTTATCTAGTCTTATGCTTGTAGAGGAAGAGCTACTGCGACACTGCGCTTCCAGCATGAAGTGCCTGTGTACTGAGCTGGTTTTGTAATGCAGAGTAGGAGGGACAGAGATGGCAAGAGGCACCTGTAGTGTGCAGACAGGAGAAGAACTATTCATGAGAGAGATAATGTTGAACCATAGTCAGAAAGATTTTTACGTCCCGTCATTCAGGGACAACACAAATAGAAACTGCGAACTGAAAGGAAAAAACAGTTTGGAATTATATCTGTGACATGCAGTATTTTTGTTTCATAGCCAACTGGATCTGGTCTCTCACTCTATGCTGCTTAGCCCCCATACCGACTGCCTCAATCTACTCTCGGCGAGGGAGGATTCAACATATGTCTATCTAATGAGGGTTTACTCATCACTGTCCACATGAAGAGTGTCCATAGGTGTCATGAAATTGTCCATAACCATCAAAGTGGGGTCACTGCTCCTGGTGACCAACTGGAGAAGCCCAACTGGATCTGGTCTCATCATCTAGGCCGCTTAGCCCCCATACTGACTGCCTCAATGCTGTGCACCCTTGATACTATGTACTCTCAGAGAGGGAGGATTCAGCATATCCTCTAATTAGGGTTTACTCCTCACTGTCCACTTGAAGAGTGTCCATAGATGTCATGAAATTGTCCATAATAGAAGAACATAACCATCAAAGTAGGGTCACTCCTAACCCTCATCCCTACAGTGGTCATCAGCTAGTCTTCCACGAAGTGAGTGGGGGGAGGAAGGGCGAACCTTAACTGGGGCAGGAGGGAGGGAATAAGCCTCCTTGAATTTAGGAGGGGGGTGGGTAGGTAGACATAAAGCAGGGGAGAGCTGAGAACATGTCCACTCAGAGGTGGTGGCTACGGAGCAGAAGTTCAAACCCTTTCCGGGGACCCAGGGCATAGCACACTTCCGGGTAGAGAGCTCAGAGGTATGAGCACTGCCCCTATTCTCTCTAGTATAGGGCCTGCGCCGCTACATTACAGAAATAAGCATGGCGACAGTACATGGTGGATTATCGTCCCAGTAACGTTCAGTGTACAGAGGGTCCTGATGACAAAGACCACTACGGGGAGGGTCGGGTGGAAAAATTTTTTCGTGACAAAAGATTGGCGTTGACCTTCCTGCTGCTTATATAACCCATTCTAACCTCTACCCCCATCTTAACCCCCTATCCTACGCTTCCCACTACTACACCCCCTTTAACTCCACCCCCCAACCTTTCTCCTCCCTCCAGCCGGCCTGTCATGGCCGCACTGTCACTTACCTTGCACCACTTCTGCTCACAGAACTGTGATATACATTAAATCTGACCAGACTACAGACGAGAGATTGGGTTTTTATCCCTGGTTGACATCCTGAATACACTGTACTATTATAAATAATACCGAACATATAAATCTGTAGAGAGACATAGGAGATCCCAGTGCGATGCCATATACACAGACATGTTAACATTACATTAATCTAAATCTATCCTAATACTTACGAGTACACATTAATCACAACATGCAATCTAAGTTATAGAAACTTCTAACTGTACCTGTACATTCATTATAAATAATACCGTATAATCGTGTTTACCAGACCATAGGTTACCGATGCTACCGCATATACACAACAAGTGACTACATTAATTAACGGCAAACAAAAACTAGATATGGAGTTTTATCTCTCGACACATGAAGTTGCCTACACTTCTAAATGTTACCTTTCATTCTTCATAAATAATAAGTAACTCTAGCATCAGGAGATTATATGGACCCTAGGGAGTCCTGTGCATTTCTTGAGAAACCCCTTATGCCTATAGTGACTGACAAGGCCAGATTATACTAATGTATATCCTTGACAAATCGAAGAGTGTACAATTCAGACCTGTACGGTATAGAAGACCAGATTAGGAAAGCTGATAGTATGTATCTTATCACCTATATGGCGGATATAATCGTGCGAGGACCTGTTCATCACTTTAGCTAGACGTGCTCCAGCTAATTCCGACGGCAATTGGAATTTTTTCTCTAGCCCCCATGGGTTCCATGAAAATCTCGACTGTTTTTAGTTTGTGGCCATCCCAATATGCTAATTAGTTTCGCTCTTGGCAGGTGGGTGGTGCAGCGTATCGACCACCCAGCTGACAGAAGGAAGAAGGGAACCTATGACTTAGCATACTGCGACACCAAACTAGTTGCCGCTAGATTGCTTCGAACGCGTGAGGCTAGCAGAGGAAGAATTCCCAACTGCACGAGGTCGGAATCATTTGGAGGGTAGGCTCATTAAAGCTGGAAGTGATGAAGTGCCTGACAAGTTCAAACCTTCACTTAAAGTCTGTTTTTCTATGAATCCGACAGGATAACTTGCACAACTAGGAAATAAGTGCACCTCTTAACACTAGGCACAGTACCTCATACCTAATAAGACATTACAACCTCATAAGAGTTATAGGCTATTGGTAGCAGACTCACGACCCCACAAATATGTCTTCGTTTAGAAAATTTTACACTCACAGGGTTTTCTTAAGGCCCCTTCCCCCTTTATATATGGAATGTTTACAAGTACAGTATAAAAGTGCACTGTAGGAGGTGAAAAGTAATATATGTGAGGAATATTAGGCACCCTGATCCATATTATACAGAAAGTTGAGAGAATTTTAGGTAGGCCACATTTTTTTTGGTTATTTTTTTTAGCTTTGTTAGGACCCAGTGCGTGAATATTTACAGTTCCATGTCTTCCTTTAGAGTGGAGAGACTCTAGGAGTCAGTGTTTTTTCTTGAAGCCTGAACTGACACATTTCCTCACAGGGAGTACTGTTTTCTGACAAGAAGTCTCTTGAAAGATCATGTTATTGGAGCTTTGGGGATTGGTGACTGAACTTCTTGAGACGCTAATGAAATGAATACCAAGTACTCCATAGAGGCTGGCAACACAGGGCATACCTTCCCCATCTTGGAATCTAATAACTCCGGCCTGGAAGGTCCATGTCATTAAAATTTCTTAAAAACGTCAATATCCTTCTCTAGCGTATTATTATTTTTAGAATAATCTGATAATCCACTTCTGTCCGAGAGTGTATAATGCCAAGGGCATACAGGCAGTGTCGTGTGCCACTCCGGAACTCATTAGAAAGGAGGTAGAGACTCAAGATCCAGTTTGCTCCTGCTCCTCAAATATTGCAACCATCTTCGTGGAAGACTACTGCCCATGACCACTGTAGGGATGAGGCTTAGAGATGACCTACTTTGATGGTATGTCCTCGGTTAGGACAACTTCATGACACCTAATGGAACACTCTATCATGTGTGACAGTGCTGGGTATAACCCTAATTAGATCGACAAATGCGTAATCACTCCCCTCTTGCCGAGAGTACAAGTACCAACTGGTGGGCACAGCAATTGCAGGCCAGTTGTATGGGGGCTAAGCGGATCGCCATAGATAAAGACCAATCCAAGTTGGCGGCTCAAATATGCCCTTCTAGTGACTGCTGTCCACGTAGGATGAGGGTAGCGAGTGACCTACTTTGAGGTTTATGATCTCTATATGCATTCATGACATCGTATGGAACTCTTCAAGTGGACAGGATGAGGGTAACCCCGACGATAGCAGATGCTGAATCCTCCCTTCCTGAAGAGGTATAGTATCAAGGGTGGGCACAGCATTGAGGGCAGTTCGTATGGGGTAAGCGCCTAGAATTGAGACCAGAATTCCAGTTTGGGCTTCTCCGTTGGTCAACCAGAAGCAAGTGACCCCCCCAACGTTGATGGGTTATGACAATTCCTGACACCTATGGAACATCTTCATGTGGAAGTGAATGAGTAACCCTCATTAGATAGACATATGCTGAATCCTCCCTCGCCGAAGTAGATTGAGGCAGTCTGCCAACTGGATCTGGTCTCTCACTCTATGCTGCTTAGCCCCCATACCAACTGCCTCAATCTACTCTCGGAGAGGGAGGATTCAGCATATGTCTATCTAATGAGGGTTTACACTCATCATTCCACATGAATGATGTCCATAGGTGTGCAGGAATGTCCATAAACCCATCAAGTTGGGGGGTCACTTGCTCTCGTTTGACCAACTGGAGAAGCCCAAACTGGATCTGTCTCAATTCTAGGCCGCTTACCCCACATAGAATGCCCTCAATGCTGTGCACCCTTGTACTAGTCCTCTTCAGGAGAGGAGGATTCACATCCATGTCTATCGTCAGGGTACCCCACCCTGTCCACTTGAAGAGTGTTCCATACGATGTCATGAATTCATATGCCATAACCATCAAAGTAGGTCACTCGCTACCCTATCTAGTGTCATCGCATCTCAATAGAGTGCCAATATGGGGCCGGGGCAACTTGGATTGGTCTCTCTCATCTAGGCGACGCTTAGCCTCCCATACTGATGCCTCAATTGCTGTGCACCATTGGTACTATGTACTCTCGGCAGAGGGAGTGATTAAGCATATATGTCGAATCTAATAGGGTTTACCCATCACTGTCCACATGAAGAGTGTTCCATTAGAGTGTCATGGAATTGTCTAACGAGGAACCATAACCATCAAGTAGGGTCATCCTAACCTCATCCCTACAGTGGGTATGCAATAGTCTTCCACTAAGATGGTTGCAATATGTTGAGGAGCGAGGATGCAAACTGGATCTTGGTCTCTTACCTCTTTCTAATGGTTCCGGAGCTGGCACAGACACTGCCTGTATGCCCTTGGATTATACACTCTCGGCAGAAGTGGATTTATCAGATATTTCTAAAATAATAATACGCTAGAGGACGGTATTGACGTTTTTGAAGAATTTTAATGACATGGACCTTTCCAGCCGGAGTTTGAGATTCCAAGATGGGGAAGGTACCCTGTGTTGCCACCTCTATGGAGTACTTGGTATCTCATTTCATTAGGTCTCAAGAAGTCAGTCAGACCAATCCCCAAAGCATCCAATACATGACTTTCAAGAGACTTCTTGTCAGGAAAACGTATCTCCCTGTGGTGAAATGTTCAGTTCAGGCTCAAGAAAACACAAACGTGACCCTAGATCTCCTCCAGCTCTAAAGGAAGATGGAACTTAAAATATTACGCACTGGGTCCTAACAAGAAGCTAAAAAAATACCAAAAAAAATGTGGCTCTACCTAAATTCTCTAACTTCTGTATAATATGGATCAGGGAGCTAATACTTCTCTACATATTTACTTTACACTCCTAACAGTGCACTTTTATACAACGACTGTAAACATATCCATATATTAAAGGGGGAAGGGGCCTTAAGAAACCTGTGAGTGTATAAATCGTGTTCTAAAACGAAGACATATTTTGGGGTCGTGAGTGCTACCAATAGCCTATAAACTTCTTATGAGGGGGTTTAATTCTTATAGGTATGAGGTACTTTGTGCCTTAGGTGTACTAAGGGTGTCCACTTATTTCCTAGTGTGCAAGATTATCCGGGTCGGATTTCATAGAAAAACAGACTTTAAGTGAAGGTTGAACTGCGCATCTTCATCACTCCAAGCTCTGTATTAGCCTTCCCTCCAACTGATTCCGCTCGGCAGTTGGGAATTTTTCTGCTAGCCTCACCGTTCGAAGCAATCAGCGGCAACTAGGTTTGTGCGCAGTATGCTAAGTAAGTTCTCTTCCCTTCGTCAGCTGGCGTGGTCCGAGTACCTGCACCCACCCACTTGCCTAGATGAGGAACAATTAGCATATGGGATGCCACAAACTAACAGGAGATTTTCTATGGAACCCTGGGGGCTAGAGAAAAAATTCCAATTGCCGTCGGAATTAGGGAGCAGCGTCTAGCTAAGTGGATGACAGGTCCTCCACGATTTATCCGCCATATAGGTGATAAGATACATACTATGACAACTTTCCTAATCTATGGTCTTCTATACCGTACCAGCGTCTGAATTGTACCACTCTTCGGGATTGTCAATGGATATACATTAGATAATCTGAGCCTTAGTCAACACTATAGCATACAGGTTTCTCAAATGCACAGGAGCTCCCAGGGTCCTTAGATCTCTGAGGACTACAGTTACTATTATTTATAACGAATGAAAGGTAACAGTTAGAAGTTAGGCAACTTCATTGTCGGATAAAACTCCATATCTAGTTTTTAGTTTAGCCGTTTAATTAATGTAAGTCACTTGTTGTGTATATGCGTAGCACTGGTAACCCTAGGTCTGGAAACACGATTACTGTATTACTTTATAATGAATGTACAGGTACAGTTAGAAGTTCTATAATTAGATTCATGGGATTAATGTACTCGTAGTTTAAGCATAGATTTAGATTAATGTATGTTACATGTCTGTGTATTGGCTCCACTGGGACTCCTAAGTCTCTGCTACAGATTTATATGGTCGGTATTATTTTAATAGATACGGTGTATTCAGGAGTGTCAACCAGGGATAAAAACCCTCAATCCTCTGTCTGTAGTCCTAGTCTAGATTTAATGTATATCTACAGGTTCTGTGAGCAGAGTGGTGCAAGGTAAGTGAAGTGCGGCCATGACAGGCCTGGCTGGGAGGGAGGAGAAAGGTGGGGGGTGGAGTTAAAGGGGGATATGGGCAAGCGAGGGATAGGGGGTTAAGATGGGGGTAGAGGTTAAATGGGTTATATAAGGACAGCAGAAGGGCCAACGCCAATCTTTTGTCACGAAGAAATTTTTCCACCCACCCCTCCCCGTAGTGGTCTTTTGCATCAGGCCCTCTTACACGAACGTTACTGGGTGACGTAATCCACGTACTGTCGCCATGCTCTATTTCTGTAATGTAGCGCTGGCAGGGTCCCTATATAGAGAAAAGACGGGCAGTGCTCATCCTCTGACTCTCTACCCGAAAGTTGTGCTATGCCCGGGTCCCCGGAAAGGGTTTGAACTTCTGCTCCGTAGCCACCACCTCTGAGTGGACATGTTCTCAGCTCTCCCCTGCTTTATGTCTACCTACCCACCCCCCTCCTAAATTCAAGGAGGCTTATTCCCTCCCTCCTGCCCCAGTTAAGGTTCGCCCTTCCTCCCCCCACTCACTTCCATATGTCTATCTAATGAGGGTTTACTCATCACTGTCCACATGAAGAGTTTCCATAGGTGTCATGAAATTGTCCATAACCATCAAAGTGGGGTCACTGCTCCTGTTGACCAACTGGAGAAGCCCAACTGGATCTGGTCTCATCATCTAAGCCGCTTAGCCCCCATACCAACTGCCTCAATGCTGTGCCCCCTTGGTACTATGTACTCTCAGAGAGGGAGGATTCAGCATATCCTCTAATTAGGGTTTACTCCTCACTGTCCACTTGAAGAGTGTCCATAGATGTCATGAAATTGTCCATAATAGAAGAACATAACCATCAAAGTAGGGTCACTCCTAACCCTCATCCCTACAGTGGTCATCAGCTAGTCTTCCACTCTCGGAGAGGGAGGATTCAGCATATGTCTATCTAATGAGGGTTTACCCATCACTGTCCACATGAAGAGTTTCCATACGTGTCATGAAATTGTCCATAACCATCAAAGTGAGGTCACTGCTCCTGGTGACCAACTGGAGAAGCCCAACTGGATGTGGTCTCTCCATCTAAGCCGCTTAGCCCCCATACTGACTGCCTCAATGCTGTGCACCCTTGGTACTGTGTACTCTCAGAGAGGGAGGATTCAGCATATTTCTATCTAATGAGGGTTTACCCATCACTGTCCACATGAAGAGTGTCCATTGGTGTCATGGAATTGTCCATAACAGAGGAACATAACCATCAAAGTAGGGTCACTCCTAACCCTCATCCCTACAGTGGTCATCAGCTAGTCTTCCACATAGATGGTTGCCAATATTTGAGGAGCAGGAGGCCAACTGGATCTGGTGTGTGGAAGACTATTGCCCCATACCCACTGTAGGGATGAGGGTTAGGGATGACCTACTTGATGGTATGTTCCTCGGTTAGGACAATTTCATGACACTCTATGGAACACTCTATCATGTGGACAGTGACTGAGGTTAACCC
This sequence comes from Engystomops pustulosus, assembly GCA_019512145.1. Lineage (NCBI taxonomy): Eukaryota > Metazoa > Chordata > Amphibia > Anura > Leptodactylidae > Engystomops > Engystomops pustulosus. The sequence continues at coordinate 89,995,936 of CM033649.1, forward strand.
TCATTAGATAGACAATATGCGTTGAATCCTCCCTCTTGCGAGAGTACACAGTACCAACGGGTCGGCACAGCATTGCAGGCAGTCATGTATGGGGGCTAAGCGGATACGCATAGATAGAAGACCAAATCCAGTTGCCGGCTCAATATGCACCTTCTATTAGATGCGTGACCACGGAGAGGTAGGAGTGACCTACTTTGAGGTTATGGATTCAATGGTTCATGACATCTATGGACACTCTTCATAGTGTGACAGATGAGGGTAACCCTCGACGATAGCATGATGTGAATCCTCCCTCTCGAAAGGATATAGTGACAAGGGTGCACAGCATTGAGGCCATGTGTATTGGGGTAAGCGCCTAGAATGTGAGACCAGAATTCCAGTTGGGCTTCTCCGTTGGTCAACGCAGAAGCAGTGACCCCCCAGTTGATGGGTTATGGACATTTCCTGCCACCTATGGACAACTCATTCATGTGGAATGAATGAGTAAACCCTCATTAGATAGACATATGTGAATCCTCCCTCTCCGAGAGTAGATTGAGGCAGTCGGTATGGGGGCGGATCAAGCAGCATAAGTGAGAGCCAGATCCAGTTGGCCTTCTCCCCCTTAATATTGGGCAACCTATCAGTGTGGAAGACTCAGCTGACTGACTACTCGAAACATGTAGGATGAGGGGATAACACAGGAGCAGTGACCCACTTTGATGGTTTGTCTCTTGTTTATGGACCGAACTAATCCGCCATGGACACTTCTTCATGTGGTCAATGATAAGTAACCCTCACTAACTAGAAACAGTAGATCTCCTCATCTGGGCAGTAATCAGTGCCAAATGGGCACAGCACAGGCAGTCAGTATGGGGTATAAGAGACTTATATTTAGTAGGGAGACAAGTTTCAGCCATCGCTCCTAAACTATTGGCAACCATTTTAGTGGGAAGACTAGTTTGATTGTGACTTGAGAAGAACAATGAGGGTTTATGGTCCATTCCTTGCAAGGCCCCCAATTGGAATTTGTACACTTGATGGACCAACTCATTAATCATTTCATGTGAAAACTAACGAAAGTAATATAAAATGTGGACATCCTTCATGGTGTCTTATTGAAGGAACCCACACATCAGATAGAATAGGCCAAGCCCCTGTCTATAAAACGTAATGCCATGGCCATTCCCAGAATCCAGTCCATGGTGAGTTTAAGGTGGCTTCCGTTTATGATCTGGTTGGCCTCTTCATTACTTAAATGAAAAACGGTCATGGGCGCCTTCCTCGGCGGGGCGACCAGGCTTTGCGAGTGATACCGAAAGGGTTATATCCAACACTCAGAGGAGTGCACCCTTTCCACCTTGCAAGACCACACTTAAATAGATCTCAATTCCCCCAAAATAAGCAAATGTGTTGACATGTGCGTCAATGTTGAGAAAAACCCTTATCAGGAGACATATATTGTTTCCTTTTCGCCGGAGAGCACACTAATGTTCGGGCATGAATAGTTATCAAAGCGGTCAAGGTGCCCCGACCTAAAAGACTTAGTTTTCTTCTTTCTTCTTCCTTAAATATTGCAACCTTCCATGGGGAACATAAACTGATGACAACTCAAAAAAGTAGCTCTAAGGTATTATCTACTAACCACTAGGGGGGCCCCCTCTGACAATAGTTCCTTTCACAATTTTTGTATCAACATCCCATGAACAAAGTTAATTAGCATTATCATGAAATATGAGAAGGTTACATACCTGTATGACTAACCTTGTGTGATCACTGACGAGGCAAACCTACATTAGACATATTTAAATCTCTTTTCTGAGAGTATACGAATACTGGGAAGACACCACAGGGGGTCATTTACTACACGGGCCCGACGATTGCGTGTTTCCCGACCGTGTTAACGAAAAATTTCCCAATTTGCGCGATTTCAATGTTACTTGCCCGGGATTTTGGGAACGCGACTAGCGGGATTGTGGCGCATCGGAGCTGGCATGAACGCCAACGGAAATCAGGGGGAGTGCCAGACACGAAAACCAGAGTGGATTTGGAAAAAACGCACCCACATTTAAAAAAGAGAAAAAAAAAAAAAAAGGTGCGAAAACCTGCAATTACACTTCAACAGTATAGGCGGTGAACTGAGTGCATTTCAGTGGGGACCTCGGCGGATGCGAGGAACTAGGAAACTGCCCCTTAGTGAATTCCCAGCTGACCCGAAGAATCCACCGCAGAGAAGTGCCGACGGATCGCGAATGGACAGGGTAAGTAAATCGACCCCAAAAGTTCCGCATAGGGACTCATTAAGAGTTATTGACCAGATTCTGTTTGGCCCCTGTCTGAATCCAATATTGTCAACCTAAATGGAAAAGGACTATGTGAGGAACTCGTGGGGTGATATACATCCAGTACAAGCGAGGAGTGCCGCACTTGATTTTCTTTTCAACCTAAGTTCATCTCAATGTTATGATAATTTCTTTAAATATCAACGGTTACAAAACTTTGTGGAAATCCTTCATGTGCGTCATTGGCTAAGGGGAAACCCACAAAACTGTCTGGACAATACGCACTTGCTGCTCCGCATCCTGATAGAGTCTCTACACTTCCTGATCAAGCAGGGACAGTTGATAGGGGACTTGTCGAGCTGCAGCCATTCGTTGGGTGCCCATATTGTACCGACCCGTATGATCAGTAGCAGGAAGTGTGGTTTGAATGGGAAGCTTGAAAATGGGGAGTTTTGGGGAGTGGGAGTTTTTGAGTTTAATGGCTCAATCAAGTATCAGTTATACCTGCGACCCTGGTTGGCCCAAGAGAGGGGGGCCCCTTGTTCCATAAAAGTTTTCATGAAAAGAATGGGCTTTCTTACAATTGTGCATCCCTAGTGATGTTAAACATAAAATTTTATTTAACCCCTTACCTAAAACAATATTGTAATATCTGTTTTATGCTGTTATAGCTCCTTTCATCAGTGATGATCATGGTAAGATTACAGAGTGTAAGCTGATAAATCTCTTAGAGACACTCCATGATCCCTCTGTGCTATGAGATGCTGTTGTGATGACAATGTGCTTAGATTATCAGGGTAAGGTTTATATACACTTTTCATTAGCCTTCTGAACATTCATAGATCGGATTACATAGAGAAGAGAGATGAGAGATGTATGAGTTCAATGAGATGGATATTAAAATGACACCTCAGAATATGCTTACACATACTACAACAAAAACACACAACAAGTCTACGTAAAGAACTTATCGTAGTCTGTAGCTGTAGAGGAAAGTAGTCTACCTGCGAACTGCGCTTGCCAGCATGAAGTGCCTTGTATGAGCTGGTTTTTTGTAATGCAGGAGTGGAGGGACAGAGATGGCACCAGAGAGCACCTGTGTGTGCAGACAGGAGAAGAAGCTATTTCATGGAAAGATGAGAGAAATGTGAAGCAATAAGTCAGAAAGATTACGTCGTCATTCAGGGACAACCAAATGAAACTGCGGAGACTGAAAGGAAGAAAAATGTTTGGAATTATATCTGTAAATGCCAGTATTTCATGTTGTATAACAGTCGAATTAGAGAATATGTTCTTTTGTTATCACTGAGTATATTTAAGAACTTTTGGGGTTTTTTTCTTTGTGGGAATACCCCTTTAAGGACATTTTCACTTCAACGGGGAATTCATATGGAGTCCTTAGGATGGGTGCTAGTGACCAAGTTCTCAGTTTCTTGGGTAAGGCTTCAACTTTTGGCAGCTTGGAAGTTTTAGGGGTTATCGTTAGGAGGCTCAAAAGTAACCTCCTCAACAAGTGATTGTCCCATGTTAAACAATATGATGAAGACCAAAAAGACACAAGGTGAAGTAGGTAATGTTGGTCAGTCATGCTGCGGGATTTTGGATTACCATCAGAAAGAAATCTACAAAAGACCAATCGATTGGCATTTTTTTTCTGTTCAAAGAGATCGATTGAATGAGTTGGCGGGGAATTCTTTGGATCCACAGACATAAACGGACATCAACCATACAATAAGAAGTGACCCTAGTTTTCTTCCAAATGGAGCTTGTTTGTTGACAATGATCCCCTGACGATCAATCGTTCTAGGACAATCCAACCATGTTCTCGAGCCTCTGCTACCTTACCCAGCAATTACACATTTGAGAAAGGAGGGTATGACAGGGTGTAGCAGCATGAGCACAGGAAAGCAGTTTTTTTTACAATTATGGCCCATGGTCTCTTTAATGATTCTTCGGTAATCGGAAAAGCGGTAAGGAGCTTAGCACTCCTCGCTTGGGATTAGACGGGCCAGGCTCAAGGTGTTGTTTGAAATTTCCACGTCCCATTCAATAATAACTCTCTTGCCTTTTGTGAGCTGACAGCTGTTGTCAAGTATATTAAACATGGGTGGGGACTGGAACTTCATGGGGGTAATTGTCCACAGAGATATAGAGTGAAAAGAAATATTGCCGTCTCATAGTTAATAATGTGTTTTCTTTTTGTTATGTTTTTTTCTGTTAGATCTGATAAATGGAGATGAAGCTCAGTTTTTATCTACATCAATGTTTAACTGCAGTTCATGCCATACGGGTCCTTATATTGGAATTTGCAGAACCACAAATTTCTGTTGAAATTGTGTTTGTACATATGCCTGACTATACCATTACTCTTATGTGATCCAGTCTGATGGAGTCTGTTAGAAATCTATGGATTTCCTAAGCGACCCTGGGACCTTGAGCACGATCAATGTCGCAATGGCACCTGGATGGGACTTTACAAACTTACATAATAGTCCAGCATTCGCGGTACAGTGCACCTGATGTCCTGAAAATTGGATCTGTTAGCACTACTGGACCCCTGGCATGTTCTCGATATGGGGCAATACGCCATATATGACGAACTATACCTATAAGGCTCTAATATGGTTAAAAGTATTTCTATAGCATTTGCCTGCAAGGACTGATAGTATTCGATTGTAACAGGATATCTCGGCATGAGGACTGGCAAGTAATGAATGACTCCTGCATTGGCCACCTAGGACGCAACACGAGCTGTGACATGTAGTCATTTAGACCTGCAGTCTGTCCCAATCACGAGGATGCTCTTAGAGTATCCTAATGATTGGCCCAACATGGGATGGAGATCTGCATGAAACTTACAACAGACCGATCTGGGCAATGGATGCAGTGCATGGATGCTTAGATGCCGATGTAACTTGTCCCCCCCCCCCGAGTAGGATAATGCAGTGTTATGCAGAGATGACCTTCGTGTAATGAAATCTGCACTTCAAGTGATGCTGCATGGGCCTGTACTTGCTTGGTCATGTGGCGTGATGTGGAAAGATACACAGTACTCTTCAGGCTCATGTCAGACAAGCCCCAGTAGCCTAGCTACCCATGTCTGAAGTAATCTGAATCAGTATCTCCGATCGTAGTCAACTAGCCTGCGGATCGGGGATGTGAGTGGCGATCCTTCTAAAGACAAATACAATAAGTGCGATCATACGTTCACGGCTGTCTAAGGTCCTGACAGACCCTCTCCCCGATCGGTAGTGTCAGCACCAGGGATATCGCGGTAGTTGATGTGATCTCTTAACATGGACGTAAACTGTAAATCACCGCGGGTACCTCAGAACTGGTCGAAATAGCGCATATGTGATAATAGCTCCCAGCTCGCCTGCAATGGCGCTTTCTCTATAGACACTCAAGGAAAAACTACTTCGATGGACCAAAGTCTACCATGAGATTCGGACTAGCCGGCCGTACGCCAGTGACTAAGCAATCCATCCATTGGCGTAACTAAGGATAACTGCTACCGACAAATCATTGGGCCTGTCACAGTCGGTCGATTTCCCGATTGCTGCGTCGGACATGAAATCCTCTGCCTCATTCCTGCCCAATCACTGTCCATCTGCTGGTATGTGGCGCGAGTGGGCACACGACGACTGAGCAGCCTTTAGAACTCTAGCATTAAGCTCCGGCTTCACGGGTACTGTAGCCGACGAAAGTTGGCGCTGTCAACTAGCGAATAGCATCTGACCCTTCTAGGTGCTGGCCTTGTGCTAAATTGGCTGCTCGTGCAAGATGTAGTCGACCCACAAATGAGTACACTGAGTTCTGATCCGCTGTCGTCTACGGGAAGACTTCTCTACTCGGGAGTAACGCCATCGCCGTTTAGGTTTGTACATGCTGAGCGTCAAACAGCGCACCTAGATGAGATGCAGAGGACGGGGTTGGTAGTGAGCTGGCCTCCAGCTGCAATGAGCGCACAGGTGAGCAATGGGCGAGAAGCATGCATAATCCGCATTGGGGATGCCAGAGCCGGAGGCCCCCCCCCAAGCTCCGGATGTGTATTATGATCATGGTTTTACAGATTTATCATAATATGATCAGGAGAATCGCAGCAAGTTCAATACCAGTGTGGCTTTACTCCGTGGCGCCATGATTTACTATCCTAATGTCTAGCTCGTTTTAGTTGTCGACCTGGACTGCACTCTGTATCATACTCGTCGCTCTATATAAACAGTAAGCATATGGAGACTCAACACGTTATCACCCGTGTGCAGGAGTGTTAGACAAGCATTACTATGCATGGCGTAGCTCCATGCGGGGAAGGAATCATGCTAAGCATATGATGGTCCAAACAGACCATTGTATGAGTAAATGCTGAAGTAAATCGATGACGATGTGCTCTGTAAACAAATTAACATAAAGTGCTATCATGTTAAATTTATTACTGTAGAAACTAGACGGAAATAAATCGGAAAAAGCGAAAAAATCGGGCCCTAGTAGTCAATGACCCCCATCGAGCATAATCAGCACGTTGGGTAAGAAACTACCGTGGAAACTATGCTAATAGACGCGGGTGGACCTGGCTGAGCAGAAAGCATCTACCGGCCCATCTGAAAGTTGGAGCAGAACCAAAAATAATGAAATTGAAAACTGATGGGACAGTGGGGACCTAGAGAGAACAATAAAGTCCAAAGCATGTCATCAAAGGATTGCAAATGTTTGAAGTGGTTGAAGGGACCATGGATATGAAGGGAACATGGATGGCTATACGACAAACAAAGGGGAAAAATCGAGCTACGCTGAGTTTTTTGGCTCTTGTGTCAGATTCGTATTGGCAAACTATAGCCTCCAATACACAATAGGAAAAGATTGGCAGATTAGATTTGGATGGAGGGGACCTTATTACTTCTATTTCTATTGGGAGTCCCATGTCTCCTATATCTCTCAATGGGACGTACGTGGGGCATCTAGAATGAAGAGACTGTAATTCAGTTACTATTGAAGAGCGTTATGACATCTAAATATTCATGTAAAACAAGATTGACAGTTTGCCATATATGCTTTGATGGTGGGGTTGAATTTAACATTTTTAACTATAGTCTATTTCACTAAATCAGTGCATTCTAGACACACATCTGAAGGGGTTGCAGAGGTTATCGTTGCGTTCTGTTATCTGGCCCTCACATATTAGAAGATTATCTCCATAAAACACTTACAAGTTGGGGGGTCATTACACATTTGGTATTGGGACCGTCCCCGTTAGCTTAAGTTACAACCTTAAGTGCTAGGATTACCTGGAAGCATGGAAGGAAGTAGTGAAGAAGTTGGGATGGACCAGGAGTGTCAGAAAGCAGAAGCTCAGCGTGTGGACGCAAACAATGGGGGTGCATCCCGGAACAGCACTAAATATGTCGAGAGAACATACAGCATAATCGCGGAGCTGGGAATGAATGAATTATGTTGCCAAATTATCTTCGGGCTGACAGCTTCAAGTTACACAAGGCCAAATCGAGTGTTAACGACGGCCTGCGACACAGAGGAGGAGGAGAATGTGTAATTAAGCAGACTTGCTACCGGTATCACCTTAGTAACCATTATCACTACTAATACAGGTATTTAAAGGGGAGCCAACCTCTGATGGAGCTTATTCTGCATGTTGTGTCGCAACGCAGCCCCTATTACACCAGTCTACTACAGTTGGAGGTATGAAAACACATCAATTAGCTTTAATGTGGAAGAGGATGAAAGAAGAGCAGAACATGAACAATCCCAGAAACAATGTTAATAGAATATTGAAAAGTATAAAAAAATCTCCTTCAAAAGAATATTTAGAGGAAAAACCATAATATATGGGGCAGATTTCTTACCCGGTCCATCGCGATCAGTGGGCGTTCTCTGCGTGGACTTCGGGTCCGGCCGGGATTTTATAGGAAGTCCTCCATTCTTCCACCAGGTGGCGCTTGCTGTAGCGTCTGAAAGTTCCCCGAGGCCGCCCGGAGAATTGCACTGAAGTTTCACGGGGTATTCCTAGTGAAGGTAAGCGCGAGTCCCGCAACATTTTTTTTTTAATGGGCGGTTTTTTCATGAATTCCGTGGGTTGTTTCGTATAGGCCACAGCCCCCGATTTCGCGTCAACGTGAGCCATAATAAATAAATGCGTGCGCCAATCCCAGGGGCAACAATACAGGGAGAAAAAATCGGCGACCAAATCGGAAATATCGGCTGGCGGAAGGTAAAGTCGGAAAACGCACAAAGGTACTATGGCCCTATGGTTCCAAGGTTGCAGCTTAGTGACTGGTAAGCTCCGCCCCGATGGAGCTATCACTTGGACTAAGACTGGTTGTACAGCTTTGACAAAGGAGGAAGACACCCAAAGATCCAAATTTTAAAAGACGCATATGAGAATGGATTTTCCCGATTCCTAATTCACCTCCTCTTTGTGGCCCCCGAAATAGGTGACAAACAATATTTTGGCATCCCGTCTTGGATATCTTTGGTTAGCAGTAAAAAATTTTAAAATTGTGATTAAGTAATCATGACCAAGCGTTGGACAATTTATGAACAAGACTGGATGATTACAACGTTGATGGAGCACCGGCATATGTACAACCTCGTGCTCGACTTAAAAAAATCACATTTTAAGTCATCAATGGAATATGAAGTGTTAAAGGGCCTGTTAGTGACACCATAACAATAGGTTCTTTGATCCATCCGGGACTCTTGTTGAAAAAAAATTCCCAAAAAAGATGTAGAACCACTCTGTATAATTCTCCGTCTCCTCAGGCTATTAAGTCGGCTTTCCCCCTATGTGGTTACATGATATATAGTATTATTACTTCTCATTACACACACGAGCGGCAATCGCCAGGCAAGACTTGTCTCCTATTGTACCTTGCTTGTGCCTTTCGCCGTCCCCAAAATTCACACGGGTTGTTTAATCGTATTTGACAAAATCAATGAAAAAGAAAATTGATTTGGGCCCTGCAAGTTTATCTAATAAGTCTATTTTCTTCGCAGGACTTCACAGCACTGACAGTAACAAAGAGACCTGTCCATTCCAACAGGGAAAATATTTGATTTTTTTTAGCAAGACATTATGTATTTTCACAAGCGATATTATCAGGCGGATATGAGAGCCGAATAGAGGGGAAGGAAAAAAAAAAGACTATAAAATCAAGAAAAATCGGTGTGGTTTCAAACGCCCTCTTAATTTGGGTTGCTCTTCTTCAGCTCTCATGTTGACATGAGTTGCTCCCCTGGACGACAAGATAAAATGCTGGACCAAACGGGGTGACTTTTTCTTTGTCAAATGACAGATTTGATTCTCCATAGCAACGGCGGAATCAGGTTGTGTTGGCCGGAATTAAAGCACTTTTCATGGCGATTCTGTATTAAAAGAAATGAATAATAATAAATGGACTGAGTGAGGGGGCGGGGTAGGTTGGCCGCCCTCCCCCCCCCCACCCATTTAGTCTGTTCTGTGTTACACTGCGACTCGGACGAGAGAGAGCAGAACGTGTTTGCATTTGTGGGGGGGGGGGACGTTAACATATTGCACGAGCAGCTTGTACAAACAAGAGGGTCACGCGGCGGGGTCGCCGGCAGAATGTCTGATTACGGTACGGAGTGATACAGTGGACAGTGATTGGTTGAGGGGCTCCCGAGCAGGGGGAACGAATGGCCTGATTTTGTTATTAGGCACTGAAGATTGTGATGACCCAACTTGCGTGGCCATCAAGGTTTTCGGTATAGCCGCCTCCAGTGGGAAATATCCATTTGCCCTATGAATACGGGATTTACCATTCTTTAGAGAACAAGGAGATCCCTGGTGGTGGTGTTGTGTTGTGAAAAGACGTAGGCTTATGAAGATGATGCTGTTGAAGGAGCACTGATCAGGTAATAATAGAGGGAGGCCTAGTTACTGCAGTAGAAACCCTGTCCATGAGCAGAGAGCTGGGTCTCCGCAACCACAAACCTGCAATACATGGAACAGTCAATCACATAAGTAAACTCTCATTACAGACATCAAGTTACCTTTGCATACATCCCAGACCATCAGATCTCCAGTCCCATGTGGGCCATCAGGATAACAGAGTCCCATGTTGGGGCCATCAGGTCAAAACTACGTCCCGGGGTGGGCCATTCCAATCAGATCTCCAGTCTAATGCCAGACTATCATGTAATTTACAGTTCCCTGGCAGGCTATGAAATATTTCCATATTGAGCCTTAGGTTAGTTATATTGCCCCTCCCATGCCAGGAAACATCAGGTCAAGATTCTACAGTCCATTGTCGACAATTCGCAAATCTTGCCCATGCTGGACTATTAGGTAGTGTAAAGCCCTCCTGGACATTAGATCTGTTCAGAGTCCCATCCTTTGGAAAATCAATTATTCTACAGAACACATGCGGATCAAATAAGGAATGGTAGACATATGGTACAAACACAATTTCAGACAGGAAAAATTTTGGTTCTCAAATCCAAATATAAGACCCTTTATGGTATGAACGGTGCGTTCCTACATTCTTGAGGGTAGAAAACTGAAGCCTTCATCTCCATTTATCAGAGTAGAATCCAGAAAAAAACAGAACAAAAAAATGAAAAACACATTATTACTAGGAGACGGCATAGTTCTCTAATGATCTCTGTGGACAATATAATCCCCATGAATTTCCAGTCCCACCATGTTTATATATGTGACAACAGCATGTCAGCTCACAAAAGGCAAGAGAGTTATTTGAAGGGGAAAAAACCACCCCCCCCGTTGGAGGAAAATTTCAAACAACCCTGAGGCTGGCCGTCTAAAAATCCCCAAGAGACAGGAGGCTGCTTCCCGTTCTTAAACCTCGATTACCAAAGACCTGCACAAAGAAACATTGGCCGAGAATGTAAAAAACGCTTTCTTGTGCTCTGCTGCTACCCCTGTGCCAAATGGAGGGGAAAAGTCAGGGTACAGAGCTCGGAGAACAAGGGTTGGATTGGGCCTAGAAGAGTGTCAGGGGATTCATTCTTGGCAACAAAAACAAACCAATTTAAGAAAAAAGAAAACTAGGGGTTTATCTTTTATGGTGGTGATGGTCGTTTTGCTGGTGGGATCCAGAAAATCCACGCCAACAGCAGGTCAATAGATTCTTCTTGTGGCCAAAAATGCCCAATCGATGGTTCTTTTTCGTTTTTTTTCTGGAGGTTATGAAAAGAAAAATCCTCGCCAGGGCATGACTGACAACCATACCTACTTACCGGTTGGTCTCTTTGGTTCTCATCATTGGTTTTTTAAAAACATGGGGACATCACTGCGGTGAGGAGGTGTATTCTTTTATGGGCCTATCGGGGGATAACCCCCAAAAAAACTTTGCCCCAAGCTGCCAAAATGGGAAGCCTTCAAAGAAACTGGAACTTGGCACCCACCCTAAGGGACCAAGATTCCTTGAAATTCCTTTTACTTAAATTAAAAGGGGGTATCCTCCCCAAAGACACGATTCTTAAATATACTCAGGATAACCAAAAAAACAATTCTCTAATTCATGTAATAAAAAAATAATACTGCATTTTACAGATATAAGTTCCAAAAACTTGGCTCTTTCAGTCCAATGTTTACACATTTTGGTTGTCCCTGAAACGACCGTTAAATTCTTCGACTATGGTCCAATTCTTTCATTGAAATAGCTTTTCCTGCTGCACACTTCAGTGCTTCTCTCTCCCTGTCCGTCACCTCCTGCCATTACAAAACCAGCTCAGAACAGGACCTTCATGCTGCGATAGCAGCAGTGTGCAGAGACTTTCCTCTACAGAGCACAGACTAGATAAGGTCTTTACGTACGAGGCTGGTTGTGTGTTTTATTGATTATGTGAGTAACAGTAGCTGAGAGTGTCATTTTATCCATCTCATGGAACTCATATCTCTCATCTCTTCTCTATGTATCAGATACTAGTGAATGTTCAGAAGCTAGCTAACAGAAAAGTGTAATAAACTGTACCCCTGATATCTAAGCACATTGTCAGCACCACAGCATCTCATAGCCACAGAGGGATCATGGAGTGTCTGCTAAGAGAGTATCAGCTTACACTCTGGAATCTTACACTGATCATCACTGAGTGGAAAGGAGTTGAACAGAATAAAAAGTTAAAAATTGTTAGGAAGGGTTTTTTTTTGTTAAAATGATTATTTATTGTGTAAACATCTGGATACTTCATAGAGCATCTCCGCACTTTAAGGAATAAAGGGGCTTTTGCCGACTAGGTAGGTATAGCTTTGAAACTTTATTTACCTATATTTGTCAGGGCAACTGCAAAATCATAACATGGCTAACCAAATACACACTGATGTGTCTCACTATCTATTGACTTTATCAGGAGAATGGGGCCCCTCGAAAGCGATTAGACAAATCTGCATTTCAGCCTAAACTCCCATTTCAAGCTTCACATTCAACCACAATCCTCGCATTAACGTGAATCAACGGTCGGTACACATATGGGCACCAACGAAATGGCTGGGCCGCTTAGGACAAGGGTCCCTATAGCTGTCCCTGCTTGTGATCACGGAAGTGGAGAGACTTATCATGAGCGGAGCAGCAGCAAGTGACTATTTCCATACAGTGTGTGGGTTCCTTACCAATGACCACATGAATGATGTCACAAAAGTTTTGTAAACCGTTGATATTTTAAGAAATAGTCATAATTGAGGATGAACTAGAGGTTTGTGAAAAAAATCAAAGGCACAGGCACTACCTCCTGGTACGGATTATAACCCCCCTAGCTCAGAAGGTCCTCAACTAGTCTTTTCCATTTAAGGTTGATCAATTATTGAGCAGGAAGGGGCCAACAAACTGAGTCTGGTCAAGTAACGCTTAGATGAGTCCTAGGCTGGAACATGGTGGGGGCAGATTTAATTAACGCTTCCATTCGCGATCCCTCGGGCACGTTTCTGCGTTGGATTCGGGTCCAAAGCTGGGATTCAAAGGCAGTTAATACGAATCCGCCGAGGCCAACTGGAATGCATCAAGTTAAACGGCCTATACCTGGAGTTGAAGGTAAATACGTGCAGGTTTCGCAACACTTTTTTTTTTTTTTCTTTTGTTAAATGTGGCGTTTTTTTCCAAATCCACGGGTTTTTCGTTCGGCCACTCCCCTGATTCCGTTTGCGTGCCTGCCAGCGCCGCATGCGCCACAATCCGATCGCGTGCGCCAAAACCCGGGGCACAATACAGGGAAAAATCGGCCGCAAATGGGAAATATTCGGGTCAACACGTCGGGAAAAACGCGATCGGGCCTTAGAAAATGACCCCTGTGTTGTTCTCCTCACGAGGTATTATATACTCTCAGAAAAAGAGGATTTAATATAGTGTCGAATGTAGGTTTCCTCGGCAGTGATCACACAAGGTAGTCCTACAGGTTGTAACCTTTATATTTCAGAGACTGAGAATGCTAATAATTTGGTCATGGATCGTTTGTGGTTTGTGGATACAAAAATTGTTTGAAAGATACTATGTCAAGAGGGGGCCCCCCTAGTTGTATAATATACCTTTAGCTACTTTTTGAGTGTCATCAGTTTCAGTTAGATGTTCCCCATGGAAGGTGCCACTATTAAGGAAGAAGAAGAGAAGAAGAGAAGAAACTAAGTTTTTAGTCGGCAACATTATTGATCGCTTTGATACTAGTCATGCCCGCAACATTATGGGCTCTGCGGAGAAAGAGAGGAAACAAATTATGTCTATTGATAAGGAGGGTTTTCAACATTGACCACATGTCAACACATTTTTCTATTTTGGGGAATGATTATTTAAGTGTCGGTCCATGAAAGGTGGGAGGAAAGGTGCACTCTTCCTAGTGTTGTGATAATAACCCCTTGTCGCGTAGTCATCAGCGGTTCGCCCAGGTGAAAGGTTGACAATAGTTATTAGAGAAGCAGAGGCAACCAGATCTACGAGAGCCCCTTGTAAAAGCACATTGATGGATTCTGTGATGGCCATTGGCATTATGTAGAAAGGGCTTGGACAATGTCTATCTGATGTGGGGTTCTCATCAATAACACATGAAGGATTCCACACATTTTATAGACTTTCTGGATTTTTCAAACATGTAGGAGTTGGGCCATTGGCCAATCTTAAGTTGTCGAATATCCAATTGGGGGCCCTTCGCAAGAAATGGCAATAACCCTCATTGTTCTTCAAGTCATCATCAAATAGTCCTTCCCAACTCTAAAAAAGGTGGCAATTTTATTTCAGGAAGCAGATGGCTGTAAAACTTGTCCCTCCCTCTAAATAAGTCTCTAGCCCCCATACTGACTGCTTGGTGCTGTGCCCATTGGTAGATATAATCCCAGAGAGGGGAGATTGAACTGTGTCTCGTTAGGAGGGTTGCTTACTTCATCATGGACCACATAAAAAAATAAAAAGTGTCCATAGGTTGTCATGGTCCAAACAGAGATGGGAAAAAGCACCATAAATAGTGGGGTCACTGAACTAGGTGTTTACCCTCATCTACTTTTCGAGTAGTCATCGCTAGTTTCCCACCTAGAAGTGTTGCCAACTATTAAGGGGAGAAGGCCCCCCAAGGGATATTGGTATCTCACTCTAGCTGCTGCCCCCCATGAAACTGCCTCAATCTACTCTCCGGAGAGGGAGGATTCAAAGCATATGTCTATCGAATGAGGGTTTTAATATCCACTTGTCCACATGAAGAGTTTCTCAATAGGTGTCATGAAATTGTCCATACACCATCAAAGTGGGGTCACTGCTCTTTGACAACTGGCAGAAGCCAAATGATTGGTTCTAGCATCTAAGCCGCTTAGCCCCCATTACCAGCCGCAATCTGTGCCCCTTTGGTACTATTGTACTCTCGGAGGGGAGGATTCAGGCATATGTCTATCTAATGAGGGTTTTCCCCATCATGTCCACAGATGAGTTTCCATAAGTGTCATGAAATGTCCATAACCATCAAGTGAGGTCACTGACTCAGGTGACCACTGGAGAAGCCCCAATGGATGTGGTCTCTCCCCCAATCTAAGCGCTAGCCCCAATACTGACTGCCTCAATGATGTGCACCCTTGGTATGTGGACTCTCAGGGAGGAGGATTCAGCAATGTCTATCTAATTAGGGTGTACTCATCACGTGCCACATGAAGTAGAGGTCCATAGAAGTCATGGAAATTGTCCATACAGAGGGAACATAACCATCAAAGTAGGTAGGGTCACTCCTAACCCTCATCCCTACAGTGGTCATCAGCTAGTCTTCCACATAGATGGTTGCCAATATTTGAGGAGCAGGAGGCCAACTGGATCTGGTCTCTCCTTTCTAATGAGTCTCGGAGCTGGCACAGACACTGCCTGTATGCCCTTGGCATTATACACTCTCGGAGAAGTAGGATTCAATATATTCTAAAAATAATAATACGCTAGATGAAAGGTATTTGACGTTTTTGAAGGAATTTAATGACATGGAAACCTTCCAGCCGGAGGATTGTAGATTTCCAAGATGGGGAGGTAGCCCTGGGTTGCCAGCCTCTATGGAGTACTTGGTATTCTCTTTCATTAATGTCTCAAAAGTCCAGTCACCAATCCCCAAAGCTCCAAATAAACTGCTTTTCAGAGACTTCTTGTCAGAAACAGTCTCTCCCTGTGAGTGAAATGTGTCAGTTCAGGCTTCCAAGAAAAACCTGCACCTAAGGAGTCTCTCCAGCTCTAAAGGGAAGAATGGAACGTGTAAAATATTCAGCACTGTCCTAAAAAAAAGGCTAAAAAAATACCAAAAAAATGTGCCTACCTAAAACTTCTCTTAAACTTCTGTATAAATATGGATCGGGAGCCTAATATTCTCTACATATATTTACTTTCAGCCTCCTAACAGTGCACTTTTATACATACGACTGTAAAACATATCCATATATTAAAGGGGGAAGGGGCTTAAGAAACCCTGTAGTGTATAAATCGTTCTAAAAGAAGACATTTGTGGGGTGTGAGTGCTCCATAGCCTATAAATTCTTATGAGGTTGTAATGCTTATGAGGTATGAGGTACTTTGTGCCTTAGGTGTCTAAGGTGTCACTTATTCCTAGTGTGCAGAATTATGCCGGGTCGGATTCATAGAAAAACAGACTTTAAGTGAAAGGTTGGAACTTTCAGCACTTCCATCACTTCCAACTCCTTTAATAGCCTCCGCTCCACTGATTCCGACGCAGTTGGAATTTTTTCTGTAGCCCTCACCGTTCCGAAGCAATCAGCGCAACTAGGTTTGGTGTCCAGTATGCTAATTAGGTTTCCTTTTGTCAGCTGGGTGGTCCTGACAGCCTAGCACCACCCACTTGACAATTGAGAACCTAATTAGCATATTGGATGCCAAAACTAACAGTGCAGATTTCTCTGGAACACTGGGGGCTAGAGAAAAAATTCCAATTGCGTCGGAATTAGCGGAGCAGCGTCTAGTAAGTGATGAAAGGTCCTCCACATTATGCTGCCATATAGTGATAAGATAATACTATGCTTTCTATAGTATGGCTTCATACCGTACAGCGTCTGAATTGTACACTCTTGGATTTGTCAGGGATATACATTAGTATAATCTAGTCCTTAGTCAGTCTACTATACATAACAGGTCTCTATGCATAGGAGCTCCAGGAGTCCTTATATCTCTGTATGGACTAGATTACGGTATTATTTATAACGAATGTAAAGGTACATTTAGAAGTATACAACTTACATTTGTCAGGGATAAAAACTACCATCATCTAGTTTTTAGTTTAGCCTTTACATTAATGTACGTCACTGGTCTGTGTATATGGTAGCACTGGGAATCCCTATGTCTCGGTAACGACTAGATTACGGTATTATTTATAATGAATGTACAGGTACATTTAGAAGTTTATAACTTAGAGTTGCCTGGGATTACTGTTACTGTAGTATTAGGCCTAGATTTAGATTAATGTATGTTACATGTCTGTGTATATGGCAGCACTGGGAATCCCTATGTCTCTGTACAGATTATATGGCGGTATTATTTTTAATAGATGTACAGAGTGTACAACTCAGGGATAAAAACCCCAATCATCTCGTCTGTAGTCTAGTCTAGATATTAATGTATATCACAGGTCTGTGAGCAGAGAGCTGGCTGCAAGGAAGTGAAGTGCGGCCATGACAGGCCGGGCTGGTAGGGAGGAGAAAGTTGGGGGTGGAGTTAAAGGGGTGGAGTCGTGAGCGCAAGGCGATAGGGGGTTAAGATGGGGGGTAGAGGTTTAGAATGGGTTTATATAAGGAAGCAGGAAGGGCACGCCATCTTTTGTCACGAGAAAATTTTCCACCCGCCCTCCCCGTAGTTGGTCTTTGTATCAGGCCCCTTGTACACGAACGTTATGGGGACGTATATCCACCGTACTGTCGCCATGCTCTATTTTCTTGTAAGTGTAGCCGGCGTCAGGCGTCCCTATAGATAGAGGAAGACCGAGCAGTGCTCATCCTCTGACTCTCTACCCGAACGTGTGCTATGCCCGGGTCCCGGAAAGGGTTTGACTTCTGCTCCGTGCCCCACCAAGTGGACATTTCCCGCTCTTCCCTGCTTTATGTACTACCCCACCCACCTCCAGAATTCAAAGGGGGTCTATTCCCTCCCTCCGTGCCCCAGTCAGGTCCCTCTCCACCCCACTCACTCCGTTCGGGGGGTCCAGCCCTTCCTATCACCTTTCCAACAAGAAGTTGTTGGTGTGATTTATTTAGAAGGGGTGTGTCATTTTCCCTGACTCCGCCCTTTCCTGGTCATGTGTATACCGTCATATAGTGCATTTGTACAATACTTTATTACAGAAGCACAATATGGTGGCACATAGATTGACGTAGGTTTTGAGACACATAGGGGCAAATTTTCTTACTCCGTTCTGTCGCGATCCCCGATCCAGACTGTCTGTCGAAGATAAAGTCTGGCGTGATTCACCAAGATCGTGCGCCCAAGTTCCTGCATCAGGCGCTCCCCCAGCCCCCCCCTCCCCCCCGAGGTCCGCTGGAGTTCGCCTTCTTCTTCCCGGTGCTTGCGACACATTTTGAAATGTTAAATCCCATGCGTAGTCCGAATCCGTCGGGTTGTTCCACGGCCCGACCCCCGGTTTGTGACGCGTGCAAACCGGCGCCGATCACGTGCGCCAAAATCCCCTGTTAAATGCGATGCAACTCGGAAATCGTAGGGAAACCCGACGAAAATGCACTCCGCGGACCCTTAGTAAATGAGCCCCATGGAGTCCATCTCTCCCTATACAGGTTCCTTATACTCATATCTGTAGGGCACAATAGCAATTAATCTGAAATATAGATTACGGTATTATTTATAATGACTGTATTATTATATTCATACACGCAGACACGTGTCCATATGGTATATTTGCTTTTTTAACATGTTTTTTCCCCCTTTTTACTTCTCCCCCATTAATAAGGGACGTCGCTTTGACAAAAAAAAAATCTATTAATATTTGCAACCCTCAGCATAGCGGCAGGACGGGAACGTGTCAGATTATGTGGCGGGGGCCTCATTACCATAACAATGTGCGCCCGTGAAGTTTCAGGTCTCTCACCTAATGCTTCCTTTATATTGTTTAACATTGCTTAGATCAAAGACAATTTGACCAAAACATTTTCAGTTTGCAATTGGCGTCTTTTGTCATCACCCCTGGAAACCGCGCGTTTCCCCGCTGCCCTCGCTTTGCATGACAATGGCGCTGAACTGTTAAAATTAAAAAGTCTGACATACATGAATTATGCAAATCTGGGACTTTGACTTAAACTAAAAGCTAATGCTTTTAAATTTGGCATGGTAATTACAGGAGGGGAGGATGGAAGAAAAAAAAAATCGGAGGACGTTTCACATACAACAATATTTACGGATTACCTTGAAAACCGTGGAGTAAATCACAGTTGCACAAAAATCTCTGCACTACAGTCATATACTGTGGCACATTTACTTACCCGGTCCAGTCGCAATCCCGTGGTGCGTTCTCTGATGGGGATTCGGGTCTGCCGGGATTCACTAAGATCGTGCGCCCAATATCCACTGGGTGTCGCTGCTGCGCCGAGGTCCGCCGGAGTTTACCTGCTTCTTCTCGGTGTATGTAAGTGCTGATCTTGCGATTCTTTTCGCAGTTTTTCCGAATCCGTCGGGATTTCCGACAGCCACGCCCCCGATTTCTATCGCGTGAAAGCCGGCGCCGATGCGTCACAATCTGATTGCGTGTGCCAAAATCCCAGGGCAATTTGGCGCAAATTAGAAATATTCGGGAAACCCGATGAAAATGTGCGATTTCGACCTTTAGTAAATGAGCCCCATTGTGTCCTGGCTACTGCTATATATGGCGACATA
Organism: Engystomops pustulosus; assembly: GCA_019512145.1. Taxonomy (NCBI): domain Eukaryota; kingdom Metazoa; phylum Chordata; class Amphibia; order Anura; family Leptodactylidae; genus Engystomops; species Engystomops pustulosus. The sequence continues at coordinate 90,015,518 of CM033649.1, forward strand.
TAGCATCGGAAGCTGAAATTCTGTGTCATTTTAGTCCCACCCCTCTAAAACAAGGGAATGCCCCTTTAATGGAAAGCCCCTCCTCCTTCTCCGCAGGACTGTAGTTAAAGGGGTTGACCACTTTTCAATAAATCACTTCCATTAGACATATTTCTGCATCTGTGTCTTTCCCATGCTGCCCTCTGCATATATACTCAGCTTCCTCTATCTTACTGCTCTAGTGGTGTCTCCCACTGTGTCTCTCTTTTTCAATGTGAGACAGGAAGAAGGGAATGAGAAGGAGGAGTCAAAACTCTCCTGCTACAGCTCCTCCTATTCAGCACAGATCACACATATTATCAAAGAATCATGGAGAGTCTGCACACAGCACAAACGGAAGTAGCAGGACAGCGTAAAAGGGGAACTCTAACTATACTCAAATAGAAACATATGTGAGGTGCTGTTAGTAGGTCAGGGTTGCAGATCATTACGGCATTCCTTACTCGCTCTACATTACAGCATTTATGGTAAAACTGCTTCATGTGCCATTTATACACAGACGGATTCCAAAAAAAAAAAAAAAAGTATATAGTTTTTGGCCAAAAACCTATTTTGGATGTGGAGAGAGGCAGCGGGACGTTAGGAAATTAAAAATTCAGCTGCGCTCAAAATAAACAGGTGCCTAGAAGGCAGAAGGACACTAAAAGAAACATTTCACTCAATGAATGCAGCGCCGGGCCTGGAAGTTGGCACCAACATGTGTTCACAAATCCAGATCCTGGCTGGTGCCGCTCCCCCCACCCCTGCCAAAAAAAGAGAACCTGCAAAGGTGTTACTTCATTTAACTGCAAATTATGAGACCGGCTCCGGGAGTGAATATAAATAGAACTAATCATCATTCAAGATTTGCTGGAAGGGAACCAAAGATCCAGAATCTATAGACTCCAGTAATGTATGCGGGGGGGGGGAATATACCGGAGAGAGGCTCTAGAGGGGGAATAACATGGGAGTCCAGAGCTGCACTCACTATTCTGCTGCTGGTGCAGTCACTGATTACATACATGACATTACATTACATATGCTGTACTTAACCTGAGGTACATCCTGTATTATACCCCAGAGCTGCACTCACAATTTTGCTGCTGATGTAGTTACTGTGAGAGAAAAAGTAATGAGCAAGGTGTTACATTAGTGTATTAGTCATCTACCAATATAGGTGACCTGTAGAAAGAGTCTATATATCAGTTACAATCCTGGCTAGTAAAGGGCAGGTACAGGCAGTCCCCGAGTTACGTACAGGATAGATTCTGTAGGTTTATTCTTAAGCTGAATTTGTATGTATGTCAGAACTGTATACTTTATCATTGTAACCCCAGCCAAAATGCTTTTGGTCTCTGTGACAATTGGGTTTTAAAAATGTTGGGTTGTCAGAACCAGAAATAACAATAAATCTTCATTACAGACACATTTGATAACTGTTACAGTTGATTATTATAGCCTAAGGCTAAAGTACAGAAAATTACCAACACCCAGAGGTCCGTTTGTAACTAGGGTCGTCTGTAAGTCAGGTGTTCTTAAGTAGGGGACCGCCTGTGCTTGCTTCTAAACAACGCAATTTATACCACTGTATAGTGTGCCCCCTTGTGGTGACAACAAGAAGCCACGATTTGTACTTGAATGTTTTGTTCTGTACTCCAAGTATAATAGGAAGACACATTTCTACTTCTCCATCACACAACTCCCAGGAAAAAACACGACAGGAAGAAATCAATGCTGTCACTTTGCTGCAAGAAATGAATATATTCCGCCGGAGCCCCAACCGCCACAACAAGCGCAGCGATCTCTGGTGATAAACTATGTACAGCGCGGAGACAAATGAATGCTCCGAGGCTCAGGACGATACTTATCTTTATGAAGGACAAGAAACATACATTATCAAATCGTCTTGTGGGAACAGATAAATGTATCATAACTGGGAAATTGTTATGTTGTAAATAAATAACCGTCTCCGCGCTCCGCCGTGGCCCCTCCCCCTGCGCTCTGACAAAAGTAATGTCAACTCTCAGGAGAGGCGAGAGGGATTTATTTCTGTGCTCCGAGCAGTTTACCATATATCATCAGCTATCGAGCTTCAGTCTACTCAACAAATTACCCCGGCCTTATCTGCAAAAGTAAACGGCGGCCCGTTCCGTAGCCTCAGTGGCTTCTGCGAATGTTCTGACTGTTCTGTGTAGCTTCCACTTCCAAAATTGGACCTTATGCAGAACCCTTCGTAAAGAGGTCTCCTGCTGGTTCATGATGCTAGATCTTCACAATGGTGGACAACCTGGTTCCCCACTGAGAAGTCTAGCAGGACCTCTGGGAACAACCCCCCTTCATAAAGAGGTCTCCTGCTGGTTCATGATGCTAGATCTTCACAATGGTGGACAACCTGGTTCCCGCTGGTGCAGTCACTGTGTACATACATGACATTACTTATCCTGTACTGATCCTGAGTTACATCCTGTATTATACTCCAGAGCTGCACTCACTATTCTGCTGCTGGTGCAGTCACAGTGTACATACACAGCAGAATAGTGAGTGCAGCTCTGGAGTATAATACAGGATGTAACTCACTATTCTGCTGCTGGTGCAGTCACTGTGTACATATATGACATTACTTATCCTTTACTGATCCTGAGTTACATCCTATATTATACTCCAGAGCTGCACTCACTATTCTGCTGCTGATGTAGTTACTGTGAGAGAAAAAGTAATGAGCAAGGTGTTACATTAGTGTATTAATCATCTACCAATATAGGTGACCAGTAGAAAGAATCTATACATCAGTTACAATCCTGGCTAGTAAAGGGCAGGTACAGGCAGTCCCCGAGTTACGTACAGGATAGATTCTGTAGGTTTATTTTTAAGCTGAATTTGTATGTATGTCAGAACTGTATACTTTATAATTGTAACCCCAGCCAAAATGCTTTTGATCTCTGTGACAATTGGATTTAAAAAATGTTGGGTTGTCATAAGAATCAGGAGTAACAATAAATCTTTATTACAGACACCAGTGATAACTCCTACAGCTGATTATTGTAACCTAAGGCTAAAGTACAGAAAATTACTAACACCCAGAGGTCCGTTTGTAACTAGGGGTCGTATGTAAGTCGGGTGTTCTTAAGTAGGGGACCGCCTTTAATTATGCCAGATCATGTGGTACTTAAATATGTCCCCGCTACCGGAGACAGCAGATCTCCAGCGGGAACTGCAGACCACGTGGCAGAAGTTGTTCGTGCCGCGTGGTCTGCAGTTCCCACTGGAGATCTGCTGTCTCCGGTAGCGGGGATCTATGTAAGTATTCTGCTGGTTCATGATGCTAGATCTTCACAATGGTGGACAACCTGGTTCCCCACTGAGAAGTCTAGCAGGACCTCTGGGAACAACCCCCCTTCATACAGAGGTCTCCTGCTGGTTCATGATGCTAGATCTTCACAATGGTGGCCAACCTGGTTCCCAACGGAGAAGTCTAGCAGGACCTCTAGGAATAACCCCCCTTCATAAAGAGGTCTCCTTCTGGTTCATGATGCTCGATCTTCACAATGGTGGACAACCTGGTTCCCAACGGAGAAGTTTAGCAGGACCTGTGGGAACAACCCCCCTTCGTAAAGAGGTCTCCTGCTGGTTCATGATGCTAGATCTTCACAATGGTGGACAACCTGGTTCCCAACGGAGAAGTCTAGCAGGACCTCTAGGAACAACCCCCCTTCCTCACTTGCCACTAGGATTATGGATAGAGGACCCCTCTGTAAAATTTTACAACCATCATAAAGGTTGAGTAGAAGTAGGTTCTTTAGATAATTTCCTACTTTGTAAAACCTACATGGCCCATACATAATTTATATTGAGAGAAACAGGGCCATATATAGAGTAGAGAGTGTCCATCTCAAAAAGTGGTCAACTGCTAAAGCTATTCTACGCCAAGATGTAGGTTCACCAAGAGTCAAACAAGACGTAGGTCTACCGTGACCAACAGTGTTGATCCAGAGGAAGGCAAAAGACCCTTCAAGACTGATGTCAATTCACCCATAGCAAAGAAATGTTCTTCACGACCATCACACCATCCGAAGTCATCCCAGACCATCCCTGACCCAGACTGTCCCAAGACTGTTCCATAGTGGTTTCTCTGGATTATTTGACCCTTCATTTAATCTAATCTCTCTTCTGGATTAGACCTGAATTGCCTGACCAAGAATATGCCTCCATGTGTGCCGCCTGGACTCTATTCAGTTTCCGGTTGGCAGTAGCTCTGCAGACACAATCGGGAAATTATAGCTTCAACATTTGGACTATGTAGTACTGTAGTCATCCACTACCTTGTGGTAAGTCTGACTGGCAGAAGACATGTAACCACCACCAAGTCTCAGTTGCCTCAGAGCTGGTGGTTGGAGACTAGATGCTACAATGTCTCCCATACACTGCACACAGAGTGTAGATGCCAATCTGCTCCAAAACTCTCACCCAGATGTATCAGCAGGTTCAAATAGGACATTATAGATAAGAGACCTGGAATGATGTGAATTTAGCACTTGAGGTATGACTTACTCTTAGCTCCAGCATCTTCTTTCGGAGCATAAGATTCTTCTCTTACCAAGCTCCCCCTAACTCCTCCCCATGGACTATGAATGTAATCTGATCCCTCTATGAGCTGTACTCCATGTTGCTCATAACTAGATGTATTCAGAAGAAATTGATCATCAGTTTAGAAGGGAGAACAGGAAAAGAGCCTTCATCCAATTTTTTTTTTGTTACGTTACCGACCATCAAATTGCAAATGGGAAATTGTATAGTCAATAAAGTGAGTCTAATATAAATTGACCTCTATCAAGTTGGGAAATATTTGCCGGGAATGACAACGAATATGGCGGCCATCATGTTTTCTATAAAGCTATCAGTATTTTCTTTTTTCTATTTTTTCTATAATTCTGCTTTTTTTGAAAAAGTCGGGCATAAAGGTAAAAAAAAACTTAAAAAATTTAAAAAATTTAAAAACTTCACCTTAAGCAAAATGACTAAATGTGTAATTAAAGATTCTTGCTCACGGTCCTCCACCTCTGCGGTCGTTCCCGTCCTTAACAGATTTGATCTAATACGAGGCCGTGTAAGTGTTCTTACATTTTATGGTGAAATTAGGAATACATCTGGAGAAGCCGTGTACACGCTCCATTTTATGGTTTTTCATCATGTAGTGGCGTGCTTCGTTGCCTTTTTGGCAGATTTCACTCTGGGGGAGAGGCAGTGCGCAATATTCATGAAATTTACAAGCTTCCGCAAATAGGAAAAGTATGTTTGCTTCATCGACAAACATGTTGACGGCAAATTCTTCAAAGTCGTAAATGGGCCAGAAATTTACGGTCGATCCGTGAGATATTTCATACTGTATTGATTACAGGACTAAACCTCCATTATGATCCCTTTTAAAGGGGTCCACTTAACACTGTCATCTCTATGTCGTGACTTCACCTAATTTGTGCCATCATGTTGGCCATAAATTGACCGATACAGCCATGTGATTTGCCTCTGGAACCCACATCATTAAAGGGAACCTGTCATCAGCAACTATCCAAATAAACCACTACCAGAATATTGTCAAGCAGTGTAGCACCTTCTAGTTTTTGTTTCTTACATGGCCAAGGGTGGTGGCATCATCCAGAAAATCAACCAACTACAACTGCTTGTATAAAGTCAAAGAGGCGGAGAGTGTAACACTGAAGTCAAGGTAGGGAGCTCAAACCCCTCCTACTTAGTGATTAACATCATACATCAGATGGCAGGAGACCTCGTTAGTGATGCCTCTGGATGCAGAACCATCAATTACAGCGAAGGGTCTTTCTGAGGAAGAGAGAGCTTTACTTCAGTGTTAAAATCTCCGCCTCCTTGACTTCATACAACCAATTTACATCTCACTTCAAAGTAGATTTTATGGATGATGCCACCAAACCGGGTCATAAAAGAAACACAATCTGGAAGGTGTTCAGCTGCTTGACAACATACTGGTAGTGGTTTATTAGGTCAATTTCTGCTGACAGGTTCCCTTTAAGCCTGTGTATGACTATGACATCATTCCCAAAGCTGGATGATGTCACCAGGGTTCACTTCCTTCAAGACTCGCTCGGCTTGCAGCCTTTTCTCAGGTCCTGGGCATAATTTGTACTGCTTACTAGATTCCTGAGAAGGTGCAAGTCCTGTGTTCTGACTTCCTAACCCCGAATTTGACTCTGTCTCTGACCTACAACTCTGTATTCATATTCTTGATGATGACTCTGGTCTAACTTGAGTCTGATCCGTAACCGTTTGCTCATTCCTTGAACTCTGCCACTGACTTCTGTTTACCCTGACCTTGGCCTATCTACAAATATTTCTAGACCCCCTGGTGTATCACGTTGGTTTCTTCTGACCCCCTAGTCTCAGCTGTCCCCAATACAAAACTTGGTCTGACCTAACACTGATCCATAACTGCCAGTCTTAACCTCACCTTGGACTCTTTTACTGACTCCTCCTTGCTCTAACCTTGGCCTGTCTTAGACTATTCCTTGCCTAATCCCTTGGTGCCTCACACCAGTAGTTTGTGACCTGCCCAGGTGAGCTGGGCCAGTACCATGACTGCTATACTACCCAAACTACTCCTAACAGGGAACAAATAGTAACTCCTAAAATATCAACCATTCGAGTACATCTTATCCATGATACAGTTAGACATTTTGGGAAAACATGCAAACAAAGTTTTATATGATGGGATAAGGAAAACCGTGCATATATTAGCTACCTTGTAAGGCAGCTCCCTTGACATCAAGATTGACCTTCAGGAAGACTTAAGACATGATGCAGGATTAAATCCATTCCAGTCCAGTCAATCAATCAATTCCAGAGGGAACAGATTCCCAACTGTAGACGGTGCCGTTTCAACCTGGTTGGGTCTTCTCAGAACAGCGTAGGGAACTGGATTGGCTGAGCGAGAGGCTTGTGACTAGGGTTGAGAAGTAAGAGCTCTACTGACGGAGACTGCCAATTAATATGGAGACTTACCGCCATCACACATCAGGCTTCCTGAAGGTCATGCTTGATATCAAGGGGGCTAACTTATCCAATTCTGTAAAACTTATTTGCATGTTTTCCCAGAATCCCCTAGTAGAGCATCGATGGCTATATGTCTCCACATGCCTACAAGGTGTCCTCCGTAAGGAGAACTCTTACTTCCCAACCATAGTTAGACATTGGGATAGTTCTGCAATGAACTAGACAATTGGCTGGTATGGGATTGTATATTATAGGGAATTTACCATCAAAATCCATCCTGATAAACCAGGGACCATGACTCTGGTAACCTTCTAATATTGGTTATCCATGGCCTCCTTCCTTATCAAATCAACTTTTATAATTATGTTAATGAAGTCAGAAGTGTTCTGGGCAGTGTTACCAGTGCCCCTCCATTCTGTAGCTTCACAGGCATTTACACTGTACAGGAGCCCTTCCCTCTGTCTGCTGTGAGATTACAGCAGACAGAGTCAGGGGGGAGGAAGAGGCAGCATAACAACCCGTGAAGCTGCAGGGGTTCTGTAAACACCCCCAGAGCCCTTCTGGCTCATTAGCATAATCAGATTTTCGAAGGAAGGAGGAGACAGATTACTATAAAATGATTACCACAGTCACGGTGCCTGTATCTATGAGTAAGTCTCCCTGGTGTATCATGATGGATTTTTATGGTAACGGCTTCATAATCCTATTGCTGCAAAGTCCATGTTGAACTTTTATAATTATGCTAATAAGCCAGAAAGACTCTGGGGGTATTAGTAGAGTCCCTCTGTTCTGTAGCTTCACAGGCTGTTACACTACCTCCCCATTCCCCTGCTCCCTAAGCACTTCTCCCTCCTCTGCTTCTTGTAATCTCACACAGTGCTCCTGTACAGTGTAACAGTCTGTGAAGCTTCTGCACAGAGGGGCTCTGGTAACACCCACAGGAGTCCTTGGGATTCACCTTCAATCAGAGGGGTGAGCTGGTACAGTCTGTTACTTTCTATACCCATAGTCCTTAGGCATGGAGTCGCAATATCCAGCAGTATTACCGACACATGAAAAACTATTCCGCAAAAAAAAAAAAAAAAAACGCCTATTGCCAACATCTGCATCCCTTCCACCTGCAATATGCAATCCCTCCTAATTATTCAGCGTGGCCTCAGCGGCGGCCTTCCCATAGATGACATTATTCCGTATCAAGCCGCTCGCACTCAATTATTTTCACCCCATTTACAAACCCGGAAAATGTGCGGCGTCTTAATAAATACATTGTACGACCACAAACTCCTAATTACTTAGCTAACTGGAAAGCGCATTTCTAAAGGTCACGAGTGATAACCGACAGTAAATAACAGAGCGCCGGACTCCTACTCACACATTTCTGCTACAAGAGACCAGAGAAAAAGCAAGAAATTACAGGAACAATTAGTTTCCCAGCAGAATCTTAAAGGAAAAGTCCCCCCCGTTTCTAGCCTAGAGATAGACCTGGACTAGCAGATATGCAGAATTCACTGGGGTTGTACAGGATTACAGCTCCACACCTGGTGACAGGTCATAGGTGGTACTGCAGTTGAGCCCTGATGACTTTAGTGTAGGTAATCCGGATCAATAGAAATTAGATGCAATACCAGACACAGCCTGTGGACAGATGGGGGCGCTGTTTTGGGGCTAAAGGATGTTCTTTTTTGATGGTACAATGGCTTTAACCATTTAATGGAATCTATCTGAACTTATTGGTTCCTCTAGTGAGCCACATTATTACAATGGAATCTTGTTGTTACTCTGTAATATCTTATTTTATTTGTAAATGTTCCCCATAATCTGATGGTGCTATATAAATAAAGATTCTTATTATAGGGTCAGCACGGGGGCTCAGTGGTTAGCATTACAGCCTTGCAGCGCTGGGGACCTGGGTTCAAGTCCCAGGGTCAACATCTGCAAAGAGTTTGTATGCTCTCTCGGTGTTTGTGTGGATTTCCTCCGGGTCCTCCGGTTTCCTCCCACACTTCAAAACATACTGGTAGGTTGATTAGATTGTGAGCCCCATTGGGGACAGGGACTGATTTGGCAAACGCTGTGGAATATGTGTGCACTATATAAAGAATTATTATTATTATTATTACCAGCAGAATAAAAACATTTACTTACTGAGAAAAAAACACAATAGAACAGCTCCACCTAGTGGCCACATTAACCAGAAGTTACTTCATAACTTGGCTGTACATGGCAGCTTGAAGAAGCTGTAGGTTCAATTAGAACAGCAATTATTCAATTAGAACAGCACCACCTAGTGGCCACATAAAGAAGAAGTAACTTTATAGTTTCACTGTGATATCCTGAAGACACTGTGGATTTCTGATGAGACCATAGGGAAACAACACCTATAGATTCCATTAGAACAGTGCCACCTAGTGGTCACATAACTAAGAAAAAACTTTATAGGTTCTCTGTAAGTGACAACACCAAGAGGCTGTATGTTAGCACTGAGACCATAGGGAAACAACACCTATAGATTCCATTAGAAAAATGTCACCTAGAGGCCATGTTACCAAGAAGTAACTTATGGTAAGTAATATCATAAAGAGTTGGCACATAGACCTTAGTGAAACAAAACCGATAGATTCTAATAGAACAGTGCCACCTAGTGGTCACATTAGTAAGAAGTAACTTTATAGGTTCTCTGTAAGTGACATCATCAAGAGGCTGTAGGTTAGCACTGAGACCATTGTGAAAAACACCCATAGATTCTAATAGAACAGCACCACCTAGTGGTCATATAACTAAGAAATAACTTTATAGGTTCTCTGTGAGTGACTGAAGAGGTTGTGAATTGGCCCTGAGACCACAGTGAAAAACACCCATAGATTCCAATAGAACAGCACCACCTAGTGGCCATCTAATTAAGAAGTCACTTTATAGGTTCCCTGTAAGAAACATCATGGAGAGACTGTAGATATACACTCACCGGCCACTTTATTAGGTACACCATGCTAGTAACGGGTTGGACCCCCTTTTGCCTTCAGAACTGCCTCAATTCTTCGTGGCATAGATACAACAAGGTGCTGGAAGCTCCTCAGAGATTTTGCTCCATAGTGACATGATGGCATCACACAGTTGCCGCAGATTTGTCGGCTGCACATCCATGATGCGAATCTCCCGTTCCACCACATCCCAAAGATGCTCTATTGGATTGAGATCTGGTGACTGTGGAGGCCATTTGGTTCTCCAATAATGGCTCAGAAATTGTATTTTTATGTCACGGCTTGAACTGAACCGATGGTGAAATACGGGGAATCAATGGAGAGCTCCCTGAACTCCTCCCCACCTGTCCGGAAAATTTACACTCTGAAAAAGCAAAAAAGAAAAATCAATAGCGATATTTAGAATATAAGAATAGTTTTTAATGCAAAGACGTAATGCTGGCGGGTGAGACAATGCTACATAAAGGGTGGGACTTATTTGTCCTCTTTGACCTTCACTCAGGACTTGTGATCCTCTTCATTGAGGAACAACTGTCCAACATGACTTGGGGACCTGCCCATCAGAATCTGAGGAACCGTTGGACTGTCCATCATTACTTGAAGACCTTTCCTTGAGGACCAACTGTCCAATTGTCCATCATCGTCTGCAGGAACTGTCGATCAAGACTTGAAAACCTGGCCTTGAGGACTAGCTTTGCATCAGGATCTGTTCATAATTCCTTGAGGACCAACTGTCAAACTGTACAGAACTGTTCAACTGTCCATCATGACTTGGGGACATCTCCATCAAGATACAAGGAACTGTTCAACTGTCCATCATGACTTCGCGATTGGATTGAAGCGCATCGGCGCCGGCATGCCACGAGGAAATCGGGTGCGTGGCGAGTGACAAACCAACCCGACGGATTCAGGAAACCGCCACACTTTAAAAATAAATGTGTTCGTCTTGGGAAGCGCTTACCTTCACTTGGTCCTGGCCCGGTGAACTTCATCGCGTTCAGTTCAGGTGCTTTCAAGTGCAGCGCGCCACCTGGTGGAACGGTCGGGGAACTACCTTGCTGACTCCCGACCGGCCAGAAATCCAGCGGCAGAATCGCGCCCGCTGATCGCTAACCGGACCATTAAGTTTTTAAATCTGCCCCATATTTTTTGTCTATGGCGCCAAATTCTCTAATCTTGGGAATTGAGCCAAGCACATGTCGGTTAAAAAAAGGTTCAGGACCCCATACCCATCCAAGAAGGGCCGATGACACTTTAGGGTCATCCAAACGAGCTGTCATGGTCCATTTAAATGGACAGACCAGGTCAACAAATGGAAGACCAGGAGGCCGCAAACCGTGTCTTACAGGGGGAAGAAGTTTAGAAAAGGAGATGCCCTCTATGATATCCATATTCATGGATCATTCTATGCATTTCCTATACCACAGGAATTTCATGGGCCGCAGAGACCAGAGGCCGCCTCCAGTGGGTTGGTGCAAGTTTCTTAAGAACCAAAAGGAGATGAATGAGACCGCTATGTAGACTTTCTGGTACTGAAGAGAAAAACTAGACCACAAAAGGGAGAAAGCATATCGGCGCCATCATCAACCATGACACATAGAGTGGGAGTTTAATTTAGTGTAGTTCCAGGTCCCCGAATGCAAAAACTGCCCCGGCCTATTGACATAAGATTAGAGACAACCCCCGGATTACTAGAACGTTTCCTTAGCATGTTGTATTATCATTTTCAAACTAGAGAAACCAGGGCACATACTTTTCCCGTCCCTGTCCATGTTATGCTTCTTTTGGCATGAAGATAAAAGTGGACCAAGTTCACAATTTCTTCCCAAAGTACCCTTAAAAAAACCCTAAATACACGGTAACAACCTGACCTACCCCACTCACGATTCCGATATTATAATTCACCTTATGTTACTACTACTACTCTACTGGGCAAAAAAAGAAGAAAAAACGCGACGTTACGACATAAAATTTATTGGAACCACTTAACAATCAGTGTTCTCCAATAATGGCTCAAAATTGTATTTTTATGTCCACGCGCTTGATCTAAAACCGATGGTGAACATCCGGGGGAATCAATGAGAGGCTCCCGAACTCCTCCCCACCTGTCGAAAATTTACACTTTGAAAAAGCAAAAAAGAAAAATCCAAATCGATATTTAGAATATAAAATAGTTTTTAATGCAAGCGACGTAATGCTTGGCGGGTGAGACAATGCTTTACAGAATGGTGGGACTTATTTGTCCTCTTGCACTTCCCTCAGGACCTGTGGGCCTTCTTCATTGAGGAACAACTTCCAACATGACTCGGGGACTGCCCTCATGAATCTCTGAGGAACCGTGGACCTGTCCATCATTACTTGAATACCTTTCTTGAGGACCAACTGTCCAATTGTTTCCATCACGTCTGCAGGAACTGTCGATCAGGATTGAAAACCTGCTTGAGGACGATCTTGCACAGGCTCTGAGAGCTGTTCCCTGTTCTAATTCCTAAAGTGACAACTGTCAAACTGTAACATCAAGAGCTGAGGAACTGTTCAACTGTCCTCAAGACTGGGGATCGCTCTCAAACAAAATCCGAGGACTGTTCACTGGCCATCCTGAATGGGGAGATCTCCATTTATCTGGTTAGGAACTGTTCAACCAACTGTCATCATCAATTTGGGAGACCTCCTCAAGATCTGAGGAACTGTTCAACTCTCCATCATGACTTGGGGAGATTCCATCAAGATCTAGGAACTGTTCATTGGTCCATCATGACTTGGTGAGATCTCCATCAAGATCTGAGGAACTTTTCAACACAACTGTCCCTCATGACTTGTGAGATCTCCATCAGATCTGAGGCTGTCAACTCCTCATCATTACTTGGTGAGAGTCTCCATCAATCTAGGAACTGTTCAACTGTCCCATCGTGAATTTGGGAGATCTCCATTCCAGATCCGAAGAACTGTTCAACTTCCATCTGACTTGGGGAGATTTCATCAAAATCCGAGGAACTGTTCATCTGCTGTCATCATGAATTGGGGAGATTTCCATCCAATCCGAGGAACTGTCAACTCGCCTCCATCATGACTTGGGGAATCTCCATCAGAGATTCTGAGGACTTGAAAATGTCCAACATGACTTGGGCCATCTCCATCACGATACGAGGAAACAGTTTCAACTGTCATCATGACTTTGGGGAGTTCTCCATCAAAACTGAGGACTATTCAACTGTCCCATCATGACTTGTGGAGATCTCCATCAAGATCCGAGGAACTGTTCAACTGCCTCAATACTACTTGGGGAGATCTCCACCAGATCGCGGAACAGTTTCATCAACTGTCCTTCAAGACTGGGAATATCTCCATCAGATCCAGGGGGAAACTGTTTCACTTGCAACTGTGATGCAAGTTCAAGCCAATAATCCGATAGAAAATAGGTTTTGAAACGTTGGTGCAACTGAGGCCACACGTCTTTACAAAGTGCCCAGAAACTGGAAAAGTGCTTTACAGAGATCAGAGGGCAACCAGCCAGGAACGGGAGATTTTCTGGCTCTACCGCATGAGATCTTCCCTATATTTTGGGAGCCTCCGAAATTTCCAGGGATAGCTACCAAGTCTGAAGCCCAGTGCAGCGACCAATGGTCACATGATGACACTTGGGCTTTACCCACAACCCCTTGCAGTGCGTAACCATTGCAATGGACAAGGAACATGTGTCCACTCTCATTCTGAGGGCAAAAATATGACATTTTTGGGTTTGTCTGGATAAATTTGTTTTCGTTAATAGGTCAATGTAATTCGGGCTTCATGATAAACATCAGGCAATTTACGGAGCCTGTCAGTAATCCGGACGCATGACATTAGCGCGGCCTGTGAGGCAGGGATCTACAAATGACATTTCTCGTTTTCGGTAATGCATGACAACAGCAGCACTTATCACGCCGCCTCAGTCTGATATCAATATTTTCTGCTTGTTTTCCCTCTCCGTGCTCCGTCCCCTGTTGATATTCCCTGTATATCGCCATTAGCTCTAGGATGTAAATGAGGGGAGGAAAAATTCTGACAATTATGGGTCCATTCACTGCATATTGAGTAACGAATCTTCCCAATATTATCACTAACAAACCCATTCATTATTCCCCCCATACAGTACATAAATAATACCGCCATACTGTGCACAATAAATAACCCCAGTGCTATATGAAAACACTGTATATGTTTGTACAGAGGGGTATTCCCACTTTATAATCTGATGGAGACACCCAAAGATCCCCTGCCCCCTACAGACCCCAGAACAGCCAAACCAGATGCTCTGGACGCTGCCATGTTGAGGAATCTTATAAGATTTATCACCATAACGCTAGAGACATGACAGATCATACATAGATATGAGATAGATAGATAGATATGAGATAGATAGATAGGAGAAAGATAGATAGATGGATAGATAGATAGATAGATAGATAGATATGAGATAGATAGATAGATATGAGATAGATAGATAGATAGATAGATAGATAGATAGGAGATAGATAGATAGATAGATAGATAGATAGGAGATAGATAGATAGATAGATAGATAGATAGATAGATAGATAGATAGATAGATAGATAGGAGATAGATAGATAGATAGATAGATAGATAGATAGATAG